>JARHVA010004416.1:595000-1012500 GCA_037957365.1 Torreya grandis | reverse complement strand
TTAGATCATTTTATGGGACCTCACAGCAAGTTTTTGGTGAGATTGACTTACCCTTATAGGTGGATCCCACACATATGGCTATTACCTTCTTAGTTATACTTTATACATGTGTCTTTGATATTATATTGGTATCACCTTAGATACATACACTTCAAGAAGTACCTTATACATGTAGATAATATTTATGAATTATCTAGCACCTTAATCTTGTACACTTGGAAAACATAGGCATTGGTTTTTCCTCTAAATTTTGGACCTTTCCCATTTTTGAAAGTCTCACATCTACCCCATCTTGTGCCCATTGTCTTATCTATTAATTTGATAAATATTAATTTTATGACCTGTACATTATATCTTACCTAGAATATTTAAAATATGATTATCTTATGCTCCTACAAGTTTTGAGCATGTCCCTATTTTCTAACTACCATGACACAAGTGTCATTCCTATACCCTATGTTGATGCTAGTTTACTACCCTTATGCAGGTGTACAGTGACATAAATTCATTTAATTTTCAAATGAAACATATCCTAATGGTCTACCTAAGTGCTTTAATGTGATATATTTATTATAGGAGTGGTATATATTCAAAATCATTCCTTATTTATTATGAACCTCGCACAAACCAGGTTAACTTATCAAATCATTCAATAAAACATTTGTTAAATCAAATCTTCCCTACTTTCATATTAGTCATAGTTATACCACATATATAGGTATACAAAACTGAATGAGTCACCCAAGAGCCTAATTTTCCAATTTACAAGCTAGGTCAATGTTGTACTTTCTTTCCACATATTTCATGATTCACACATAATCCAACACATAGGGGAGAACTACATAAGTCTAAGGCCCTATTTGAATTATTGGATATGTATGAAATTATCATTAAAATAGGGGTATTTGGGTTAGCTTAACACTATGTGCCCATTAACCCATTTTTTCTAAGGTCACTATGAAGGTAAAGAACTGGTTTATTATTACTTGACAAGTGATAGTCCTTGGCATAGATCTGAATGCACCAAATAAAATATGAAGATAAATCAAGAATCATCTAGGTGGTCACATCCTTATTCATTATGTATTTTTTATAGGACACATGTGTCTAATTCAAATAGTATCATCTTACCTAATGTCTAATGTTGATGCTAGTGTCATCAACTCTAGAAGCACTCAATCTAAAATTTGGAGACTATTCAATAATCCTTTTCTAATGTATTCTTTCATGTTCCAAATTCAGAACTATGTTAGCATCATAAGTAGATAAGTACATTGTTTCTTTGTCATTTTCATATCTATCATGGTTATACTCTCTATTTTTATCCTATCTTAGTTTAATAAATTTATCATATGTTCTATCTAATTTTTACATTTAGTTGGCCTATTATAGATATTATTATCACCCTTGTGCATTTTCATTTATATATTCTTAATCTTATCTACCCAAGTAGGATCCACATCCAAACTAGGATAAAAATTTTGGTGAACCCAATTTTCATGAATGTAAACATTATTTAATCCCAGGGTTTTTAGTTATCTAGGGTTTAAGATTAATGTCCTTTTTCATTTCCTACTTATATTATTTTACATGAAACCTAGGTTTAGCCCTATATTGGGAGGTGTGTGTATTGAACACATTGATATACCAATACCACCACCTAAGATGTCTAAAACCAATGAGGTACCTAATCCTATGGAACATGATGATACCAATGTTGAGGATTAAAAACATACTAATGAGGTTATCATAGAAGAATATTATGATAATAAAAACCATGAGTCTAATGAAACTAATGAACATGAGAAAATAGAACATGATAAAGTGAAAGCAATTGCATTTTTTTGTGAGCATATTCATCACAACCCTAAATATCTTGATGAAATCCTAAAAACCATATTAGAAACTAAAAAATTAAAGTTCATAGATGACCATGTAGGACCATCTATTGATCATGCTATTAGAACCATATGCCATCCCCATATAAAAACAACCCTCCCCCTAAACACATTACAACCTAATACTTCTAATGGGGGCATGGGATATGTATTTCAATTTTTTTTTCCTAAAAACATTATTATCACTTCTATCATGGGGCTAAAAAATGTTTTAACTCAAATAAAAATTTCAATGCTTATTGTTACACAAACCACGTTAACTTATCCATTGGTGACTAATCAACTTGCTAATTTAAAACCCAATGGATCTAAAATTAAAATAGTCCTTCAAGTTATAAATACCTTAGAGTGTAAGTTTATAAACATTGAACAAAGTGATTTAAATTATCCTCATGTTATTGATTCTCAATATGTGTTACATAATCTATTTGCACCTGAGATATCTTTGCATGCCTTAACAACTAGTTTTGTTGCACCTAAGTTTTCATTTTATGATGGCAAGGTTTATTTTGAACATATTCAATCCTTTTGTGTGTCATTCATTAAATATGCCTTCAATGATAAAATTTTGACCAAATTATTCCTAAGAAGCCTACAGGACTATGCTTTGAGTGGTTATATGATTTACCTTTTCAATCTATGAAATCATTCAAATCTTTTACATATCAATTTTTGGCACACCTTTCCATTAATATTTATAAAAATGTTTCCTATGCTTAAATTTCCAAAATAAAACAAGGAACAAATTAACCTATCAATGAATATGTCTTGAGGTACAAGACAATGTTGGCTAAAATGACTAATCCTATGGTAGATAAAGAGTTGAAGACATATTCAAAAAAACTATGCTTACTCATTTAAACAAGTCCATTATTTTTAAAAAGATCATATATTTTTATGACTTATTCCATGTTGTTTGATTCCATGAAATTAAACTCATTTCAATGAAAAAAATTAAGTAGTAGAAAACACATTGACTACATCTACATCAAATGCCAAATTTACAATCAAGCTAAGTTATAAGGTAAAACCTCCTTAGACTAAAAATGAAACAATCACCATGGTTAATTTAGTTTCATAGTATCCTAATAAATTTGTATTATATAATTCACTAATGAGATAATTTACATGCTTAACTAACTATCCCATTTCATTGCTCCCATGACTAGTAGAGTGTCATCTTATATCTCTCCATCATCCCATAGAGGTTGATATGAATAGACTTACACCCAAAGCATATGATACAAATACTTATTGTGATTATAATTAGGGACCAAGGCATTATATGAATACATTATTTACCTTAAATAATAAGATCCAAGACCTCATTAATGACAAAAATATTAAATTTTTTGATCTTATAAAGGAATCAAGGCCACAACTGGGTGATCACTAGAAATAAAAAATATTTAATAGTCATTTAAAAGATCATTTTAAGAAGGAACTAAAAGATAAAATGGCATTTAACACATATCTTCTTCCATCACATTATGAGCACCCATTGGATGGTATTATTGGTACATATATTTGCCATCCATCTCTTATGGTTCAAAGACCTTTTATTACTTTCAATGATAATGACGTTAATGATGACTATTTTATTATTTATTATTTACTCATCTAATCATTCCCTAACCATGATCCCATACATATTGGTATGATTTATAATGGTGTAAGTGAAAATGTTTTAATAATGACATTACTTATGCATTTGGATTATACTCATCATGATTTGCATCCTTATACTAGATTAGGTAGAACATTCGATGGGACCTCCTAAAAATATCTTAATGAGATTGACCTACATATATATGTTGATCCCACACATGTGGTTATTAAATTTTTATTCATACCTTCCATAGGAATATTTAATATGTTATTTGAAAGACTTAATATCCATACACTTTAAAAAGTAACTTCTATAGTGTATGGGTGTGTTAAATGCATTTATACTAATCAAGTAATTATAGTTTCTATAATTACATATGAGCATCCCATTGAATAATTCAAATGTATACTTGGGAAAGTAATTATCAAACCTACTAAGTTTAATCCACCATAAAAGAGTAAGAAACATGAAATCCCCTTTACTAGGTGGATACTAATTGAGACACCATTACATTAGAGGCATATAGTAAATTCCATGAAATCCCATATTCTATTATGCACCATATTAAGGCATATAGAGAATCTAAAAATGTTTCTAATATTTTTATTATTTTATATTATATTTATGAATTATAAATCACTTCAGTCATGTACACTTGGAAAACTGATACCTTGATTGTTTCTCTTATTTTTGGGCCTTTTCCCACTTTTATCTACACTATCTTCTACCCCTTGACCTATCTCTTAGTTTAAACACACTTATATGATGAACCAATCCTTATATATTTACCCAAAATGATTAAAATTTACTTATCTTTCACCTCTATAAATTTTGATCTTGTACCTAATTTTCTAATTCTTAGACACTAACATCTAGGATAGACACTAGCGTCGATGCTAGTGTCCTAACCTGATGTAAGTGTTCAATGTCATAAAGTCATATTTTTAAAATTAAATGTATCTTAATTTTCAACCTAAGTTATTTAATATAATATACCTATATAAATGGATTTATATAAATATAATATCAACCCTCATTCATTCCTCCCCTAGTAAAATACCTAACAAAGACCACAAGAGACCAAGGAAACTTATCAAAAGTACTCTATCAAGCATTAAATTGATTAATTCTTACCTATTTATATACCAAACATAGGAACAAAAAAAATATTATTCTAAATTACTAAAGGAGTAGTCTAATATCTTGATTTGCTAAGTTACATGTTAGGTCACAGTTGTACTTACTTTTCACATATTACATGATTCACATATATTATAACATGTAGAGGAGAACTACATCATTATAGTTCCCTCTTCAAAGTATTGGATATGTGGGAATTTCTCAATAATAGAGGGGTCTTTGGAGTTAGCTCAACACTATGTGCCCATCAACCCATTTTCCCCCAAGGTCAACATGAAGATAAAGAACTAGGGTTTTGACATTTCATGAGGAAAGACAATCCATGACCTAGATATAAATACACTAGACTAAAGGTAAAGACAAACCTATAAGCATCTAGGTGGTTGTGTCCCTTTATATTAGGTATTTTTTATAGGACACTTACATCAAACCCAAATAGTAGCATCAATGTAGCTGTCTTAGGTTGACATTAGTGTCAAGAGCTCTAGAGGTCAATTTTTTATAATTAGTAAACTATTCTAAAATCATATTCTAGACTAATTTATGCATGTTCCATATGTATCACTACATTAACATAAATAATAATTAAGGACATTACTTTTTTGTCTTTTCCATGCATATCTTAGTTTTACTTTCTATATTTAGCCTATTCTCAATTAAGAAGTTTAGTTTATATGTTATATATTTAAGTTTAGCACCCAATTGTCCTACTATATTTATTATTATCACCTTTGTGAATTGTGATTTCTATATTCACCTTTAATTTTTATATAAACCCAATCTAAACAACATTTAGGGTTAAATATTTGGTGAACCTAATTCATTGAATACGAATCTTATTTCCTAGTTTCTTAAGCCATTTGGGGTTTTAAATTGTTGTATTTTTTATATGAACTAAATATAGAAGAAATAATAAATTAATTAATTATGAAATATTAAATTAAGATAAATTCATCCTAAGATAGATAAACAAATAAATAAAATAGTAAACATAAAATTATACCTTAAATATGCAAGTTTCCTCCATTGTGATGTAAACTTGATTTTCTCTTTAATAATATAGTTGCTTACTCTTCCAATGTAAAGGAGAATGGGTAGCATTTAAAAATAGTTCTTAGATAGTTTTATTCACTTTGATTAACTTGAATTCATGTGTAAATTGAATATAACTTTGTTATCATAAGTCTTGATGGATGAAAAAAATGGTTTTGAGGCTTATTTATAGTTTTATAGGGGAAGATCTAATGGTGGAAGATTATTTGGATTTATTAAATTATATAAATAATCAATGATGGATAATTATTCCTCACCCATGAGTATTATGACCAATTTAAATGGTTGAGATAAGTATGGGAATGGCTAACTGAATTAGCAGGAATGAGTCAAACTTTTTGATAACTCAGGGGATGACTCAAAGGAGGTTAAGGAAGTTATGGGTTTGGTTGCGATGAGTCAACACGTGATGGAGAATAAGGTTGCATATGTTAGGTGAGGTGTAAATAATCTATTTTATATTTAAATAAGGATTTAAAAGTGTTCACAATTGATTAATTTAATTTATTCAATCTTTTGAATTTGGATGGAGATGTCATGAATTATATTAAGAAGAATTATTAATACGTTTTAGGTGTATTTTGACACTAAATATAATTTAGGTGTCAAACTTTGCCCCTCTTTCAAATAGTGTTGTGAATTAATAATGTTTTGAAGAATAATAGAAGTAGAGCATTGATTATTAAGAAGGGTAATGTTATCCCAAATGAATGAAAATGAGTGTGATGATGCCCCTCGAGGGTTTCTGTGATAAAATGGACAAACACTTGAAATAAATGAAAAAAAGAAATTTAAAAAGTGATTTGGACAAGAAATAAATCATCTTATTTTAGAATCAATGTCAAACTTGAATATTTAAGTTGTATAAAAAGGTTGCCCCAAGTTAATTAAAACTAGAGTAGTGATCAAGAAAACAATGTGTACCATGTAGAGATTACATGCTTACTATTTTATAATCATGTATGGGTCAACTAAGAATTTGTGGGAATCATATATCCTAGTGATAATAAGCAACAGATCTAAAAATAGAAAATATATATTGAGTTTCAAAATTATAATGATAAATTTATAGAAATTGATTATTACAAGATTTTAAAAAAACTCAGAACAGGTTGATGGAATGATCCTAAAATTTGAAGTCAAAATGGATAAATAATGAGTAGAATGGAGGGATGGGGTATTTTTTGACATGGGGTAAAAATATAAATAAAATAAATGGGTTACAGAAAATTATTTGTGCAAAATTATTTTTCAAATATTTTTTCTAAGTTAGTTGAGAGATTTGCTTTGAGGTCTTGGAGGAAAAATGGATCACATTCCACACCATGAACACCATTTAGAGTGAGTGAGGATATTTTAAAGACTTGAGAGTAGTAGGCCTTTGGTAAGTTAGATTTTGTTTTGAATTTTTTCATTTAATGTCATTTATCAAGACTTGAAGTTGACCAAAAATAATTCAAAAATGGGCTATCTATGAATTCATCAACAAAAGTGGTGAATTTGTAAGAGGAAACTATAAATTCATTTAATGTAGAAGATAATTCATAGAAGATGGTAGAGAAATTATGTTGGGGTATAAATTAGGTAGAAATGGTGATTTTATGGTTTTGCAATCTTGAAATCATAGATTAGAAAAGTGAAATTGCTAGAATGGGTCACAAAATCATTTAAACAAGGTGTGAATTCACTTTTTGGGGAAAATGTGAAAAGGGAGATGTGAATTTGAAGATATTGATAGAAAAATGACATAATTTAGTAGTGAAAATGCTTAATTTAGAAGTGAAATCATGTGGTAAAGAGGGAAAGAAGATTATTAGGAAAAGATAAATAATTGGTAAGAGAATGACATATGAATACATGGATAAGAATTTCTCATGTTATAATATTTTTGGTTTTTTTAATTATTTTAACATAGAGATTGGTTGAATATTATGCTGAGTAAAATGAATTAGATGCTAACATGTTTTATTTTCAAGAGGTAGTTCTAGTGTTGATGACACAGGACAAGAGGCATGGAGTGATGGTTTGGATGACTCATTTTATAGAGTATGAGTATGGATTTTTAAAGGTTATGAGTTTATTATATATTGCAAAGATGATAGATATTTAAGTAGACAAAGTGATGCTAACAATAATTTTTGAGAGATGGCATAGTTAGACTAGTACATTTCACTTGTTACTAGGACAGATGACAGTCACATTAGAGGATGTTTATCAGATTCTAGGCATTTTGATATGTGGGAAATGAGTATACTAGGGGTAGGGTCCATAAGAGAATAAATTGCATATGATTTTTGGTGATGGTATTATTATTATTTTTAGGGAGGTGTTGATGTAGATTATTCTACTAAATTAGAGATGGATTCTTTGAGGATTATGCTTATGGCTATTATCAGTGGAATTATGTTACCTAACAAGAATAAAAAAATTATGTCTTATTGGTCTATTAGATGTGATTAAAGATATGATGGAGATGGGTGAGTGATTTGTATGGGTGTTATGCATATTATCACACCTTTACTAGGATTTACATCATATATATTATACAGATGGGAGGGAGATTGGACCTTCAACATTATTATAGGTATGGTGATGGGGGTGCATTGATATAGAGTGGTTAGTTGGGCAAATGAGAACTCAATCTATTGATAATCCATTGGAATATGAGTGGCATATGATTATTATCACTTTTAGACCATATTTAGGTGATTTGAATTTTTATAGGACTATTGATGAGCTAGGTTATGACTAGATCACCTAGAGACTTTATAGAGAGATTTTATTTTAGTGAGCACATGATCACTTACATATGATGACTCAGTACTACATTATCAAGACACATGATTACAACATAGAGATATATAACCAAAATAGGGTGATGAGATAGTTTAGGTTTAGGAATCATATACTGGCTAGTCCACATGTATTTTCATGATTAATGAGAGAGAGCATAATGGGGTATGACCATTGATCTAGTGATAACTGATCATAACTGGTCATAGCTATTTAATATGAGATGGAGTGATTTAAGAGATGTGATTTATTTATGATTTATGGATGGTTATTGATATTGGTTGGCCCAATAATGGCCATTGAAATTGACTATACCATATGCACCATCATGGACATGAATATAGAGACTAGTTTCTAGCTTGAGTAGGCATTCATAAAAGATAGGATTGGGAGCCCAAATTAAGAGTGTTATTATAATAGATAGGGGATAATCATGAGCATGAGGTAGAGGATATGTAGTAGATATTAGTTAGTTGCATGATGTTGAGATTACATATATGGAGGATGTTGATATTTTATGTGAGTCAAGGGTTGACATAGATGTGGATACATATATGTATTTTGATATAGAGCAAAGGGTTTGAGGGGAGACTCCACTGATAGTATTTGATAGTGAGGGGGATAGAGAGGGGGAGGATTTAGTTATGAGATAATCACATGACACTTAGAAAGATAGAGGGGATGGTGTTGGCTTTTCAATCATTCTAAGATATTAGGAGGAGCAAGTGCCTATGGAGAGACTACATGAGGATATCAAAGCTCATGAGAAGTAAATAGATGGGTTACATAGGGAGGTGTGTAGATTATATAGAGTGGTAGATGGCAAGGGGATCATACTGTATATATTAGCTAATTATAGTTTGAGGTTGATATTTTATAGGATATTGTTGATGGGATAGATAGAGATGGCATGGATACAGTAGTTGTGACACATGATGTGGAGACCCAAAATCTAGATTATATAACATTAACATAGCACTACAAATAGTAGAGAGATACTCCTAGGACTAAGTTATCAGAGCTGAGGGTATCAGTAACTGGATAGTGATAAATTATAAAATTAGATAGGGTGATGAGGGCCATGGAGTAGGCCACATATTATAGGAGCTTATATGAGGAGGTTGTGCCATGTTCTTAGAGGGAAGCATCATTTAGAGGGTACTCTATGATACAATATACATTAGGTAGATCAATACATCTGATTGCGTTAGAGAGGTTATTGGGGTAGGTAGAGCATGTAATGGGTCCTCGATGAGGCACACAATAATTCAAGGATCTATTATCAAGACTAGACATTCATTTAAAGGGATAAGATGATACATGACACAATATTTAGATGATGTATTGCTTCATCGGTGTATATATATTTTGAGATGTATCTTTATATATAGATACATTTGATATATATATACACACACACACACACACACACAGATATATATATATATATATATATATATATATATATATATATATATATATATTCATGATTATTATGAGACATTGTACTATGTGGATGGACATTATAGACTATTTATTGATTTTATATGGACTTTATACATGATTTATAGACATAAGGATATATATAGCACTGGTTATATTTTTTGCATTTTGTTTTATGCTAGCATGTTTTACTTCTTTCAGCATATGGATTATGGCTTATGTGATGTATGATTGGATTAATGTATGGATAATAATGTGACATAGTTTATTTACTTTTGTTTTTTGTTCATTTTATTGGATTTCCAATAATAAAGAGTTTTGACCAACTTGATGTTTAATATAGCATAAAACACATTACCACCAATGATATTGAATAATCATGATAAATGTTAATATTTTAGGCATATAAATTAAATAAAGAATAAATTGTTTAAAAGTAAAGTACATCATGATATAAAAAAAACCATAACCATACTTTTATTCAATTCAAACACAAAAAATAATAATGTAAAACAAGATTTGAAAATAAAAGTAATCTAAATGATGCTAACATATAAAAATTTGATTCAACAATATTAAGAAAAAAATGATACACAAAAAAATGACAAATAAGAAACAATCATAAATATAAAAAATTTAACATTGAAAAAAATTCACAATGGACAAAGGAAACAAAAAAAAATGAAATAACTATTTGAAAGGTTAGGGATAAAATGGATAAAAATGGATTAAATAACCAACTTAATGGGTAAGAATAAAAAACTTAATAAATAACCAACTTAATGGTTAGGAATATAAAATGGATATATAACCAACATAATGGTTAGGGATAGAAAAACAAACAATACAATAATCAAAACAAATAATGGATTGAGTACATAAAAATTTGTAAGAAAATATTTAACATTCTAAGCAAGAGCTATACAATTGTAGCCAAGAGATAGGCTAAGAAAATCAATGAGGAAATAGGTGGATAAGATAATCCAAGATTGGGGATATATATGATGGGAAAGATGGTGTTTGAACTGACCCTAGAGACCTCATGCCTCTAAGTGTTGCCTACATAATCCACCATGGACAAAATCCATGTGGAGATATCAGGCCATATTAGTTCTCCTAATATGAGAAGTGATGAGAAATTTGGCAATTGATGAAATGTTTAAATGTCGAGTGAAAAATATGCATGATTAACTCACCCAATAATGAGTGAATGATGTGGAAGTTAACTAGAATGGTGTATGTGTTGAGGTTGATGTGTAACAATTTTTTGTGTTTTTTGGCTAATTTTGTAATATTTTTGATTTATTTTCTTTATTTTGGGATTTTTAAAACAAACAATATAAAAGACATATTTCCATTATCATGAGCAACGATGTAGGTTCACATGTAAAAATATCAACCTTGAACTTAGCATGTTATAGGATAAACAACTAACAAGGGATAAATGATAAATGTGGGAATATACAATGGATTATTGAAACACAATGTAACCAATAACTAGGGTGAATATAGGCAATGGTTTACACATGAATGGAAATTGGTGTAATTGTTTTGATTTTTTTTATAATAAAACTATGTAACATGATGTATATACACAAAACTATGTAAATTTACTAACAAGTATTTTGTAAGTGATGACCTAGTTATTTTATTTATAACAACATGACTTTCAGTTTGTAGCAAAATAATTCAAGTGGGAATAAGATAAATATGAAATGGTGAAGATGAAAAAATAAAAAATAAATATTTTGCATAGAAACAAAAGGTGACCTAATCCTTATGAGCAAAGCAAAAAAAATTACTTCTTCCCAAAATAACAAAATACTAACTTTATTAGATACATCTAGAGAGAACTAGCCTGAATAGAATTAATAAATGGGATAAAGTTACCCCTTTTAGCATAGACATATAGACAAACTTTTTGAATAAATTTTTCTTAGACACCTTTAGATAAGATATTTAGGAGTTTTATTTGTGACTCCCTATATGTAGTCTCATATGGCTAGGAAGACACATGAGCTCATCACCAAAGACTATACATAGGTGAGTAAGGTCATCTCCCCCAATGCTAATCCCATGAAACTAATGAGATGTGAGGGCTCAACACCAAAGATCATTAAATAAAGAGAGATGTGGAATTTGAATTTGATGTTTGATAAGTGTGTCGTGTTATTCAAAAGGATTTTACTGCCAAGCCTTGGCCCCATGTGACTAATAAGATGTAATGGCTCATCATAGAAGGCCAAGATAAGCGAGTAAAGTTACCATATTTTTTTTATAGCATGTCAGTGCTTTCCACATAAGGAGAACTATAAGAAGAGCCTTTGTCATGGAAAAGCTTCTAGACTAAGTTGTAGGCTATTATTTTCTAAGTTTTTTAAGAGATTTACTTTTCCCATAATAATTAATGAATGAACTACTGTAATGCTAAATTTTATAATATTTTCCATGGGATAATAGGGTGATATGAAAAGTGAAATGATATGATATGCTACATTTTGAATGCTTATGTTATGCAAACTTGACAACTAAATAATCACCAAACTTAACATCTAATATGCAATATAAAATGTAAACAATGGAAAAGGCAATGAAATAATGGCAACGTAAAATTTAATTATAAATGGGCTTCCCCTAAGTGTCAAGGTACTTGTAGATAACAAGTTATTTTATTTTGATTTTTTTTTTTTTTTTTTTTGGATTTATTGACATTTGGACCAAATAGAGGGTCACAAGATTCTAAATTTTTTGTCTTAGTTTCCATCCCATGTGAGTAATAGATAATCTCTATCATTCTAGCTAGATTTCTTCTTCAATTTCAAATTTAGTTATGCTATTTACTTTGAAAATACTTGACATAGATGAGGTTGTTGAGCCCACCAGAAGTTATTAACAAACCATCTAGAGTAAAATTCTCTATCAAGAAATCCTTGTTGAATAAAGACATCTAGATATAAGTTTATTTGGTAGATTTTTGTGGTTATTTTGGTTTTCCTTGGGAAAATAAATTTATAAAATATGCCTAATAATAAAGATAAACTCTAAACATCTTCCAAAAGTTTTTTGGATTATCATTAAATTAGGAACCCCTTCCTTATAAGGGTTAAAAGAAATGCTATTAAATAGTATCAAACACAAGGGACTAGTGAGTTCACCATATGTACAAAAACCAATATCTCTTACCCTACCTCTACTGACTAACCACCAAATACTATAAAAGTCAAAATAGAGACTTAAATTGTCAATTCTTAATTCTTTAGAAAGTCAAGAATATTAAAATTTATTATGATGTGAATTGAATGTGATTTCAAAATCATGATCTAACTCATTATAGTTCCATTCTACTAGATTATCATAATAAACATGTAACATAGGATTTAGGATTCATTATTGGATTATAACCAAAAGATCATTCCATGTTATTCCCCTCCTAGTTTGCCTGATTTTTTCATTGTCTTAGATATTATCTTATATATTGGAAAAAATAAGGGTTATACTTATGGAAGGAGAACATGATGCATGATCTTCATAGGGGATACCAAGATAACTTCCATGGATGCCAAATTAATCAATAACCATAAAATATTCACAAACATTATCAAACTGATCTATTGATGTGGTTGTTGTTGATGATGAACTTGATCTTAATGTAAAAATAGATTGTAAATCAGATTTGGATAACAAATACTTGTTTAGAGGTGACCATAAAGAGGTCCTATTGAATTTCATTATCCACAAGTAATTTTTTCATAGGGTGTTTGAAAATGATGGATTTAAGATGAAGAGTTTTTGGAAATGTGGAACCTTAAGTAATGAGCTAAAGATACATTATTATCTAATAATGGATAGACTATGTTAGTTAAAGGAGGTTTGATCCAAGATAAGGTTTTGGTCAAAATGGGAGCTTGATCAAAGATAGGTTTGTGGTTGAAGATAGGATCTTGAACAAAAATAGGCTTATCAAAAATGGATGGTAGACCATGGTTGTCAAAGGTGGGTTGGTCGACTATGGACTGGTTGAAAATGAATGTGTTAATGAGAAGTTTGTGAGAAATGGATGGAATGTTATGACCTTGACTTAGAATTGGAGTGGCATGATTAAGCTTAGGAAAGATATCTTTTCATACCCCCAAGCTATGATTTTCAAATGTTTGTATTCATGGATCTACTTTGATGTATCCTTTATCAATTAAATCTTGGATATAATGTTTTAATCTTATAAAAAATTTCATAGAATGACCTTCAATGTTGTGATAATTAAAATATTCATTAGTTCTATACCAATCAGGTTTTGGGACGTTTAGTTCAAATTATTTGGTGTTTTTAAATGTGAATAAGTTTGTAGCAACTAATTTTTGAAATAATGCATCATAAGGTTCCTATAAAAAAATTAATGTTCACTTAATAGGCACAATAATATTGTTGTTGATAAGATGGGAGTTTTGAATTTGTTGTAGATCTAAGGTTAGAGTGATACTAGATGGTAGGGACTCTAGAATTGGATTCCCTTTGCTAGTGTAATTAGGTATGTTGGAATTAAGACTATAAAAAGTGGATGGGAGATTTTGGTTGATTTTGGAAAATAGGGTCACTAGTGATAGGATGATGTTGATGTGGAATGTTTTGGGATTCAATATTAATGAATTGGGCTAGAGAGGTAGCTTAATCTTAGAAGGATGGATTTTTTGGATTTGTGTTGAAGGTGAAAGTATTTAGATTTTATGGATTTGTAAAAGTGTATAGATATGTCAAATTTTTTGGATTTGATGGATTTTTTAAGGTTGATGGATTTGTAGAAAAGTTTGGATTTTAATTTGTTGGGTTTGTGAACATATGTAGATTTGATGTAGTTTGGTTCAAGTTAGGGAATGGGTTAGATGTAAAATCAAATAGTTAATTTTTATGAATGTGGAAATGTTGGTTTTGATGGGAGTAAGAGTTGAAAGATTGATTTGGATCTTACTTATATATATATATATATATATATATATATATATATATATATATATATATATATATATATATATATATATATATATATATATATATATATATATATATATATATATATATATTATTGATTTGGGGTTTAATTCGTGTATGGGGTTTGGTTCAAGTAAATATTTGAAAATGGTGATGAAGGTAAACAAAAGGTTTGATTTAGATTGATGTTGAGGTTGGAACTATATGGATCTATGAACATATTTTGATTTTTGACTGGTGACTTTTGATTTATGGGTCGTGTGAAACTTGTCAAATAATTCAAAGAATTTTGACTACCAAAGCCTAAAAACTAATTTGATGTTTTCCCTAAAGTAAAATTTGGATGTTGATATATGGGTAAACATGAATAAGTATTCATGTTTTAAATTTATTGATTGATGTTTGGGTTGAATTGGTTGATCAGTAAACTTGAATGACTATTCAAGTTTGGATTTGATTGATTGATGGGTGAGGTTAAATTCATATTCAAAATTGGATTTAGATTTATTGGATGATTGATTGGTGAGTTTATAATGACATTTAAAGCTTGATTTATATTTTTTAGATGATTACTTTTATGTTGATTCAAATATGTGTTTGAATTGAAATTATTTGGATAGAATCCTAGGTTAAGACAAGGATTATTTGGATTTGTGATTGAATTGATCAAGGGATTATTGAACATAGCCATGTGACTTGAAATGGGTGACATTTTCTAAGGGAAAAAATTGACTCAATAAATAAAAAAGACTTCAAACTAGACTCTAGTAAATAAATATACCAAAGTGACTAAAAAGTTTGATTGTTAACTAAATGCTTTTGAGTTCTTAGAGAGAAAGTATTGATTTTAGGATGTCATGTTAAATTCACAAGAATTTGTTTACAAACAATAATTTTTAGCACATGATAAACACAAAGAAATAAAAAACAAATTATTATGATAAATAGTCAAGCAATTACACATAAAAGGTGAAAAACTAGGATAAAGGTCATGAACAAATTTTAGGCCTTATGATGTCACTGACTCATCTGTAATCTTAGATGTAACCTAATATTTTAAGGTAATAACCATGTATTATGATGTCATTATCATGTCCCACTATGTCTAGTTTTGATTATGTGTGGAAGGTAGGTTCTCTATGTTAACCGCTAATTGATACACCAAAGCCAAACGATAAAAGAGGTTTTCTTAGGCTTAAGTTTTAAATAAGATTATCTAAGGGGGAAATTTTATGGAAGAAATAAACAAAGTGGTTGCACACTATTGGTTATTATCCAAAATTTTCAACACAAATGTAGGGGTCTCAGTGTGTTTATAATCGATGATATCATATTTCAAGGTAGCTATTAAAAACCTGGGTATTGGATCATGAAATCTCCTCACATTATGGTGTGCTTAAAACACACAACCACTTAGGCAATTGAAATAGATGGATATTGATTTATATACCCCACTATAAAAGGAGTTTAGCCTACTGTATGATGGTGAAATCTATGATTAATAGAGCCCATATAAAAAGAAATAAAAAGTTAGTGTCCATTTTTTTATTTTTGAGAATCATCACCAATTTGATTCCAAGGTAAGAGTAGATGTGGACACCACTTGGGTAACACAAAAAATTATAAAATTATTTTTTATTCCTCAGTATCATCACCAATGTGATGCCAAGGGAAGATCATATGCAAATTACATAATTATAAATAGAATGTTGAAATGAAATATGGATGTAATTACTAAAAACTTTAAAAAATGAAATTGAAAGTGTTAGTAAAATTAAGGAAATTTATTTTGTATTTATCTTTTTTTTAATAATATTTGAAAATTGTTCTACAAATAAATGGTCAGAATGTTTTATTTAGGCTTAGTACAAGGTAACTGCAATGGAACAAAGAAAACCCACAAAAAGTAACACAAAAACTACTTCTTTGTGATAAATTTATAGTTATGCAAAAAGACAAAAAAGTGAAACTATAATAATTTAAATACATGAAATAAATAGAATATAAAAAGCACAAAATAAAATATTGTGATTACATAACAATTTTGTTGGCCTATATGATAATTTCCTAGTTAAGTAAATGATATTTCTAGTAAAAATAATGAATTCATAGTCTACAAAAATGATTTTGCTACACAAAATGATAATTTAGTTAATTATAAAGATGATTTTACAACTATAAAATGATTTCACTATTATACCCACAAACATAGAAAAAAACATAGATGGACAAATTAATGGTTTTATGATAATTTTGATTCTCAAAATAACAATTTTGTAGTCAATTAAGATGAATTCGCAGTTAGAAATAGCAATTTCACTAGAAAGTTTGTTGATTTCATTGTTTTCTATAGAAGAGAGTTATAAAAAACTAAAAACATAGATAGAAGTAGAAGGTGAACAAAAATCTAATGATGTAAATAAAATTAGGAAAAAGAGACCAAAAATGGGTCAAAAATGATTTTGCTATTATGGGGTATAATTTTTCAACTAATATTTCTAAATTCATAGTTAAATAGTAGCATACACATACAAGTAGAAAACATCAAATAGTAACCTATAGCTTATAAAAACATTCAAAAATACAAGATTAAATGTATATTTGACTATAAATAGAAAAAACCAAATGGAAAAAACCAAATGAAAAATGTTTTCTAAATGAAATTATGATGAATGTAGGATGAAAAAGATGAGGGAAAGATCTCATCAAGCATGCTAAAATGTATGAACTAAATATAGAAATGCTAAGAAATTAACTAATTATGTAATATTAATATAAGATAAATTCAACCTAAGATATAACAACAAAAAAATAAAATAGTAAACACAACCGTATACTTTAAATATGCAAGTTTCCTCTATTACAATGTAAACTTGATTTGCTCTTTCATAATTTGCTTGCTCACTCTTAAAATGAAAAGGAGAAAGGGCAAAATTTTGGTGAAAAAAGAGTTTTTGTATGCTTTTATTTTCTTTGATTCACTTGTAAATTGAATATAACTTAGTTAGCATAAGTCAGGATGGATGAAATTAACAATTTTTAGGCTTATTTATAGTTTTCTAGATGAATATCCAATGGTGGAGGATTATTTGGATTTATTAAATGATTTAAATAATCAATGGTGATTAATGAGTCCTCACTCATGAGGATGATGACCATTTAAAATGTTTGAGAGTAGTATGGGAATTGTTAACTGAATCAACAAGAATGAGTCAATTTTTTTGACAACTTAGGGGATTACTCAAAGGAAGTTAAGGAAGTGGTGGGCTTGGTTGGGATGAGTCAGTATGCGAGGGAGAATAAGGTGGAAGATGTTATATGAGGTTTAAAATTCAGATTTTATATTTAAATAAGGATTTAAAAGTGTGTACAATTGATTAATTTGATTTATTCAATTATTTGATTTTGGAGGGAGATGTCATGAATTATATTAAGAAGAATTATTAATAGGTTTTAGGTGCATTTCAACACTAAATATAATTTAGGTTTCTACACTTTTTCATTTTCTACTTATTTTATTTTGCATGTAACTTGGGCATAACCCTAGATTGGGAGGTATGCCTATTGAACACATTGATCTTCTCATCCCACCATTTAATATGTCTTGAACCAATGAAGGATCTCATACTATACATCAATATTATACCCATGTTGACAATGAAAAACATAATGATAGGGTTATCATAGAAGAAGTTTTTGATAATGAAAACCATGAAACAAATGAAAAGGATAAAATATGACATGACAAGTGAAAATTATTGCATTATTTCATGAGTGTATTCATCAAAACCCTAAAGATATTGATGAGATCCTAAAAAATATATTGGAAACATAAATTTTAAAAACTAGAGTTGAAACATCCCTCTATTTGAACACGTAACAAAATAATAAATTTAGTGGGGGCATGGGTTATGTGTTTAAACTTTTGTTTCCTAAAAACCAAAACACTATTACTACATCTACCATGGAATTACCAATTATTTCAACACAAATACTAGTTTCAATACCTATTACTACTCAAACCATGTTTACATCCCCTTCGGTGACTTTTAAAATTACTAATCTAAACTCTATTAGTCCACACTTCAAATGCTCCTTCAAGTTATAAATACCTTGGAAGACAAGGTTAAAAACATTGAAAAAAATGCTTTAAAATCCCCTCGTGCTATTGATTCATAATATGTGTTGCATAACTCTCTTCTACTTGAGATATATTTGTACCCTTTTCTAACTAGTTTTATTGTACCTAAGTTTCCATTTTATGATGGCAAAGGTGATCCTAAGTAGCATATTTGATCCTTTTATGTGGCATTCATTGACTATGACTCTAATGATAAACTTTTGATCAGATTATTTCCAAGAAGCCTAAGGACTATTATGCTTTGAGGTGCTTCTATGGTTTACCTCTCCAATCCATGAAAGAATTCAAACCTCTTGCAGACCAATTTTTAGCACACTTTCCATTATTATTTCTAAAAATTTTCATGTGCTCAAATTTATAAAATCAAACATAGAACCAATGAACCTATCAATGAATATGTCTTGAGATATAAGATAATGACAGCTAATCTAACCAATCTTATGATATAAAAAGAGTTGAAAGACATATTCAAGAAAAGTTTTTTTTCTCCTTTACATGATTCTATTGTTTTCAATAAGTTAAAATATTTTTATGACTTATTCCATGTTATATGGGATCATGAAAGGAAGCTTATTTCATTAAATAAGCTCAATTATGTAACAACCACACTAGCTACATCTACATCTAGTATAAAATTCACAATTAAACCAAGTTACAAGGTAAAACCTCTTGATCCTAAAAAGGAAACAACCTACATGATTAACATAGTTTCATAGCAACCTAATCGACTTGTTTTATCTAATGCACCAAGGAGATATTTCTCTCATTACCCTAAGTCCTCAGTTTTATTGCTCATGTGGTTACTAGTGTAGTAGCTTATATCTCTCCCTCAACCTATTGAGGTTGATATGCGTATAACTATAACCAAATGATATGATGAAAATACTTCTTGTGATTATCATCAAGGACAAGGGAATTTTAAAAATAAATGATTTACTTTAAAATGCAAGATCCAATATTTTATTGATGACCAAAATCTTGCATTTGAGGATCCTCCAAAAGAATCATGTTCACAACCTAGTGATGACAAAAAATATATAATATTTAACAAACCTTTACATGAACATTATAATAAGGAACCATAAGTGAAAATGGCATATAATTAACATCCTCATCCATCACATTATGGGTGCCCACTAGATGGGATTATTGGTTATTACATGTAGCATACACCTCGTATGGTTCAGAGACCATCTATTACTTTTGATGACACTAAGATTAAGGATGATAAATCTAATATTAATTATTTACTAATTTGAGCATACCTTGATAAACACCTTATATGCAATGTTATGATTGATATTGTTGAAAGTGAGAATTTTTACACCATGAAATTACTTACACATTTGGGTTATACTCATCATGATTTTCATCCTTCTACTATATTAGTTAGATAATTTGAAGGGACCTCCTAGAAGGTTCTCATCAATATTAACCTACCTTTATAAGTTGGTCCTGAATATGTGGTTACAATTTTTTTAGTTATACCTTCCATAGGCATATTTGATATGTTATTGGGAAGATCTTGGATCCATACACATTGAATAGTACCCTCTATAATGCATGGGTGTGTAAAATACATTCATGATAATTAGGTAATTATTTTTTCTATAATTCCATATTAATTTCTTATTAATCAAGAAAAAATTATACCTAGGTACCTAATTACAAATTATTAAGGCTCACTCACTAAAAAAGGGTAAGCAATAGTAAATCCCCTTTACTAGGTAGCTAGTACTTGAGATACTATTACATCAGAGACATACAATGGATTCCATAGAATACCCATATCCTATGCACCATGTTTAGATATATAGAGTAACTACACATTTTCATATTATGATTATTCTAAATAAACCATAGGTCACTCAATGATGATTTCTATGAACCCCTAATCTTATTAATCCTAATATTGCTTCATGACCATAAAATCCTATTTTACATAAACAAAGAATCATTAATACTATAGTGATAGGTATTGAGCCTATACATGTTTCTCAATAGTTTCATAACATTATTACACTAGGTTCATAGTGGGGAGATAGATGTGACTATCCTTTGGATGCCATTATATGATGATCTTTCCTTTTTAAATATTCCAAAAATATATATATATATATTAAAAATATTTTTGACACCTACATGTGCTATTGGCTTCTTGGTATTTATTTGTTATTTCCATGTTGATGGATGACATATTTAGGCACTTTGACATATACACATGTGTGTCACACTTATACTTAAGTGTGATATGGTCATACACAAATACATGGTTTATTCTTATTTCAGATTTTGGGCCTAACTTCTACTCATTTCATGCATAACTAAGGGCATCCACTTATTTGATCATGATACATCTAGGTTATATAATTCTATCGTCACTCTATATTATCATGTTTTGATCTTGTATATGTACATATAAATGCTTTTATCCATGATTATATATTTAACATGGTACTTGATATGCTATACACTTGACATTTTTTTTGCTAACACATTTGATCCATGGGATACTATTTCATGTTTATGTTATTTTCTTGTACTTTCATTTATGCACTTCATTGAGTGTCTTTCCTTGTTATTGTATCCATTATAAAAGCATTTGAATATGCTCCCTTGTTTATAGCCCCCATGCCTATGTATGCTTTCTTTGACATTTGCATATGTCATTATTTTTTATATAAATATTTAAATATGTCATTATTGATTTTGTGGACATTTGACTAAGTCATGTCCCTTTGATTTTTTGGCATTTGAACATTTCATTTGATTTTGGTCTCTTGGGACCATTTTATATTGACTTACTTTTGAATGTTCTTGTGTGTGTGCTTGTTTACTTATTGAGATTATCCTATTACTATATATACATTATCGTTATATTTATCATGAATCTTAGGCCTTCATGTGATCAAATTATTTATGCACTTCAATTATACATTTACCTAATTATGTTCTAATATGTTACATGGTTACATTCAAATATTATTCAGTTATCTTCTCCATTTAAGGTAAGGTAACTACCAGCTCTTATCTTCCCTCACCTCAAAGGGGGAATGGCATAGAATCATGTTATCCACATTTGAGATAGTTTTTATATTTAGTGTGGGCATGCTTTGGAATCATGTTCTCCACACTTATTTAAAATTTTACACACATGGATTTAGTGGGGGCATGTTTTTTAAACACCTCCACATTGGCACTTATATCAATTTTCAAATTTTTACACATAGAGTGGATGCATGTTATGGTAGGATGATAGACAAACTTGTTTAAAATCACAAAATTACTGAAATAAAAAAATTATATAATCACATTTATTCTATGTTATTCAATGTTATATCTATCTAGACATGTTCCTTCTATATGTTATAGGGTTTTAATCACAAATTATACAATTATCTTATCTTTTTGAGGCGAGGTAACTACTAGTTCCTATATTTATATCACCTAAAATGGTGGGAATATTAATGGTTTAATGCCATAAACACATGTTATCCACACTTAACACAATTTTTAGATTCATTTGGGGCATGCATTAGAAGCAAGTTCTCCACATTTATTTAGTATTCACCATCTCCAAATTATAGTAGGGGTATGTTTTGGAAACATGTTATCCACTTTGGTACTTATATTAGTATTTTATACTTATAAATATATAGTGGGGACATGTTTTGAAATCATATTATTCACACTTTCATAGTTTTCAAATTGGCCAAAGCACATAGGTATATGATTTAGATTCATAATTATGGAATAATTATATACATTGGTACCATTATTATAAACAATTTCATCATGATAAATATATAAGGTGCATATGATATGAAATTTGATCATATTATTTAAAAATAAAAATTAGGTTCAAATTATAAAACTCTTTTACAAGTTATTACCACATAATAGACTTTTACGTACTTATACCCTAGTCAAACTTTTACATATTTTATTGAGCCAATCTACTGTAGTAGTTATTTCAATTTTTGGTATGGTTGAGGTGATTAAAACACTAAATATTTCCAAATTTTTAGGTTTTAATTGATTTTATCATCTAGCCTCACTGATTTATAAGTATCATTTGGTTACACATTGAGCTAATCTCAATTGTGAGGTCATAACTCACTTTTGCTCTAAGGTTGGGGTAATGTGCCTTCCAATATATTTATCTCTTTATCACCTTAGATATATGCACTTTAAACATATCAATATTTATCTTAATCTAAGTTTTATATCCTTAGAAAGATACATATTTTTCAAATCAACTTACCAATAGGCAAGGTAATTACATCGACACACATGTGTACTCCTAAACCTTACCCTTTCAATTTCAATTTATTTCAATTAAATATAATTCTATATTATATTATTTGATTATATATTATAACATGATTTTGTATAGAAGTTTTTCATTATAAAATAACTTAAGTTAGGCACAACCAAAGACAAGGTGTGTTAAACACACCTAGGTATGCATTCATTTCCTTTAAACTAGCAATTTCATTACTAAATTAAATGGGGGGAATGTAGATGATATTTATGGATTATATATCACCTTAGTATTTTACACTTATAAAACATATACCTTGGTTATTATTCTAAGTTTTGGACCTTTTCCTACTTTCATCAATCTCACATCTACTCTATCATATGGCCCCAGACCCATCTCTTAGTCTAACCAATCTCATGTGATGACCTAGGACTTATATCTTTTCCATAATGATTAAAATTTATTTATCTTCCACTTATGCAAGTTATTGTTTTATTCCTACTTTCATACTCCCTAGACACTAACATCTAGGATAGACACCATCATCAATGCTAGTGTCCTAACTTGATACAAGTGTTTAGTGTCTTCAAGCTAACTATTTTACGAATGAAGCATATCTTAAATGTTAGCCTAAGTGATTTAATGTGAGTTACGTTTCCAAAAAGATTGATATAAATATAATATCAACTCTCATTCATTCCTCACATAGGAAAACACCAAGAAAATACTAAGAGATACCAAGGAAACTTATCAAAATCACTCTATATGAAATTAAAAATACATAATGTCTATGAATTAATCATATATTGGATAAGATAGATCATACTTACACATTTGATTGGGGGTACATTTTTAAGCACGAATATGACCAATATGGGGATCCACTAGATGAGATTAAGGGATCACTTTGATCACTTGTCACAACATATCATACTAGGAATGGTTCCAAAGCCTATAGTCTAACACAATCACACAATAACCCTAATAGAGTCATAAGGTTTAAAATGTTCACTCTATTCTAATATCAAGAAAGTAAAATCTAATCTAGTGCACACCAAAGCTTGTGGAACCCTAATAAAAATTAAAATAAGTATGAGTAACACCATAATACATAAAATATGAAAGATAGTATTATTTGATCCAACACTTGTGCTACTTCTATCTATTAAAAGAGAGGAGAACAAAGTTAGAATATACTTACTTAAATGTGTACCCATCGAGATTCAATCTCTCCTTTGGCCAAAGGAGCTTCACAAGAGGTTTTTGTGTTTTGTAAGGATCATTAAGAAAGGCTAAAAAATATAAGACTTATCCACAATACTAGATTCTCCAAGATAAGAAACCTAACCTAAGTCTCCTCAAGTAGAATGATGGAAGAGAATATCGTGAAGAAGCATGAGTGAATAATAAATCTTGATTATGCATATGAATAATGACCAAAATGATCTCATATTTATAGGTGAATCTTTTCTTAAATCCTTTTGAGAACATCGATTGTACAAGGTTGACCCAGTCAACCTAATGTGTTTTTGGTGATAATTTACTAGGTCAGCTAAAAGGATAAAAAACCAAGAAAGTAAAGAATACCCCTAAACTATATTGGATTGACCCAATCAACCTAGTACAAATGAAAATCAAAAAGGATGTTAAGGAAATAAAAGAGGGATGAAAATAGAAAAAGACTAGAGGAATACTCAAAGGAGGAGAAACAGCTTAGGTAATGGTTTTGGCATTTGGTGGAGTGGTAATAATGTGGCAATAAGGGATAAAAATATTGTGAAGCACCAAAGGTCTACCTACCCCTTTCTCGATGCACTCTTTAGGGCATGCACACAAAGATATTGAGTCTCAATGGGTTCCTACAAGATGTAAAGTGTCATTATTTGATAAAATTTAAAATTATTATGTGTAAATATATATACCTCACTCAAAGTTCATCAAGTGTCACTAAGGTGTAATAGGAGATGGTGATTTGATAAAGAACATAGCAACACACAACAATGATGCTAAAAAAAGGTTGTAGTATTTTAAATAAAAAATAACTGAAAGCAAATGACTAAAAATGGAAACCAGTCTAAAAAGTAAATACAATACATACCTAGAATTACCTTTTATCATGGGATGTTTGTCTATTATGTTGATAGTTTTGATTGTGTAGGGTGTAGACACTACTTTAAATAAATATATGAATGCAAAACTAAAGAGAAAAAACAAATAAATTTGAGAAAAGTCAAGAGAGTTGGTGTTATGATGATGGGATGTACTTAGAAAATTTGGCAAGCTGGGGTGATAGATGTTATGTTAGACCAAATGACTAAGTAAAATAATAATAGTAAATTGGGTAACTAAAAATCCAAGGCTACTAAAGATTAAAAAAATCAAACAAGATATCCTAAAGTAAGAAAGGCAAACTCACCAAGTCAAACTAAGGACACATGTCAAAAAGGATGGTAAAACAAAAATAAATAAATACGTAGTAAAAGACTAAACAAAATGGTAAAACAACATTAATGAGCGGGAACAAAAGAGTCGAGAGGATATCTTTGAAGAAGCCAGGAACAGTCCCAATAAAAATTTTGAGGAATGGAGAGGGAAAAAACAAAATGATGAAACACACACACCTATGACTTGGGTTAATTGTAAAGTAGAGGCATCATCCCAATTTGATTCTTGGACGTGTAGGGAGATTATGGATCTCAAGAGGAAAGTGGAAACTATGGAAGATACCCTGAAAGCTGTTTGGAACAAAATAAACAATATGGAAAATTAGATAAGGGAGATCCCAGTCAAGCTCAAAGCCTATGAAAATAACCTCCAGGAACTTATTAAGGACAATAGAACGAAAATGGAGGAAGTTACGTCCAATATTTGTGCTGTTGCTGTCAATATAGGTAAAAGAGCCAATGAGGAGACCAAAGCCCTAGAGGGACCCAACAAAAGGATGAGACAAAGTTCTAGAAAGAAGGTTACACAAAAAGGAGCTATGCTGGTGGCAACCACTGCCCAGGATACTGTTATGAAAGGAAAAGAAATTATGAAAATGATATTGGAACTGGACAAATAATCTGGTTCTTCTAGTTGGTTTAGTAACTGGTCCTGTTTTTTGTTTTCTTTCTGTAATCCTTTGCCTTTGGTGATACTAGATCTCTGTTTAATCTGGGTTTTGACTGGAAGTCTTTCTGGTGGTTTCAGGTCCATTAAAAACCTATTTTTTCTACTTCCTTGTAGTAGTTTTTAGGCTTTGCCTATGGTCTTGGACGATCTTTCTTTCTTTCTTTGTAACAGGGTTTTGGGGCCCCTTCAAAACCTACTTTTACCTCAATATAAAACATTAATGAGTGAGTAGTAAAAATCCACATCTCACTCAACAATAGAAAAAGGAAGTGCATAAAAGTGAAAACAAAATACATGAGTGAGAAGTAATAGGCCAACCTCACTCAACAATGGAAACAGGGTATGAACTCAAGTGTCTATAATAGAAGGACAACAAAATCATGAAAAATAGTAAAAGTAAAGTAAAGTAAGTGTGGTAATGTAAATCATGGTATAAATAAATAATAAATCCACAGTTACTCAAGCATGTTTTGCTCTAAGGATAGATAAAACTAAAACAAAGTAGTGCTAACATGTTTTTAAGAGGTGAAGAAAAAGGAATTTCAAGAAGGGAAAATAGATTTAGAATCACAATTTATCTATTAAGGGGGTAAATTAAATGGGTGGATGGGAGAATGAAGGAAAAAACAAGGTATATGAACTCTTTATCTAAGTCAAGACACTCGAATTAGGTTTGTCAAAATAAGATGACTTTTGACCTTAAGGACTATGAATAGCTTCTCTTATCAACACAAGTCTTAGGTAAAAAAATGGAGTATGTAGATCATCCCATGAAGGATATATGAATGAAAAGTAAAATTAAACTACCTACACACAACATGTTCCCCATTCTTTAGGACCCCTTATAGATTTTTCAATCTACTACAATGATTGGGTACTTGCATGAGAAAGCAAGTAGAAACATAGAGATTTTTGAAATCCCCTATTCTAATCTACTGACCTACCACACCCCAAAGGACTTCAAATCTATGTGAATATGATTATGGAGTTTGAGCTTCGATTATAGATAGGAGATGTACTTTAAATCATGTCTTTTAGTATGATTTTGACTTTTAAAATTTTTATGTTGCCTTTTAGATATCATTGTCTTTTGTTTCAAATGATCTGGCTTTTTAAAAAAAATTATGGCTTTTTCTATTCCTCCTCCATGCAGATTTGCAAAACCAAACATGGGTGCTAAAGATTAATTTCATGTTAATACTTGGGATAAGGTTTCTAAGAGAGAGAAACTTCAAAGAGCATGGGATCTAAGAGTCTCCTAAATCTAGGTGAAATAAAAGTGTTATTTAGACTTCAACCTTGTTCCATCCAATGTGAAGATGAAATAAAGGGGAAATTAAGAAGAGTGACACATGGAATAATTTGAATTTCTTCAAATCATAAAAAATGTGATGAAGGGCACAGAGGGAGACAATGATAGTAAAGTATGATTCCTTATCCATAAGAAATATTGGAAATAGAGGAAAACATGCTAACATAGATTATTGTATAGAATTCATCTCGTAAAATAAGTAAAAGCTAAAGTTCATAACAAGGATAAAGAACATGAAAATATGGTAATTATATGAGGAGGTTTGGGTCCTATCCACCATCTTACAAAGCAAATCATAAAAGAGAAACCCATGAGGGTGCCGATAAGTAAGAGAAAAGCAAGGTGAGGGAGCCTTCTTATAAAGTAACTCACAAATGAAAAACCCAAAGGATGCCAAAATAGCACTGGCAAGTAGTAAAAATAAAATAAAAATAGATAAAATATGGTGATTTTGTGAGGAATGTCGAGTCTTATCCATGGTATTATAAGGAAACTCACAAAAGAAAAACCCTAGGGGTGTGAGAAATAAGAGAAAATGCAAGAAGATAAGGAAGACTATGGTACATCAAGAAACCAAAATACCCAAAGGGAGGACTAAATGTTTATAAAAGGAATGAAACTATTGTAGAGGGAGAGACCCTTGCTTAAGTAACCTATAAAAATTGTTAGATGGATATAGATAGATAACATGACAAGAAGTAAATGTTTAGGAAAAGTACTTTTTAAGGAATTGAGCATTGGTGCGCTCCTTGAAAACATGGCCTTCATTGTTTTGAATATGGTAAGTGCTTAGACCAAGAATGTATTTGACTAAATATGGGCCCCACCATTTTTGGGAATATTTACCTTCTTTATCATGGTTTTAGTCTAATTTACGGACAAGATCACCAACATGAAAAGTGCAGATTTTAACACATTTGTTATGTTATCAAGTGATGCAAGGCTTGTATTGGTGGTTATGTTACAAGGTATAAAGGTGAAGTTCATCAAGAATATCAAGGGCATAAATGTGAGATTCATGAAATTATTCATTATGAATAATTCCATGAAGAGATATACGAAGAGAATGAATATCAACTTCTAAAGGAAGAACTGACTCAGAATGATATAATATCAAAAATGGAGTTGCCCTAATGATAGTGCATATGCTAGTTTGATAGGCCCAAAGTGAAAGGTAAAGATTAATATGTCAATCTATGTGGGTTTCATGAATTGTCTTTTGGATTATTTTATTGGTGACCTCAGCTTGACCATTTCATTGAAAATAATAAGGCATGGAAAATTTGTGATTGATTTTGAATTTATTGCAAAGTTATTTAACATGTTTGTTTTTGAAATTACCACCATTTTTGTAAATGATGGTATGTATAATGCCAAAGTGGCAAATAATTTGGTTAAGAATATATTTTTAAATGGTAGGACCAGTGATGTTAAGAAAGGGCATGGCTTTTAGCCATTTGGTAAAATATTTAGTAATGATGATGATAAAAACATGGCCATCTTGCGAGTGAGGAAGTTTACCAATGAGATAAAATCCCCATTTGGAAAATGGCCATGGATACTTGATAGTTTAAAGCTTAGATAGAGGTGAATGAATAATATCATCATAAAGCTAACAAGGAGTGCACTTTTTAGGATATTCAATTGCATCCTTTTCAAGAGTAGGCCAAAAGTAACCCATACATAGGCATTTTCATGATTTAATATGTTTGTTACAATGACCACCATAAATGCCTCCATGTGCTTATTCAAGAAGAGGAAGGACCTCATCTTGCATAACAAAATGAAGCAAGGTACCTTTAGCATTATGATAGTAAAGTATTTTATTGTTAAATACATACTTGAAATCTTGTTTATGAATGCATGTCTTTTCATGAGAGTCTAAATTAGGAGGATAATTTTGGTGTTATAAGAAATGAAATTATGTCTTGGTATAGAGGGCTTTGTCAAATGGTAATAACCTTGATATGACAAATAAGTGAATTTGATGGTTGAGTTGAAGATGGATATTTTCTTATTTTAATAAGGAAAAAGGGATTGAAAAAAACTTGATGTGGATAAAATAGAGATGTTGAAAAGGCATGAGAATCAACAATGGAATTTTGATCTCTACGAATAGGCTCAATAGTGAAAGAGATAAAATCCTTGGCAAGAGTGGTTACAATTTGATGATAGGTAATAAGGTTCTCACTTTGACATTAATAGTCATCATTAACTTGATGATAAATAAGTTGAGAATCCCCTAAAGCATGAAATTATTGAATGTATAAATCAAGAGCATCATTCATGCCTAAGATAAGATCTTTGAACTCAGCCATATTATTGGTGACATCAAAGGTGAAATGAAAAGCTAAAGGAATGATTTTACATAGAGGAATTGTGAGAATGAAACCTACCCCAGCTCCTTAAATGTATTTATCACCATAAAGGTCAAGGGTCCAAGTATCCTCATGCAAGTCACTATTGATTTTAGGCAACTCCTCGATAACTACCTTTTGTTTAGTAGTACTAGAGAGAGTAGAAGAGTCATCAATATTATTAGCTTCAAGATCGATGGTAAAGCTATTAAATTAATCTTTAAGATAGATATCTTGATTAAGACCTTAAACATAAAGGATATTATCATCTACAAGGTCATATTGAATGGAATAAGTGGTTGGAATGGGATCTATAGCAATTTGGTTAGCTATGACTTGCCCTTTAATAGCTTTTTGAGTGATAATATGAAGATCAAATTCTATAAGGAGGACCATCCATTTTCTAATTCTATCTCTAGGAAGAAAGGATTTGGAGAATAAATGATGAAGGGGGTCAACATGAATAATGGCATAAGTAGTTTGGTAAAGCATGTAGTGACAAAGCTTTTGAACCCCAAAATAGATGGTCAGGTAATCATGCTCAATTTTGGTATAACATGTTGCATAATCAGTGAGGCCTTAGCTAATGTAGTAGATATCATACTCTCTTCCTATATCATCTTATTGAGTAAGCATTCCCCAAACTAAAATAGGTGTAGAAGAAATATATAGATTCAAAATATTATCATTAGAAGGAGGATGAAGTGTAGGTGGATGAAGAAAAGACTCTTTCATGTTATCAAAGGATTTTTGACATAGATCTGTTTATTCTAAAGTAGCACCTTTCTTGAGAAGGGAATTGATGGATTGAATTTGATATGCCATTTTAGGGATGAATCATATAATTATCCCAAGCTTGCCTAAATAAGTATGAATGTTAAGAATAGAATGAGGAATAGGCATGTTAAGGATGGCACTAATTTTGGCAAGATCAACTTCAATGCCATGAAGAGAGACAAAGAATACTATCAATTTTCTAGGTGTGACTCTAAATACACATTTATAAGGATTAAGTCTAACTTTATATTTAAGGATATGATCAAAGATGATAACAATATCAGAAATATGATTCTTATGATGTTTATATTTAGAAATAAGAACATCCACATAGGTTTCAACAATTTTGTGAATGAGATCATGAAAGATGTGAGTCATTACATGTTGGTAAGTGGCTCCAACATTTTTCAGGCTGAAAGGCATTTTGACATAGCAATAGGTGCCCCATTTTGTGGTGAAAGTAGTCCTATGTTGGTCATCAAGAGTGATATGAATCTGATTGTATATCGAGAAGCCATCCATAAGAGATAAATTTTCATAACTAGCCATGGAATTAATGACGACATCTATTGAAGGTAAGGGGAAATTATCCTTGGGACAAAAAAGATTGAGATTGTGGAAATAAATGCAAATGCAAATAACCATAGTGACTTTCTTCTGAATGGGAACAATGCTAGAAACCCATTTAGAATAATCCACTAGTCTAATAAATTTAGCATCAAGTAATTTGATGATTTTCTTATGGCATAAGGTTGAAACTTCAGGCAAAAAAATTCTTTGATTTTGACATACAGGCTTGGCATCAAGATAAGTAATGTTGTTATGGACCAAAATGTTAGGGTCAATGTCAAGCATGTCCTCATCAGACCAATTTAAAGCTTCATGATATTTTTCAAAGAATAAGCTAATGTTATCAAATTTTATAGGTGAAATATCATAATAAATTGTAATTGATAAAGGACAAGATGGGGTGCCATATTTGATGTGAGTGGTTTCTTAAATAAGCATTGCATTACCATCTTGAAGTGATACGATATATTAGTCAAGGTTGAAATTAGATTTGTTTTAGGATCAATTGTAGCAATGAAGTTGTTGAAGTAAGGAGTTTAAGTTTTAAAGTTTCCAAGTTTATGATGTTTTGCCAAGGAAGTTGAAGTTATTGAGCATGAAGTAACTTAAGAATAACTTCTTCACTAGGCAAGGTAGGAATAAGACCATAATATTTTACATCTAATTCAAGACTAATAATTTGATTTCCATGGTGATCATATTTAGATTGAATCTAACAAACATCAATTTCCTTGGCATCAAGTGTAATTTTAGGAGTAAAAGAAATAGATGGGATAAAAGAGATTGGAGTATCAGTGGATTCAATGATAGGAGAAGGATATTATGGAATGATAGAATCTAGAGGTGTAGGAATTTCTAAAGGTTCGAAAGGCATAATTTCTTCTACCATCTGAGTATAAATAAGAGGATGATTGATAGGAGGCACATGACCCTCAAGATCTAAGGTATGATCTACATAAATGGTATGCATATCCTAATTAAAATCATTAATTTGGGCTAAAGTTTTTGGAAATGTTGGAATCCAAATCTCTAGATTGAGCTTGGGCCATGATATAGCTATCTTCATATGTTATAATTATATAAGCTTGAGAATTATGTGGATTTTTAAAAGGTGAAATCCTAATATTTTTGAATATATGAGGATTTTTAAAAGGTGAAATCCTAATATTTTTGAATATATGAGGAGACATGATGACAAAATCTTGAAATAATTTAGCCACTCCAAAATCATTGCAAGTGAAGGTATTTTCTAGTAAATAATGCTCTTGAGCATTACATTCAAGGGGAAAGTTAGTAATCTCATCCATAAGATGAATAGTATGATCTTTTGGTAATAGAGAAGGAGGAATCCATTGTGATATACATGAAGTCAACTTGGTAGTATTTCAAGTGTGTTACAATTCATTAGGCTCATCATCATCAAAATCCATAAGAATAACTTGTAAATCAGGACTCATGTTGATGAACTCAGGTAAAGGAACATTGTTAATCTTAGGATTGGTAGGAATAAGATATTGAGGTTTAGGATTAGGAAGCTGGATACTTCATGGAATGGGATTAGCTTCATGCTTTTACCATTTCCCATTATATAAGAATTCAATACATTGACTACCAAAAGAAGTAATGGCTCATATTTGATGGGTCCATGGATGACCAAGAAGGATATTTTAAGATAATGGGAGATCAAGGACCATAAGCTTGGTTTTAACAGTCTTAGGTACTATCATCAATGGAACCTAGATACAACCAAGTGATTTTTTATTAGTCTTATCAAAACCATGGTAAGTGAGATGGGTTTTCTTGAGATGATCCTTGTTATAACCATGTTTTTGAATAATCCACAAGGATGTCACATTAGTAAAAGAACCTTCATCAACTAAGAATTTTCAAATAAGAGTGGTATTAATGGATACTTTAATAAAGAGTGGCAAATCATTGACATGAAAAAGAATTTCATCATTAATCATGTCCTCTTCAAGAAACTCAATAGAAGGCTTAGAATAAGGACATGAGGTTTCAATGGTCTTGACATTAGTAGGTTAAAAATAAATAGAAGATGGTTTTTCATCTACGGAGGATGGATCTTCAATTTATTGAAGTTGTTGCATAAAAAAATTATGATGATAGGATGAAGTGTGAACCAACTCTATGAGAGGGATCTTATACGGCATAGATTTAAGTTTTTCAAGAAAATTCCAATGAGATTTATAAGAACTAGCATGATTTTTAGAAGGTAAATTAGTTTTGGAAGGTATAGGTGTGATTAGAGTATCAGAATGAGGAAGTTTTTCTTTTAATGATGGCATTTTAGGCTTGATAATGGGATCTTTGTGAGCCAGTTTATGATGATAATTAACCTTGGCAGTGTTCACATATTCAGATTTTTTATAATATTGATCATAATTGGAATTAATGGCATAAAAATCTTTGACATATAATTGATTATTAAAAGAATATTTTTGGTTATTAGAGGTAGAAGATTTTAAATTTTGTCATTTTTGAGAAGTAGTAGTGTATTCTTGATGACAAAGATTGATCATAGCTTCATGATTAAATTAATCAACAAGCATATAGGAAACAACAAATTTATTGATCCCTCTACAACATTAATGAGAATGTCCAATGTCAACATGGAACCAAAAAAATAGATTAAGGTCATACCACTTAGGAGTATCATTGGGACAGATAAAAGTTTTTCAAGGTTGTAAAAATTGTTTCATTTGCTGAACCAAAAGAGGTGTATGAGAAGGTGTAGAAATATAAGTTTTGTAAAATCCTTATTTGGTTTGTGGAGAATTATTATTGATAGAATTAGGTGTTTGGAAATATACTTTAAGTATTTTAGGATTAGGTTTGAATTGTTTCATCATAAAGTCTTGATGCTTAGCTTGATTAAGAGCTTCATTAAGTGTTTGAGGAGAAAAGGTTTGAACCTTATATTGAAGAGTAGGTGTTAAACCCATGATAAAGAGTTTGAATAAGTTATCATCATTCATGTTATGATCATATTTATGATCTAAATATTTCCATATTTTGGTGAAGTCATGAGTTGATTCAATTGGAGATTACTTAGCATTAATAAAGTAGCTAAGACAATTTTCTATAAGATCATTGTGTTGAAACTCTTTAACCAAAGGATTAACAAAATATTCAAGTTGCCAAATATAATGTTGGGGAAGTTGATTATACCATTATAATACATCACCAATGAAATTTTTGACTAAGATTTTAGTAGTGTCAAAGTTATTAGTTTAGATCCACTCTTTATAAAGGTTTTCAAAGGATTTAAGAAATGAGGCAGGGTCCTTAGTCCCATCATATTTGATAGTTGGATATATGTTACCAATATCAATGTAAATTATGAAGAGAGCTAAAGGCTCATTTTTAATGGTTTGAATCACTTTTTTAAACATTATGGGTTGAGGAATAACATTACTGAAGGCATCCCTAAGAGGTGGAGGAATATAATTAGGATTAGCTTTAGGATGAATAGTTGGAGGTTGATTAGCCATGTCAGTTAAGTTTTGTTGAAGTTGCATCATTTGGTTGGTATTAGTATTTTTAATAATATTAATTTGTTGAATAATAAGGGATAATAGTTGGGTTGTATTAGGTGGTGGGTTGGTGTTGGTAGGAGCACCCCATATATTGGTATGAGGGCGAGGATTGCTAGAAGAAGGATTAGTGGTATTGTTAGGTAAACTTGTATCAATCACTCCCACATTAGTTTGAAGATTTTGAGAAGTTTCTTGGTAAGTATAGATATTATTAGATCCATAAAATTTATCTTGATGTTTTATTTTCTCCATATGGCAATTCATAGATGAAGGAGGAGAAGAGGTGCCCCAAGAGTGATGGTGCTCTCGGGGAGGAAAAGAGAGGAAAAAATGAACATAATATATAGTACCTAAATGGATTCAAGTTATCCATGAATATTCTAATAGTATATTTCATTCTGACTGAAGAGAGATGAATAAAATACAACTTTGGAAAGATAAGGAGTTAGATTGACAAATAGGGAAAGTATGAAATAGTATAAGGTTGATTGAGTCGATCTAGTATAGAAAATAGGGCCTATAAACTATACAAGGTTGATTAGGTCAATCTAGTACAGTGAAAAAAGGTATGAAAAATATGTGAAAGGAGTTATAGACTATATAGGGTTAACTAGGTCAATCCAATACATGGAATAGGAGTTAAAAAACATACAGGGTCGATTGGGTTGATCTAGTACAATGAACAAGGAGAAAGAGAAAGATGATAACAAGTTATAGATTGAAAAAAGATAATTTTTGTAGCTAATATAGTAAAGTAAGAGCTAAAAGGAGAAAAATAATCAATTGGATCAATTTTAGCCAATCTAATTTAGGCACACAAAACAAAATATTGCACTAACACTAGCTAATGCAAGTTTTTACACACACAATTGAACAAAGAGAAATCAATAAACTTGAAAATTAAAGATAAATAATTGGTCAACTTGATTGCTAATTAGATTGTTAAGAATGATTTTGAATGTGATTAGAAGTTGTCTATAAGCAAGGTACTAAATATAAATCTAAGAATGGTTTCAGGCAATTTGGGCTGAAAGGGACTATAGTGGCAATGATACAAGCTTGGTATTAGAGCCTACCCCCTCACTTCACACACCACATAAATAAGGGAGTTAGGTGCTTAGCCAAAATATACCATTGACCATGCTTTATACTTGACCAGAGCATCAAGTTAGCTTTCCCCTTATTGATGAAATTCAAGTAGTTTGTCCTAGGGTAGACACGATGTTAAAGTGATTTTTTATGTTATATGATTTGGCCATGTGCATATAAAATAAAAATAGTGAAACTAAGTAATTAATTGAAAATATCTTAATTAAACTATGTGGATTATTCTAAGCATGTAAACAACAAGAAAATAAATATGTGAGCTAATTACTAATAGATATGAGGTTAGTTCCAACTTTGAAACAAGGTATAATTTGAACACTATATGTAACAAATACATAATAGGGTTAATAGGGTTGAACCTATACTATGGAATCAAAGTCTAAAAATGAACTGGGTCAACAGTGTTGATCCAGTTATTTAAGATAGCACATAGAACATAGAACTGGGTTGGCAGTGTCGATTTAGTTAACTGTGTAAGGGTAGTTTTGAAGACTAAAAACTATGAAAGGAAAGATAGAAAAGAGAAAATTAGAGAAGTAGAAAGGAACCTTAGTGGATCAGAGATGTGATGAAGAATATTATTGGTCTAAAACCTAGAAGTATGCTTGAGAAACCTATAAACTAGGCCAACAATATCAATCAATTTATATAGGAACCTATTAAAAAGTGATTCAACTATAAGGGGTCAATTGGATCAACCTAGTAGGCTAAATTAGGTGTCTAAAAATTTGGAAAAATATATTGGGTCAACTGGGTCAATCTAGTTGCCTGTTCTTAAAACCTCAAAAATTAGGTCAATAGAATCAATCTAGTATGTCAAAATATATAATCAAAATGATGATCAAAATAAATGAAGGTAAAAGTGAAAAAATCCTACAAAGGTTAGTTCACATCAGGTTCACCAAAATATATGCAATCAAAAATGCATCATGTTTATGAATTAATCCTAGATCAAATAAGATAGATCATGCCTATACTTTTGATTGGGGATACACTTGTTAAGTAGGAGCATGACCAATATGGATATTTTCTAGACATGATCAGGGGATTACTTGTATCACTTTTCACAACATATCATGCTAGGAAAGGTTCCGAATCCTATAGTTTAACACAATCACACAACAACCCTAATAGAGTCCTAAGGTTTAAAACATTCACTATATTATAATATCAAGAAATTAAAATCTAATCTAGTGCACACCAAAGCTTATGGAACAAAGTGTGGGTTAGAAGCAATAAAACAAACATGTATAGGGAACTTTAATTAAATTAAGTATGAGTAATACCCTAATACATAAAATATAAAAGTTAGTATTATTTGAGCCAACACTTATGTTACTTCTACCTACTGAAAGAGAGGAGAACAACGTTAGAATATACTTACCTAATTATAAACCCATCGAGACTCAATCTCTAATTTACCCTAAGGGGATTCACAAGAGGTTTTTGTGGTTTGTGAGGATCACTAAGAAAGGCCAAAGCATCCAAGACTTATCCATAATAATAGATTCTCCAAAAAAACGAAACCTAAGCTAAGTCTTATTAAGTAGAATGGTGGAATAGTATATTGTGAAGAAGTGCAAGTGAATAATAACTCTTGATTGCACATATGAATAATGATAAAAATTATCTTATATTTATAGGTGGATCTTATCCTAAATCCTTCCAAGAATGTCAATTGTATAGGGTTGACCCAGTTGACCTAGTGTGTTTTTAAGGACAATTTGCTAGGTCTGTGCTAGGTCAACCGAATGATAACAAACCAAGAAAGTAAAGAATACCCCTAAAATATACTAGGTTAACCCAATTGACCTAGTACAACTGATATTTAAAAAGGATGTTAAGGCAAGAAAGGAGGGATGAAAAGATGAAAATACTAGAGGAATACTGAAAGGAGGAAAAATAGCTTAGGTAATGGTTATAGGATCTAGTTGGATTCGTAATAATGTGGTAATAAGGGATACTAACCCTAAAAACTACCAACGGTCTACCCACCCCTTTCTTGGTGTACCCCTTAGGGTGTGCACTCAAAGAGATTGAGTCTTAATGGGTTCTTATAAGATGTAAAGCATTAGTATTTAATAAAATTTAAAAATATTATGTGTATACATACTCTATCAAGTATTCAATTGAATAAAGATTCCCTATTTATATACCATTCATAGGAACATCACATATACTAGTCTGAAGTATTAAAGGATTATCCAAATAGCTTGATTTTATAAGTTAAAATCTAGGTCACTATTATACTTGTTTTACTCATGTTTCATGATTCACACACAAGTCATCATGTAGGGGATAACTATATCAATTTAAATCCCTCTTCAAAATATTGGATATGTAGGAAATACTCACTGATAGAGGGGTCTTTAAGCTCTGCTCAACACTATGTGCCCACAAACCCACTTTCCCTAAATGTCAACATGACTATGAAGAAATAGGGTTTTGACATTTTATGAGGAGAGAGTCAATGACCCAAATTTGAATACACTATAATGAAGGAAAAGTAAACTTAGAAGAATATAGGTGGTCACATATATTTCTGGTAGGTATTCTATACAAGAAGCTTACATTAAACCCAAACATTAGAATCAACATAATCATCTTAGGATGATGTTAGTGTCCAAAACTCCATAGATCAAATTTATAAAATCAAGTAATTGTTCCAAAATAATCTTCCAATATACTTTTTACTTGTTTCAAATATATCACTATATTAACATCAAAACTAAGTAAGTACATCACTTCTTTGTCATTTCCATGCATATTTCTATTGTGATTTATATATTTAGCCTATTATCAATTAATAAGTTTAGTTTATATGTTATATATAAGTTTATCACCCAATTGACCTATTGTAGATCTGATTATCACCCTTGTGCATTGTCATTTCTATATACCCCTTAATTTATAGATAACCCCAACCTAGAACCAACATGATATGATTAAATAATTATAAAGAAACCATAAAGCACAAAGAGATGAGTTCCACAAACCCTTAATCCTTTTATTACTACTTTGTGACCTTAGAGTCCTATTATGCATACACAGAGCATCATAAATACTATAGTGACAAATATTACACCTATACATGCTCTTTGGTAGTACCATAAATTCCTTGCACTATGTAATGGAGAGATACCTATGACAATCCTTTTGATGAGATCATATGATGATATTTCCTCTTCATAACTTTATAAAAATATCAAAAATATTCAAAACTCCAAAAATACTTTTAGAATAGACGTGTTATATTAGCTCCTTGACATATATGTTTTAGTTACATGTTGATGGATGACATATCATTTACTTATACATGAAAATGTGTGTCGTGATCCTACTTGAGTTTTATAGAGGCACACACAAATACATGATATATTCCTATTTCAAATGTTGGGCCTTCCCTCTACTCATGTCATGTGGACATTATGGGCATAAACTTCTTTGATCTTGATACTCATAGTCTATATGGTTAGATGATCATATTTCATTATCATGTTTGAGCTTATATGTACTTACACATGCATTTATCCGTGATTATATTTTCATAGGGTACCATATATGCTATGCACTTGACATATTTTTTTAACACATTTAATTTGTGAGATACTATGATTTGTTTATGTTGATTTCTTATTATTTTAATTGTGGACTTCCTTGAATGTCTTACCTTGCTATTATCTTTCTTGTTTAAGCATTTGAATATGATCCTTTATTTTTGACCTATGTGCATATGTGTGATTTATTTTACATTTGAATACATAATTTTTTGGTCATATGGACATTTGAATATGTCATTATTACTTTTGTGTACATTTAACTAAGTCATGTCCTTTTGATTGTGTGGCATTTGAACATGCCCCTTGTTTAAAGTCTCATAGGACCATTGTATGTTGACTTGCTTTTGAGTGATCTTGTGTGTGTGTGTTTGTTTATTTATTGAATTCTTCTATTGTTATATAGACACTTCCATGATATTTATCTTGCATATTAGTCCTTTATGTGATCAAATTATTCTTTGTGCTTTAATTATACATTTACCTAGACATGTTATTCTATATTATACATGGTTCCATTCACAATTTATATAGTTGTCTTATCCTTTTGAGGTAAGGAAACTATTGGTTTATATTCTTCCCTCACCTCCAAGAGGGGGAATATCAAAGGGGGCATGTCAAATAGACATGTTCTCTACATTTGGTACCATTTTCAAATTTAGTGTGGGCATGCTTTGGAAGCATGTTCACTACACTTATTTAGTATTTGACATGGCTAGATTTAGTGGAGGCATGTTTTGAAAACATGTCCTCCACATTGGAACTTATATAAATTTTCATATTTATCCAAAGATATTTTGGGCATATTATGGTAACATGACACCTACACTTGTGTAAAATTATGAAATTAGTCAAAGAAAATAATTATATAGTTCATATTCATAGCTGTGGAAGGATTTTATACATTGGTACCATTATTATACATAGTTTCAACATGAGACATATCTAAGTGAATATTATATGAAATGCATGCCTAATATTTCAAAATCCAAATTAGTTTAGATTTTGAAAATCTTTTATGGAATGTGATCACAAACCAGGTATATGATTATATACTATATTGATACAATCTTGTACAGTAGTTGGTTCACTTTTAGTATGGTTGAGGTGATTAAATCACTCAATATTTCCATGTTTATAGATTGGATTTGAATAAAACATCCAGCCTCACTAAATATATGGCATGGATTGACTTTTTTATTCATTCTCACTAGGTCACAAGTATGATTAGGTTGCATGATTGAGTTAATCTCAATTTTAAGGTGAAAACTCATATTTTCTTCAAGGTTAGGGGCATGTGTCTTTCAATATCACTATATCCAAATTTATGTATGTATGTATATATATATATATATACATACATATATATATATATATACATACATAAATTTGGATATAGTGATATTGAAAGACACATGCCCCTAACCTTGAAGAAAATATGAGTTTTCACCTTAAAATTGAGATTAGCTCAATCATGCAACCTAATCATACTTGTGACCTAGTGAGAATGAATAAAAAAGTCAATCCATGCCATATATTTAGTGAGGCTGGATGTTTTATTCAAATCCAATCTATAAACATGGAAATATTGAGTGATTTAATCACCTCAACCATACTAAAAGTGAACCAACTACTGTACAAGATTGTATCAATATAGTATATATATACTTGCCTATTAACAAGTTTATTTGAAAAGATGTATCATTTTAAATCTCTAAAATTGGGATTATATATATATATATATATATATATATATATATATATAATCCCAATTTTAGAGATTTAAAATGATACATCTTTTCAAATAAACTTGTTAATAGGCAAGGTGGTTGCATCGATACACATGTGTACTCCTAGACCTTGCACTTTGAATTTCAATATTTTCTATGCTTTCAATTTCAGATTATATGAATTGAATATATGTTTTAACATGATATTGGTTGTAGTTTAGTCACCAATAAAGCACTCAAGTTCGACTCATGTAAATGTAAGGTATGTTATACACACCCAAGTACACATTTCTTATTTTTCAAACCACTAATTTCATTACTAGATTAATAGGTGGGGAAAATGTAAATGATATTTATTAATTATATAGCACCTCAATCTTCTACAATTGGAAAACTCAAACCCCATTTATTCGTTTCAGTTATGGACCTTTTCCACTATTAAAAGTCTCGCGTATACTCTATATTTTTCCCCTTGGCATATTTCTTGGTCTAACCAATATTATGTGTATGATCCAAACCTTATATCTTACCCAAAATGTTTAAAATATATTTATTTTATGCCCTTGCAAGTTATGAGCGTGTATTTATTTTGATAACCACTAATGACATAAGCATCAGTCCTAGACCCCTACATCGATGTTAGTGTCCTACCCTAAAACAAGTGTCTAATGACCTAAATTCATGTAATTAGGAAATGAAATATATCCTAATGGTCAGCATAAGTGCTTTAAAGCTTGATATTTCCTAATAGGAGTGGTATTTATTAATAATCACTTCTCACTCATTCAAAAACCTAGCACAAACTAATATAACTTATCAAATCATTTAATCAAGCACTCGATAAACCAAAGATTCTTTATTTTCTCTTGTTTTCATATTAAACATAGGGATAACACATACATGAGTAAGAATTACTAAAAGAGTAACCCAAGAGCTTGATTTTCCAAGTTACAAATTAGGTCATTGTTATACTTATTTTTCACATATTGAAAGATTCACACACAAGATAACACATAGGAGATACATACATAAGTCATATGCCCTCTTCGAAATATTAGATATGTAGGCAATGCTCATTGAAAGAGGGGTCTTTGGGGTAGATAGACACATTGTTTCCACTAATCCATAATTTCCAAGGTCACTATGAAGGTGAAGAACTAGGGTTTTACTACTTGACAAGGAGTGATAATCCTTGACCTAAATCTAAATGGACTAAAGTGAAGGAAAAGATAAACCCAAAAGTATCCAAGTGTTTGCATCCTTTTCTAGTAGGTATTTTGTATAGGACACCTTCATTTGGTTCAAACAATAGAATCAATGTTAATGTCCAAGGTGAACACTAGTGTCTACATCTCTAGAGGCACTTAATCCAAAATTTGGTCACTATTATAAAATCATCTTCTAATCTACTTCCAACTTATTCTAGATCTAGAATTATGTTAGCATCAGAGTGAGCTAAGTAATTTTTTATTTTGTCATTTCCATATCTAGCATAGTTATACTTTCTATTTTATCTTATCTTAGTTTAATAAATTCATTATATGTTGTATATGATTTTAGTATCTAATTAGCATATTGTATATCTATTTATCGTTCATGTGCATTGTGATTTATATATTATTAACCATATCTACCTAAGTAGGATCCACATCAAAATTTAGGGTTAAACACTATAGTGCATGGGTATGTTAAATACATTCATGCCAATTAGGAAACTACATTTTTGAAATTTCATATGAACATCTTCATGAGAAATAGAAATTGATACCTAGGTAGTTAATTGTAAAACCTTGTATGATTAATCTTCCATAAAAGGGTAAGAAATAGGCAATTTCTTTTACCAGTTGACTAATACTTGAGAGATAATTGCATCATAACTCCACAATGATTTCGATGGAATACCCATCTACTACACAGCATAAAAAGCTCAATAATGGGTTATATGAATCCATACTCTTATTGTTTTTATTTCACAACCATAGGGTCCTATTTTAAATACGTAGAGCATCAACAATACTATAGTGATAGATACCACACATGTACCTATTTCTTATAAGCATTACCAATTTATGACACCATGTTTACAATGGGGAGATATATATGAGAATCCTTTAGATACGATCATAAAATAGGATTTTCCTATCACATATGCCATAAATACCAAATAAATCAAAAAACTTAAAAAATTTAAAAATACGTTCACCATATACATGTTTTCTTAGCTCCTTAGCATATATGTAGTCGGTTCCATGTTGGTATATGACATATCAGTATTTCCTATATGCACACGTGTTTCACACATATATGGAGTGTGATTAAGGTATAAAAAGATACATGATTTATGCACTTTTATATGTTGACATTTTCATTTACTCACATCACTAGGATGTTAGGGGAATCCACCTTTTCTATCATAATACATATAGTTTATATCATTATATGGTCAATTTGCGTTACCATGTTTGAGATCCTATATGTACTTATAGATGCCTTTATCCATGCTTATATATTTCATAGTGTACTTGATATGATATGTCCTTAACTTTATTTTCTAAGACATGTATCTAGGGGATAGTATGTTATGCTTATGTTAGTTTTTATGATTTCATGTATAAAATTATTTGAGTGTCATGCCTTGTTATTATATTACTAGTTTGAGAATTTTAATATGATCCACTATTTCTAGCCCTTGTGCCTTTGTTTACCTAGTTTAAATTTAAATGTCTTTATTTTTTGTATATTGATAACACAATATATCATTTCCTAATTTATGGACATTTGAATAAGTCATGTTCTTTTGATTGTGTAGTATTTGAACATGCCCCTTGTTTGAGGTCCCCTTGGACCATTGTCTTTTGATTTGATTTTGAGTGCTCTTTTGTATGTTATTTATTGCTTGTTGAAATTGTAATGCTACTATATATATGTTTCCATGATCTACATCATGCATCGTAGGATTTATCATGATCATATTTGTCATGTTTTAATGATATATACCTATACATATTCCATTCATATGTTACATGATACTTTCATAGTTTATATGCTTGTATTATCCTTTTAAGGTAAGGTAACTACTAGTTGCTACTTCCCTCATTTAAAGGGGAGCACATCAATGGGGGCATGCCATGGATACATGACTTCAACATTGCTTCAAAAGTTTAGATGATAGTAGGGGCATGGTATGGAAACATTGTATCCATATATGTCACATATTCATATTCATTTGGGGGTATATTTTAGAATCATGTTCTTCACACTTATTTAGTATGAATCATGCTCATATTATAGTGGGTGCACGTCTTGAAGTTATCCACATTGGAACTTATGTTAGTTTTTAGATTTATCTATATATAGTGAGGGCATGTTTTTGAAAACATGTTATCCACACTTACATAATTTTAGATTTGTCAAAGTACACAATTATATGATTTAAATACACATTTATGGCAGACTTTTATACATTGGTACCATTGTTAGGCATAATTTCAGCATTTGACATATCTAATGTGCTTATGTTTTGCAATGTGTGACTAATGTTGTAAAATAAAATTATTTCTAAATTTTAAAATCTTTTAGGGATTTTCACCACCCACTAGGTTGGAATTTTATAGACTATATTGAGCCAATCTAACGCATTAGTTTGTTCACATTTTAGTATAGTTAAGGTGATTAAATCACTCAATCTTACCAAGTCTATAGGTTGGACTTGATTGTATCATCCAACTTCACCAATTTTATTATGTGAGTTTACTTGGTTCACTCACACTCACCAAGTTATAATTATGATTGGGTTTCACAGTTCAGCTAATCTGAACTACACGGTGGCAACTCATCTTTTCTCTAAGTTTGGGGGCATTTTCCCTCCAACATCTCTCTCTATCTCTTTAGATATATGCACTTTCTATATTTATATTTCTCATAATCTCAATTTTAGTGATTCATAATTATATATCTTTCAAATCAAATATATAAAAGGAAATATGGTTGCATCAATACACATGTGTACTACTAAACATTTCTCACTTTTAGTTTCAATCATTTCAATACCTTCAAATTTTATATCATATGCATTGATTATATACTATAACATTCTATTGATTGTAGTCCAATAAACAACAAAGCACTCAAGTTAGACTCAAGCAAATATAAGGTGTTATATATGCACCCAAGTATGCATTTCTTTCCTTTAAACTAGTAATTTCATTACTATATTAAAGGGAGGTAAATGTAAACACTAGATTCTAAATTATATATCACCTCACTCGTGTACACTTGATAAATACATATTATAGATATACATTTAACTTATATACCTTCAATTCTAATAAAATGACTTGTATACACTATTTTTTTATACCTCATTACTTATATTTGAGTTTGATGTATGTTATTATCATGATTCAAAACTTTTATCTAGTCCATAATGTTATAAACATGCTTATCTTTCATCTCAACAAGTTTTGGACATGCACCTATTTTCCAACTATCTAGACACTTTTGTCCTAGTCAGATGATTGCATAGATTAAAGTGACCTATCCTAATGTAAGTGTCCAACATCCTATCCTAATGTAAGTTTCTAGTGCCCTAAATTCCTCTACTTTATAAATATAATGTATTACATGGTTGGCCTAAGTGTTTTAATGTGATATCTTCTCCAAAAGGATTGGTATAAATAAAAGATCATCCTCCATTCATTCCTCACCTAGAAACTTATTACCTACTCACAAGGCAGCTTACCAAAATTATTCTCTCATAAACTCAAGTGATCAAAGCTTCCCTATTTTTTATATTTCCATATTAGTCATAGGGACAACATATTTATAGGTCTAAAGTACTAAAGTGGTCCAAGAGCTATATTTACCAAGTCAATATTATACTTACTTATTACACATTACAAGATGCACACACAAGTCAACTCCTAGGGGAGAAATACATAACTTTGAGGTCCTTTTTAGAGTATTGGTTATGTAAACAATGTTCATTGGCATAGGGTTATTTATGGAAACTTGACACCATGTACCCATTAATCCATATCTATCACAACCAATATGAAGATGAAAAACTAGAGATTTTCTATTTCACAAGGATAAATGGTTGATGACTTAGATTTGAATGCACTAGAGAAAATTCAACACAAAATCCATAAGCATCTAGGTGCTCACATATAGTTTTAGTAGGTATTTTATACTAGACACTTGTATCTAAGTCAAACATTAGCATTGATGTAACTATCCCAAGGTGATGCAAGTGTCTGAGGCTACATAGATACATTGATTATTCAAGAATTGATATCGAGTCCATTTTTTGTTTGTTTTAGATATATTGGCACTACTTTTGATAAACACAAGAACGCAAAACTAAAGAGCAATGAAAAAAAATGTAAGAAAATCCAAGATAGTTGATGTTATGATGATGGGATGTACTTAGAAAATTTGGCAAGCTAGGGTGATAGATGATATGTTAGACCAAATGAATAAGTAAAATAATAAGATTAAATTGCATAACTAAAAATACAAGGCTAATAAAGATCAAAAAACTCAAACAAGCTATCATAAAGTAAGAAAGGCAAACTCACCAAGTCAAACTAAGGACACATTTCAAAAAGGATGTTAAAACAAAAAAAACAAATGCATAGTAAAAGACTAAACAAAATGGTAAAACAACATTGATGAGTGAGCAATAAAAATCAACATCTCACTAAACAACAAAAAAGGAAGTGCATAAAAGGGAAAACAACATTGATGAGTGAGAAGCAACAAGCTAGTCTCACTCAACAATGGAAAAAGGGAACAAACTTAGGTGTCTATAATAGCAAGAAAACAAAATAATGACAAATGGTAAAAGGAAAGTAAAGTGTGGTAATGTAAATTATGGTATAAATAAATAATAAATACATAGTTTCTCAAACATTTTTTGCTCTAAGGATAAATAAAACTGAAACAAAGTCATGCTAGCATGTTTTTAAGAGGTGAATAAAAAGGAATTTTTAAGAAGGGAAAATAGATTTGGAATCATAGTTTATCCATTAACAAGGTAAATTAAATGGGTGGAGGGGAGAATGAAGGAAAAACCAAGGTAGAGGAACTCTTTATCAAATTCAAGACACTCAAATTAGGTTTTTTAAAACAAGATGACTTTTGACCTTAAGGACTATGAATAACTTCTCTTATCGAGACAAGTCTTTGGTAAACAAATGGAGTATGTAGATCATCCCATGAAGGCTATATGCATGAAAATTAAAATTGAAATACCTACCCATAACATGTTCCCTATTCTTTATGACCCCTTATAGAGTTTTCAATCTACTACAATGATAGGGTACATTCATGAGAAATTAAGTAGCACCATAGAGACTTTTGAAATCCCCTATTCGAATATACTAACCTACCACAACCCAAAAGGACTTCAACTCTATGTGAATATGATTATGTAGTTTGAGCTTAGATTGGAGATAGGATATGTGCTTGAAATCATGTCTTTTATTATGATTCTAACTTTTAAAAAATTTATGTTGCCTTTTAGATATCATTGTCTTTTATTTCAAATGATTTGGCTTTTTAACTTTTTTATGGATTTTTCTATTCCTCCTCCATATGGATTTGGAAAACCAAACATGGGTGCTAAATATGACTTTCATGTGAATACTTGGGATAAGTTTTCTAAGAGAGAGAGACTTTAAAGAGCATGGGTTCTAAGAGTCTCCTAAATCCAAGTGAAATAAAAGTGTTATATAGACTTCAACCTTATTTCATCCAATGTGGAGATAAAAGAAAGAGGAAATAAAGAGGAGTGACACATGGAATACTTTGAATTACTTCAAATCACAAAAAAATGTGATGAAGGTAAAAGAGGGATACAATGATAGTAAATTGTGATTACTTATCATAAGAAAAAATGGAAATGGAGGAAAACATGCTAACATAGATTGTTGTATAGATTTCATCTATAAAATAAGCAAAATCTAAAGTTGAAAACAAGGATAAAGAACATGAAAAGATGTTAATTTTATGAGGAGGGTTGGGTCCTATCCATAGTCTTACAAAGCAACTCATAAAAGAGAAACCCATGAGGGTGCCGACAAGCAAGAGAAAAGCAAGGTGAGGGAGCCTTCTTACAAAGTAAATCATAAAATAAAAAACCAAAGGATGCCAAAATAGCATTGGAAAGTAGTAATAATGAAATAAAAATAGATAAAATATGGTGGTTTTATGAGGAATGTCGAGTCCTATCCATAGTCTTATAAAGCAACTCATAAAAGAAAAACCCAAGGGGTGTGAGAAACAAGAGCAAATGCAAGAAGATAAGGAAGACTATGGTACATCAAGAAACCAAAAGACCAAAAGGGAGGACTAAAGGTTTGTAAAAAGAAGGAAACTATTGTAGAGGGAGAGACCCATGCTTAAGTAACCTATAAATCTTATTATATAGATATAGATAGATAACATGACAAGAAGTAAATGTTTAGGCAAAGTACTTTTTAAGGAATTGAGCATTGGTGGGTTCCTTGACAACATGGCCTTCATTGGTTTGAAGATGGTAAGTGCTTAGACCAAGAATGTATTTAAATAAATATGGGCCCCACCTTTTTTGGGAATATTTACCTTCTTTATCATGGGTGTAGTCTAATTTAAGGGCAAGATCACCAACATTAAAAGTGTAGATTTTAACACCTTTGTTATGTTATCAGGTGATGCAAGCCTTGTATTGGTGGTTATTTTATAAGGTATAAAGGTGATATTCATCAAAAATATTAAGGGCATAAATGTGAGCTTCATGAAATTATTCATCAAGAATAATGCCATGAAGAGATATATGAAGAGAAGGAAGCTCAACTTCTAAAGGAAGAATTGACTCAGAATGATAGACTAGAAAAAAAAGAGTTGTCCTAGTGACAGTGCATATGTTAGTTTGATAGGCCCAAAGTGCAAGGTAAAGATGAATATGCCAATCTGTGTGGGTTTCATGAATTGTTTTTTGGAGAATTTTATTGGTGACCTCAACTTAACCATTACATTACAGATGATAAGGCATGGAAAATTTGTGATTGATTTTGAATTTGTTGCAAATCTATTTAACATGTTTATTTTTGAAATTAACACCATTTTTATAAATGATGGTATGGGGAATTCCAAAGTGGCAAATAATTTGGTTAAGAATAAATTTGGAAATGGTAGGACTAGTGATGTTAAGAAAGGGCATGGATTCTACCCATTTGGTAAAATATTTAGTAATGATGATGATAAAAATATGGCCATCTTGGGAGTGGGGAAGTTTACCAATGAGATCAAATGCTCATGTGGAAAATGGCCATGGATACTTGATAGTTTAAATCTTAGAAGGAGGTAAATGAATAATATTATCATGAAGTTGACAAGGAGTGCACTTTTTAGTATATTCAATTGCATCCTTTTCAAGAGTAGGCCAAAAGTAACCCATACAAAGGCATTTTCATGCTTTAACATGTCTTCTATAGTGACCACCATAAATTCCCCCATGTGCTTGTTCAAGAAGAGGAAGGACCTCATCTTGCATAACACAATGAAGTAAGGTACCTTAAGCATTATGATAGTAAAGTATTTTGTTGTGAAATACATACTTGAAAGCTTGTTTATAAATGCATTTCTTTTCATGAGAGTCTAAATTAGGAGGATAATTTTGGTGTTATAAGAATTGAATTATGTCTTGGTACCAAGGGCTTTGTCAAATGGTAATAACCTTGATATGAAAAATAAGTGAATTTGATGGTTGAGTTGAAGATGGATATTTTCTTATTTGAATAAAGAAAGAGGGATCAAAAAGAACATGATGTGGATGAAATAGAGATGTTGAAAAGGCATGAGAATCAACAATGGAAATTTGATCTATATGAATAGTCTCAATAGTGAAAGAGATAAAATCCTTAGCCAGAGTGGTTATAATTTGATGATAGGTAATAAGGTTCTCACTTTTACATTGATAGTCACTATTAACATGATGATAATCAAGTTGAGAATCACCTAAAGCATGAAGGTATTGAATGTCTAAATCAATAAAATCTTTCATGCCTAAGATAAGATCTTTGTACTCAACCATATTATTGGTGACGTCAAAGGTGAAATTAAAAGCTAAAGGAATGATTTTACCTAGAGGACATGTGAGAATGCAACCTACCCCAACTCCTTACCACCATCAAAGTCAAGGGTCCAAGTATCCTCATGAAAGTCAATATTGATTTTAGGGAGCTCCTCAATAACTACATTTGGTTTAGTATTACTAGAGGGAATAGAAGATTCATCAAGATTATTGGATTCAAGATCAATGGTAAAGATATGAAAGTAATCTTTAAGATAGATAGCTTGATTAAGACCTTAAATATAAAGGATATTATCATCTAGAAGGTCATATTAAAGGGAAGAAGTGGTTGGAATAGGAGTTATAGCAAGATGGTTAGCTATGAATTACCCTTTAATAGGTTTTTGAGTGATAATATGAAGATCAAATTCTATAAGGAGGACCATCCATTTTCTAATTCTATCTCCAGGAAGAAACGATTTGAAGAATAAATGATGAAAGGGGTCATAATGAATAATGACATAAGTAGTTTGGTAAAGCATGTAGTGACAAAGATTTTCAACCCCAAAATAGATGGTGAGTTAATCACACTCAATTTTGGTATAACATGTTGCATAATTAGTGAGGCCTCAGCTAATGTAGTAGATATAATACTCTCTTCCTATGTCATCTTGTTGGGTAAGCATTGCCCAAACTAAAATAGGTGTAGAAGAAGTATATAAAATAAAAAGATTATCATTGGAAGGAGGATGAAGTGTAGGTGGATGAAGAAAATACTCTTTCATGTTATCAAAGCATTTTTGACATAGATATTTATATTTTAAAGTAGTACCTTTCTTGAGAAGGGAATTAATAGATTGAATTTGATATGCCATTTCAGGGATGAATCATCTAATTATCCCAAGCTTGCTTAAATAAGTATGAATGTTGAGAATAGAATGAGGAATAGGAATGTTAAGGATGGCACTAATTTTGGCAAGATAAACTTTAATGCCATGAAGAGAGACAAAGAATCCTATCAATTTTATAGATGTGACTCCAAAGACATATTTGTAAGTATCAAGTCTAACTTTATATTTAAGGACATGATCGAAGATGATAACAAGATCAGAAATATGATTCTTATGATGTTTATATTTAGAAATAAGATCATCCACATAGGTTTCAACAATTTTGTGAATGAGATCATGAAAGATGTGAGTCATTACACGTTGATAAGTGGCTCCAACATTTTTGAGGCTGAAAGGAATTTTGACATAGCAATAGGTGCCCCATTTTGTGGTGAAAGTAGTCTTATGTTGGTCCTCAGGAGTGATATGAATCTGATTATATATTGAGAATCTATCCATAAGAGATAATATTTCATAACGATCCATGGAATCAATGATGGCATCTATTGAAGGTAAGGGGAAATTATCCATGGGATAAGAAAGATTGAGATTGTGTAAATAAATGCAAATGCAAATAATCATAGTGACTTTTTTTTTACTGGGAACAATGTTAGAAACCCATTTAGAATAATCCATTGGTTTAAAAAATTTAGAATCAAGGAATTTGATGATTTTCTTATGGCATAAGGTTAAAACTTTAGGCAAAAAAATTCATTGATTTTGATGCACAGGCTTGGCATCAAGATAAGTAATGATGTTGTGCACCATAATGTTAGGGTCAATGTCATGCATGTCCTCATAGGAACAATTGAAAGCTTCATGATATTTTTCAAAAAATAAGCTAATATTATCATATTCTATAGGTGAAATCTCTTGAGAAATTGTAATCAATCAAGGACAAGATGGGGTGCCATATTTGATGTGAGTGGTTTCTTAAATAAGCATTGCATTACCATCTTGAAAGTCATATGATACATTAGTCAAGGTTGAAATTGGATTTATTTTAGGATAAATTCTAGAAATGAAGTTGTTGAAGCAAGGATTTTAAGTTTTAAAGTTTCCAAGTTTATAATGTTTTGCCAAGGAAGTTGAAGTTATTGAGCATGAAGTAACGTAAGAATAACTTCTTCACTAGACAAGGTAGGAATAGGACCATAATATTTTACATCTAATGCAAGACCAATAATTTAATTGCCATGGTGATCATATTCAGAATGAATCTAACAAACATCGATTGCCTTAGCATAAAGTGTAATTTTAGGAGTAAAATAAATAGATGGGATAGAAGAGATTGGAGTATCAGTGGATTCAATGATAGGAGAATCATATGATGGAATGATATAATCTAAAGGTGTAAGAACCTCTAGAGGTTTGAAATGCATAATTTGTTCTACCATCTAAGGAGTATAAATAAGAGGAGGATTGATAGGAGTCACATGACCCTCAAGATCTAAGGTATGATCTACATAAATGGTATGCATATCCTAATTAAAATCATTAATTTGGGCTAAAGTTTTTGTTATTGTTGGACATCTAAATCTCTAGATTGAGCTTGGGCCATGATATAGCTATCTTCATATGTTGTAATTATATAAACTTGAAAATTATGGGGATTTTTAAAAGCTTAAATCCTAATATTTCAAGATATATGAGGAGACATGATGACATGATATTTAAATAATTTAGCCACTCCAAAATCATTACAAGTGAAGGTATTTTCTAGTAAAGAAGGCTCTTGAGCACTACATGGAGGGGGAAAGTCAGTAATCTCATCCATAAGAGGAATAATACTATCTTTTGGTAATAGAGAAGGAGGAAGCCATTGTGATATATATGGAGTCAACTTGGTAGTATTTCAAGTGTGTTACAATTCATTAGGCTCATCATCATCAAAATCCATAAGAGTAACTTGTAAATCAGGACTCATGTTAATGAACTTCGGTAAAGGAACATTGTTAATTTTAGGATTGGTAGGAATAAGATATTGAGTTTTAGGATTAAGAAGCTAGATACTTCATGGATTGGGATCAGCTTCATGCTTTTACCATTTCCCATTATGTAAGATTTTAAAACATTGACTACCAAAAGAAGTAATGGCTCATATTCGATGGGTCCATGGATGACCTCAAGAAGGATATTTTAAGATAATGGGAGATCAAGGACCATAAGCTTGGTTCTAATGGTCTTAGGTCCTATTATTACTGGAACCCAAATCTAACCAAGTGGTATTTTATTAGTCTTATCAAAGCCATGGCAAGTGAGATGGGTTTGCTTGAGATGATCCTTGTTATAACCATGTTTTTGAATAAGCCACAAGGATGTCACATTAATAATAGAACCTTAATCAACTAAAACTTTTATAATAAGAGTGGTAATACTGGATACTTTAGTAAAGAGTGGCAGATCATTGACATGAAAATGAATTTCATCATTAATCATGTCCTCTTCAAGAAACTCAATATGAGGCTTGGAATAAGGACATGAGGTTTCAATGGTGTTGACATTTGTAGGTTGAAAATAAATAGAACATGGTTCTTAATCTATGGATGATGGATCTTCAATTTCTTGAAATTGTTTCATAAAAAAATTATGATGATAGGATGTAGTGTGAACCAACTCCATGAGAGGGATCTTGTAAGGCATAGAGTTAAGTTCTTCAAGAAAATTCTAATGAGATTTAGAAGAACTAACATGATTTTTAGAAGGTAAATTAGTTTTGGAAGGTATAGATGTGATTAGAGGATTAGAATGAGGAAGTTATTATTATAATAATGGCTTTTTAGGCTTGATAATGGGATCTTTGTGAGCCAATTTATGATGATAATTAACTTTGGCAGTGTTCACATATTGAGATTTGTTATAATATTGATCATAATCAACATCGATGGCATAAAAATATTTGACATCTACTTGATTATTAAAATAAGATTTTTCGTTATTGGAGGTAAAAGCTTTAAATTTTTTTCATTTTTGAGAAGCAGTAGTGTATTCTTGATGACAAAGATTGATCATAGCTTTATTATTAAATGAATCAACAAGCATATAGGAAGCAACAAATTTATTGAGCCCTCTACAAGATTCATGAGAATTTCCAATGTCAACATGGAAACAAAAAAATATATTAGGGTCATACCAATTAGGAAGATCATTGGGATAGATCAAAGGTTTTGAGGGCTATAAAAAATGTTTCAGTTGTTGAACCAAAAGAGGTGTATGAGAAGGTGTAGGAATATAAGTTTTTTAAACTCCTTATTTGGTTTGTGGAGAATTATTAGTGATAAAATTAGGTGTTTCTAAAGATACTTTAAGTAGTTTAGGATTAGGTTTGAATTGATTCATCAGAAAGTCTTGATGCTTAGCTTGATCAAGAGCTCATTAAGTGTTTGAGGAGAAAAGGTTTGAACCTTATATTGAAGAATAGGAGTTAAACCCATGATAAATATTTTGAATAAGTTATCATAATTCATGTTATGATCATATTTATGATCTAAATATTTCCATATTTTGATGAATTCATGAGTTGATTTAGTTGGAGATTGCTTAGCATTAATAAAGTAGCTAAGACAATTTTCTAGAAGATCATTGTGTTGAAACTCTTTAACCAAAGGATTAACAAAATATTCAAGTTTACAAATAGAATTTTGGGGAAGTTGATTATACCATTCTAATACATCACCAGTGAAATTTTTGACTAAGATTTTAGTAGTGGCAAAGGTATTAGTTTGGATCCACTCTTTATAAAGGTTGTCAAAGGCTTTAAGAAATGAAGCAGGGTCCTTAGTCCCATCATATTTGATAGTTAGACATATGTTAAAAATATCAATGGAAATAATGAAGGGAGATAAAGGCTCATTTTTAATGGTTTGAATCATCTTGTTAATCATTATGTGTTGAGGAATAACATTATTGAAGGCATCCCTAAGAGGTGGAGAAATATAATTAGGATTAGCTTGAGGATGAATAGTTGGAGGTTGATTAGCCACGTTAGTTAAGTGTTTTTGAAGTTGAATCATTTGGTTGGTATTATCATTTTTCATAATGTTGATTTGTTAAATAACAAGGGCTAATAGTTCAGTTATATCAGGTGGTGGGTTGGTGTTGGTAGGAGTACCCTTTATATTAATATTAGGGAGAGGATTGCTAGAAGAAGGATTAGTGGTATTGTTAGGTAAACTTGTATCAATCACTCCCACATTAGTTTTTGAAGATTTTTTTTGGTAAATATAGAAAGGATTAGATCCATCAACTTCATCTTGAGGTTTCATTTGCACCATATGGCAATTCACAGATGAAGGAGGAGAAGAGGTGCCCAAAGAGTGATGGTGCTCTTGGGAGGAAAAGAGAGGAAGAAATAAACATCACATATAGTACCTAAATGGATTCAAGTTAACCAAGAAGATTATAATAGGACATTTCATTCTGACTGAAGAGAGGTGACTAAAATGCAAATTTGGAAAGATAAGGAGTTAGATTGACAAATAGGGAAAGCATGAAATAGTACAAGGTTGACTGAGTTGATCCATTATAGAAAATAGGTCCTATAAACTATACAAGGTCGATTAGTTCAATCTATTATAGTGAAAAAAGGAAAGAAAAAGATGGGAAAGGAGTTAAAAACTATGCAAGGTCGACTAGGTCAATCCAATATAGTGAACAAGAGTTGAAAAACATATAGGGTCGATTGGGTTGATCTAGTAAAACAAATAAGGAGAAATATCAAGATGATAACAAGTTATAAATTGAAACAAGATAATTTTTGTAGATAATATAGGAAAGTAAGAGCTAAAAGGAAAAAAATAATCAATTGGATCAATGTTAGCCAATCTAGTTGAGGTACACAAAACAAAATATTTCACTAACACTAGTTAATGCAATTTTTTGAGCACATAATTGAATAAAGAGAAAGAAATCAACTTGAAAATTAAAGATAACTAATTTTTCAACTTGATTATTAATTATATTATTAAGAATGATTTTAAATGTGATTGGAAGTTGGCTATATGCAAGGTACTAGATATAAATCTAAGAATGGTTTCAAGTAATTTGGGTTGAAAGGGACTATAGTGTAAATGATACAATATTAGTATTGGGGCCTACCCCCTCACTTCACACACCATATCAATAATGGAGTGAGGTGCTTAGCCAAAATATACCATTGACCATGCTTTATACTTGACCAAAGCATCAAGTCAGCTTCCCCTTTTCTGATGAAGTTCAAGTAGGTTATCCTAGGGTAGACAAGATGTTAAAGTGCTTGTTTATGTTATGTGATTTGGTTGTATGTGTATAAAATAAAAATAGTGAAACAAATAAATTAATTGAAAATCTCTTAATTAAACTATGTGGACTATTCTAAGCATGTAAATAATAAGAAAATAAATGTGTGAGCTAATTACTAATAGATATGAGGTTAGTTCCAACTTTGAAACAAGGTATAATGTGAACATTATATGCACCAAATACATAATAGAGTTGACATGGTAAAACTTATACTATGGAATCAAATTCTGAAAATGAACTGGGTCAATAGTGTCAATTCGATTATTTAAGATAGTACACAAAACATAGAACTAGGTTAGCAGTGTCGATTTAGTTGACTGTGTAAGGGTAGTTTTGAAGACTAAAAACTATGAAAGGAAAGATAGAAAATAGAAAATTAGAGAAGTAGAAAGGAACCTTAGTGGATCATAGATGTGATGAAGAAGATTGTTAGTCTAGAACCTAGAATTATCCTTGAGAAACCTACAAATTAGGTCAATAATATCAATCAAGTTATACAGGAACCTATTAAAAAGTGCTAAAACTATAAGGGGTCAATTGGGTTAACCTAGTAGGCTAAACTAGGTGTCTAAAAATTTGGAAAACTATATTGGGTTGATTAGGTCAATGTATTTTCCTATTCCTAAAACTTAAAAAACTGGGTCAATAGAAGCAATCCAGTATGTCAAAATATATGATCAAAATAAATGAAGGTAAAAGTGAAAAATTTTGCAAGGGTTAGTTCATATCACATTCACTAGAATGTATGCAATAAAAAATGCATCATGTCTATGAATTAATGCTAGATTAGATAAGATAGATCATACCTACACTTTTGATTGGTGATACACTTGTTAAGTAGGAGCATGACCAATATGGAGATTCACTAGACCTGATTAGGGGATTACTTGTATCACTTTTCACAACATATCATGCTAGGAAGGTTTCCAAATCCTACATTTTAGCATAATCACACAACAACCCTAATGAAGTCCTAAGGTTTAAAACATTCACTCTATTATAATATCAAGAAAGTAAAATCTAATCTAGTGCACACCAAAGCTTATGTCACAAAGTGTGGATTAGAAGAAATAAAACAAACATGTATAGGGAACTTCAATTAAATTAAGTGTGATTAATACCCTAATACATAAAATATGAAAGATATTATTATTCGAGCCAACACTTATGTTACTTCTATCTATGAAAAGAGAGGACAATAAAGTTAGAATAGACTTACCTAAATATGAACTCGTTGAGACTTGATCTCTCACTTGGCCAAAGGGGATTAATAACAGGTTGTTGTGGTTTGTAAGGATCACTAAGAAATTATAAAGCATCCAAGACTTATCCACAATACTAGATTCTCCAAAAAAAGAAACCTAAGCTAACTCTCCTTAAGTAGAATAGTGGAAGAGTGTATTGTGAAGAAGTGTAAGTGAATAATAACTCTTGATTACACATATGAATAATGATCGAAATGATATTATATTTATAGGTGGATCTTATCCTAAATCCTTCCATGAATGTCAATTGTAAAGGGTTGACCCAGTCGACCCAATGTGTTTTTAAGGACAATTTACTAGGTCTATGCTAGGTTAACCAAAATGCTAAAAAACCAAGAAAGTAATGAATACCCCTAAACTATACTAGGTTGACCCAATTGACATAGTACAACTGATAATCAAAAATGATGTTAAGGCAAGAAAAGAGGGATGAAGAGTTGAAAATATTGGAGGAATACTCAAGGGAGGAGAAATAGATTAGGTCATGGTTATGGGATCTGGTTAGATTGGTAATAATGTGGTAATAAAGGATAATAATCCTATGAAGCACCAAAGGTCTACCCACCCCTTTCTCGGTGTACCCCTTAGGGTGTTCACTCAGAGAGATTGAGTCCTAATGGGTTCTTGTAAAATGTAAAGCATCAGTATTTAATAAAATTTAAAAATATTATGTGTATACACACTCTATCAAGCATTCAATCAAACAAAGCTTACCTATTTCTATACCATTCATAGGAACATCAGATATACTAGTCTAAAGTATTAAAGGATTATCCCATTAGCTTGATTTTATAAGTTAAAATCTAAGTCACTATTATACTTGACTTACTCATTTTTCGTGATTCACACACATGTCAGCATGTAGGGGAGAACTATATCAGTTTAAATCCCTCTTCAAAGTATTGGCTATGTAGGAATTACTCACTGATAGAGGGGTCTTTAAGGTCTACTTGACACTATGTGCCCACTAACCCATTTTACCTAAATGAAAACATGGCTATGAAAAAATAGGGTTTTGACATTTTATGAGGAGAGAGTCCATGACCCAGATTTGAATACACTATAATGAAGGCAAATTAAACCTAGAAGAATATAGGTGGTCACATATATTTTTGGTAGGTATTCTATACAAAAAGATTATATTAAACCCAAACATTAGCATAAACATAATAATTTTAGGACGACGTTAGTGTCCAAACCTCCATAGATCAAATTTATAAAATCAAGTGATTGTTCCAAAATCATCTTCCAATATACTTTTTACTTGTTTCATATATATCACTATATTACCATCAAAACTAGGTAAGTACATTACTTCTTTGTCATTTCCATGCATATTTCTATTTTACTTTCTATATTTAGCCTATTATCAATTAATAAGTTTAGTTTATATGTTATATATAAGTTTATCACCCAATTGACCTATTGTATATCTGATTATCACCATTGTGCATTGTCATTTTTATATACCCCTTTAATTTCTAGATAACCCCAACCTAGAACCAACATGATATGATTAAACAATTCTAAAGAAACCATAAAGCACATAGAGATGAGTTCCATAAACCCCTATTCCTTTTATTACTACTTCATGACCTTAGTGTCCTATTATACATACGCAGAGCATCATAAATACTACAGTGATAAATATTACACCTATATGTGTTCCTTGGTAGTACCATAAATTCCTTGTACTAGGTAATAGAGAGATACTTATGACAATCCTTTTGATGAGATCATATGATGATATTTCCTCTTCATAATATTCAAAAAATATCAAAAAGATTCAAAAATCCAAAAATAATTTCAGAATAGACATGTTATATTATCTCCTTGACATCTATGTGTTAATTACATGTTGATGGATGACATATCATTTAATTATACATACACATGTGTGTCATGCTCCTACTGGAGTTGTATAGAGGCACACACAAATACATTATATATTTCTATTTCAAATGTTGGGCCTTCCCTCTACTCATGTCATGTGGACATTGGGTGCATATACTTCTTTGATCTTGATATTCATAGGTTATGTGGTTATATGATCATCTTTCATTATCATGTTTGAGCTTATATGTACTTACACATGCATTTATCCATGATGATATATTTCATCAGGTACTTGATATGTTATTCACTTAACCTATTTTTTTAACACATTTGATTTGTGAGATACTATGATTTTTTTATGTTGGTTTTTTATGCTTTTATTTATGCACTTCCTTGAATGTCTTACCTTACTATTGTATTGCTTATTCAAGCACTTGAATATGATCCTTTATTTTTGACCTATGTGCATATGTGTCATTTATTTTATATTTGCATACATAATTGTTTGTTTATATGGACATTTGAATATGTCATTCTTAATTTTATGTACATTTAACTAAGTCATGTCCCTTCGATTGTGTGGCATTTGAACATGCCCCTTATTTAAAGTCTCCTAGGACCATTGTATGTTGACTTGCTTTTGAGTGATCTTGTGTGTGTGCTCATTTGTTTATTGAGTTTTTCCTATTGTTATCTAGACATTTCCATGATATTTATCTTGCATATTACTCATTTATGTGAACAAATTATTGTATGTGCTTTAATTATACATTTACCTAGACATGTTATTGTATATTATACATGGTTCCATTCACAAATTATATAGTTGTCTTATCCTTTTGAGGTAACGAAACTGTTTGTTTATATTCTTCCCTCACCTCAAAGTGGGGGAATATCAAAGGGGCCATGTCAAATAAACATGTTCTCTACATTTGGCACTATTTTCAAATTCAGTGTGGGCATGCTTTGGAAGCATGTTCACTACACTTATTTAGTATTTGACATGGCCAAATTTAGTGGGGGCATGTATTGAAAACATGTCCTTCACATTGGAACTTATATCAATTTTCATATTTATCCATAAATAGTGGGGGCATGTTATGCTAACATGATACCCACACTTGTGTAAAATTATGAAATTAGTCAAAGTAAATAATTATATAATTCATATTCTTAATTGTGGAAGGATTTTATACATTGGTACCATTATTATACATAGTTTCAACATGAGACATATCTAAGTGAATATTATATGCAATGCATGACTAATATTTCAAAATCCAAATCAGTTTAGATTTCAAAAATCTTTTATGGAATGTGATCACCCTCTAGGTATATGATTATAGAATATATTGATCTAATATTATACAATAGTTGGTTCACTTTTAGTATGGTTGAGGTGATTAAATCACTCAATATTTCCATGTTTATAGATTGGATTTGATTAAATCATCCAGGCTCACTAAATATATGGTATGTATTGAATTTTTTACTCATTCTCACTAGGTTATAGGTATGATTAGGTTGCATGAGTGAGCTAATCTCAATTTTTGGGTGAAAACTCATATTGTCTCTAAGGTTAGGGGCATGTGTCTTTCAATATCTCTTTATCCATATTTATGTATACATTTTTAATATATATATATATATATATGTATGTATGTATACGTGCTCCTTGGTAGTACCATAAATTCCTTGCCCTAGGTAATGGAGAGATACCTATGACACTCCTTTTGATGAGATCATGTGATGATATTTCCTCTTCATAATATTCCAAAAATATCAAAAATATTCAAAAATCCAAAAATATTTTCAGAATAGACATGTTATATTAGCTCCTTGACATCTATGTGTTGATTACATGTTGATGGATGACATATCATTTAATTATACATACACATGTGTGTCATGCTCCTACTTGAGTTTTATAGAGGCACACACAAATACATTATATATTTTTATTTCAAATGTTGGGCCTTCCCTCTACTCATGTCATGTGGACATTGGGTGCATATACTTCTTTGATCTTGATAATCATAGGTTATATGGTTATATGACCATCTTTCATTATCATGTTCGAGATTATATGTACTTACACATGCATTTATCCATGATGATATATTTCATCAAGTACTTGATATGTTATGTACTTAACATATTTTTTTAACACATTTGATTTGTGAGATACTATGATTTTTTTATGTTGGTTTTTTATGATTTTATTTATGCACTTCCTTGAATGTCTTACCTTACTATTGTATTGCTTGTTCAAGCATTTGAATATGATCCTTTATTTTTGACCTATGTGCATATGTGTCATTTATTTTATATTTGCATACGTAATTGTTTTTTTATATGGACATTTGAATATGTCATTATTAATATTGTGTACATTTAACTAAGTCATGTCCCTTCAATTGTGTGGCATTGGAACATGTCCCTTGTTTAAAGTCTCCCAGGACCATTGTATGCTGACTTGCTTTTGAGTGATCTTTTGTGTGTGTTCATTTGTTTATTGAGTTTTTCCTATTGTTATCTAGACATTTCCATGATATTTATCTTGCATATTACTCATTTATGTGATCAAATTATTGTATGTGCTTTAATTATACATTTACCTAGACATGTTATTCTATATTATACATGGTTACATTCACAAATTATATAGTTGTCTTATCCTTTTGAGGTAATGACACTATTGGTTTATATTCTTCTCTCACCTCAAAGTGGGGGAATATCAAAGGGGCCATGTCAAATAGACATATTCTCTACATTTGGTACCATTTTCAAATTCAATGTGGGCATGCTTTGGAAGCATGTTCACTACACTTATTTAGTATTTGACATGGCCAGATATAGTCGGGGCATGTTTTGAAAACATGTCCTCCACATTGGAACTTATATCAATTTTCATATTTATCCATAAATAGTGGGGGCATGTTATGGTAACATGATACCCACACTTGTGTAAAATTATGAAATTAGTCAAAGTAAATAATTATATAATTCATATTCTTAATTGTGGAAGGATTTTATACATTGGTACCATTATTATACGTATTTTCAACATGAGACACATCTAAGTGAATATTATATGCAATGCATGCCTAATATTTCAAAATCCAAACTAGTTTAGATTTCAAAAATCTTTTATGGAATGTGATCACCCACTAGGTATATGATTATAGACTATATTGATCTAATCTTATACAATAGTTGGTTCACTTTTAGTATGGTTGAGGTGATTAAATCACTCGATATTTCCATGTTTATAGATTGGATTTGATTAAATCACCCAACCTCACTATATATATGGTATGTATTGACTTTTTTACTCATTCTCACTAGTTTATAGGTATGATTAGGTTGCATGATTGAGCTAATCTCAATTTTTGGGTGAAAACTCATATTATCTCTAAGGTTAGGGGCATGTGTCTTTCAATATCTCTTTATCCATATTGATGTATACATTTTTAATATATATATATATATATATATATATATATATATATATATATATATATATATATATATATATATATATATATATATATATATATATATATATATATATATATATATATATATATCATAATCTCAATTTTAGAGATTTAAAATGATACATCTTTTCAAATCAACTTGTTAATAGGCAAGGTGGTTGCATCGATACACATGTGTACTCCTAAACCTTGCACTTTCAATTTTAATATTTTCTATGATTTCAATTTTAGATTATATGCATTGAATATATATTGTAACATGATATTGCTTGTAGTTTAGTCACCAATAAATCACTTAAGTTGGACTCATGTAAAGGTAAGGTATGTTATACACACCCAAGTACACATTTCTTATTTTTTCAACCAATAATTTCATTACTAGATTAACGGGTGTGGAAAATGTAGATGATATTTATGAATTATATAGCACCTTAGTCTTGTACACTTGAAAAAATTAGACCCCATTTATTCCTTTCAGTTATGGACCTTTTCCACTATTAAAAGTCTCGCATATACTCTATATTTTTCCCCTTGGCATATTTCTCGGTCTAACCAATATTATGTTGATGATAAAAACCTTATATCTTGTACAAAAAATTTAAAATATATTTAGATTATGCCCTTATAAGTTATGAGCATGTTTTTATTTTTTTAACTACTAATGACATAAGCATCAGTCCTAGACCCCTACATCGATGTTAGTGTGCTACCCTAAAACAAGTGTCTAATGATCTAAATTCATATAATTAGAAAATGAAATATATCCTAATGGTCAGCCTAAGTGCTTTAAAGCTTGATATTTCTTGATAGGAGTGGTATTTATTCATAATCACTTCTCATTCATTCAAAAACCAATCACAAACTAACATAACTTATCAAAGCATTCAATCAAGCACTCGATAAACCAAAGATTCTTTATTTTCTCATGTTTTCATATTAAACATAGGGATAAAACCTACACGAGTCATAAGTACTAAAAGAGTAACCCAAGAGCCTAATTTTACAAGTTACAAATTGGGTCATTTTTATACTTACTTCTCACATATTGAAAGATTCATACACAAGGTAAGACATACGAGATAAATACATAAATCATAGGCCCTCTTTAGAACACTGGATATCTAGGAAATGCTCATTGAAAGAGTTTTCTTTGGGGTAGATAGACACCATGTGTCCACTAATCCATTTTTTCCAAGGTCACTATGAAGGTGAAGAACTAGGGTTTTACTACTTGACAAGGAGTGACAATCCTTGACCCAAATCTAAATGGACCAGACTAAAGGAAAAGATAAACCCAAAAGTATCCAAGTGTTTGCATCCTTTTCTAGTAGGTATTTTGTATAGGACACCTTCATTTGGTTCAAATAATATCATCAATGTTAATGTCTAAGTTGAACACTAGTGTCTACATCTCTAGAGGCACTTAATCAAAAATTTGGTGACTATTATATAATCATCTTCTAATCTACTTCTAGTTTGTTCTAGATCTAGAACTATGTTAGTATTAGAGTGAGCTAAGTAATTTTTTCTTTTGTCATTTCCATATTTATCATAGTTATACTTTCTATTTTAATCTTATCTTAATTTAATAAATTCATCATATGTTGTATATGATTTTAGTATTTAATTAGCATATTGTATATATGTTTATCATCCATGTGCATTGTGATTTATATATTATTAACCATATCTACCTGAGTAGGATCCACATCCAAATTTAGGGTTAAACACTATAGTGCATGGGTGTGTTAAATACATTCATGCCAATCAGGTAACTACATTTTTTGAAATTTCATATGAAAATCTTCATGAGCAATAGAAATTGATACCTAGGTAGTTAATTGTAAAACCTTGTATGATAAATCTTCCATAAAAGGGTAAGAAATAGGAAATTCCTTTTACTAGTTGACTAATACTTGAGAGACAATTGCATCAAAACTCCATAATGAGTGTGATGGAATACACATCTACTACATAGCACAAAAAGCTCAATTATGGGTTCCACGAACCCCTACTCTTATTATTTATATTTCACAACCATAGGGTCCTATTTTAAATATGTAGAGCATCAACAATATTATAGTGATAGATATCACACATGTACCTATTTCTTAGAAGCATCACCAATTTATGACACCATGTTCACAATGGGGAGATATATATGTGAATCCTTTAGATACGATCATAAAATAGGATTTTCCTATCACATATGTCATAAATATTAAATAAATCTAAAAACTTAAAAAATCTAAAAATGTGTTCACCATTTACATGTTTTCTTAGCTCCTTAGCATATATGTTATCAGTTCCATGTTGGTATATGACATATCGGTATTTCCTATATACACATGTGTTTCACACATATATGGAGTGTGATTAAGGTATATATAGATACACGATTTATGCACTTTTAAATGTTGACATTTTCATTTACTCACATCACTAGGATGTTGGGGGAATCCACCTTTTCTATCACAATACATATAGTTTATATCATTCTATGGTCACTTTACTGTACCATTTTTGAGATCCTATATGTACTTACAGATGCCTTTATCCATGCTTATATATTTCATAGTGTACTTGATATGATATGTCCTTAAATTTTTTTCTAACACATGTATCTAGGGGATAGTATGCTATGCTTATGTTAGTTTTTATGATTTCATGTATAAACTTATTTGAGTTTCATGCCTTCTTATTATATTACTAGTTTGAGCATTTTAATATGCTCCACTATTTTCATCCCTTGTGCCTTTGTTTACCTATTTTGAATTTATATATGTCATTATTTGTTGTATATCGGCAACATAATATATCATTTCCTAATTTAAGGACATTTGACTAAGTCATGTCCCTTCGATTGTGTAGTATTTGAACATGCCCCTTGTTTGAGGTCCTCTTGGACCATTATCTTTTGATTTGATTTTGGGTGTTATTTATTGCTTGTTGAAATTGTAATGTTACTATATGTGTGTGTGTGTGTGTGTGTGTGTGTGTGTGTGTGTGTGTGTGTGTGTGTGTGTGTGTGTGTGTGTGTGTGTGTGTGTGTGTTTCCATGATCTGCATCATGCATCGTAGGATTTGGCATGATCATATTTTTCATGATTTAATGATATATACATATACATGTTTCATGTATATGTCACATGATACTTTCATAGTTTACATGGTTATCCTATCCTTTTAAGGTAAGGTAACTAATTTTTAATACTTCCCCCATTTAAAGGGGAACGCATCAATGGGGGCATGCCATAAATACATGACTTCCACATTACTTCACAAGTTTAGATGACAATAGGGGCACGTTATGGAAACATTATATCCATATATGTCACATATTTAGATTCATTTGGGGGTATATTTTAGAAACATGTTATTCACACTTATTTAGTATGCATCATGCTCATATTATAGTGGGGGCATGTCTTGAATTTATCCACATTGGTACTTATGTCAGTTTTTAGATTTATCTATGTATAGTTGATGCATGTTTTTGAAAACATGTTATCCACACTTACACAATTTTAGATATGTCAAATTACACAGTTATATGATTTAAATACAAATATATGGTATAATTTTATACATTGGTACCATTGTTATGCATAATTTCAGCATTTGACATATCTAGTGTGCATCTGTTTTTCAATGTGTGCCTAATCTTGTAAAATCAAGTTATTTTTAAATTTTAGACTCTTTCAGGGATTTTCACCACGCACCAAGTTGGACTTTAATAGACTATATTGAGCCAATCTAATGCATTAGTTGGTTCATATTTTAGTATAGTTAAGGTGATTAAATCACTAAATCTTACCAAGGTTATAAGTTGGACTTGATTGTATCATCCAACTTCACTAGTTTGGTTGTGTGAGTTTACTTGGTTCACTCACACTCACCAAGTTATAATTATGATTGGGTTTCATAGTTGAGCTAATCTCAACTACACGGTGGAAACTCATCTTTCCTCTAAGTTTTGGGGCATGTTCCCTCCAATATCTCTCTCTATCTCTTTAGATATATGCACTTTCTATATTTATATTTTTCATAATCTCAGTTTTAGTGATTCATAATTATATATCTTTCAAATCAAATTTATAGAAGGAAATATGGTTGCATCAATACACATGTCTACTATTAAACCTTTCTCACTTTCAATTTCAATCATTTCAATACCTTCAAATTTTAGATCATATGCATTGATTATATACTATAACATTCTCTTGGTTGTAGTCTAATTAACAACAAATCACTCAAGTTAGACTCAAGTAAAGATAAAGTGTTATATATGCACCCAAGTACGCATTTCTTTCCTTTAGACTAGTAATTTCATTACTTTTTTAAAGGGAGGTAAATGTAGACACTAGATTATAAATTATATATCACCTCACTCATGTACACTTGATAAATACATATTAAAGATATATCTTTAACTTATATACCTTCCATACTACTAAAATGACTTGCATACACTATTTGTTTATGCCTCATTACTTATCTTTGAGTCTAATGTATAATACTTGACTTATTTTATAAATAATGTACCATCCTTATACACTAAACTATCTTTAACCCATTTAACCCTAGATCTATTGGTAGAAAATACATAATGCAGGTAGGCCCAGGGGGTACAATAGGCAATAAGACAAAATAAAATTTAAAAAAAATGAAATAGGGGTGGGAAGAGTTGTAGTAATGAAATACTCACACATTCATATATTAAATTATACTTAGAACATCTATTAAAAATAAATACCTATAGCTACAATTGTATACTCAAACTCAAAACAAAATCTATACTAACTTGTTGTAATTAAACTACTAACTACTCTATACTACATAGTTTGTTATTGTGTTTTCTCCTCTATCTACCACTATTATATAATTTTCTCTTAGGTGTTGCTACCCATAAATATACTATACACCTTCTCTCCTTATCTCTCTCAGCTACAACAAAGTTAAATTCTATATGTTTCTACTTTGTTTTCTTCTACTTCTCTCTTTTATTGCTACTGCACTTATTATATTCTATTTTTCTTATTTTTTTATCTTTACTAGCTACTCTTCCACCTACCACATTTGATTTTCCCCTTAAAACTAAAATATCTCCAAAAAAATCAAATTTTAACTTATTGTGCATTAAATATGGTTTGGTGGCTATAACTATTAAATGCAAAGTTGGGGAGGTAGGTAAGAAGCCAAAAAATAATTTAATATTTTAACACTCCCCCTTATTATTGACCTTCCTACCATGGTTTGTATAACCTTTTTCATCCTTAAAAACTTCCTTATAACTTCTCTTAACCTATCCATATCCTTTTAGACTCATTTTGTGCATGTCTGGAGCTTCACTGCTAAACTTTGTAGCTCTGGTAATGGAGTCCATAGTTGGACTAGTAGACTCAATAAATTCCCTATGAGAGTTTATAGATAGAGTATCAGAGTCTTTAACTAGATTGGTAAATTTTATAGCTTCCCTAAGGGATTCTATAGAATCTTTAGCTTCCCTATGGGAGTATATAGCTGAATTGATATTGTTCTTAGCTACCTTATGGGAGTTTGTAGATCCTTTGTTGGAGTTTATATCTTAGTTTAAGAGTCCATAGCTGATATGTTTGATTCTAGATCTAGTTTATTAGAATCTAGAGTTGGCTTATAGGAGTCCATATATGGCCTATAAGAGTCTAGAGTTGGCTTTTAGGAGTCTAAAGCTAGCTTGTCAAGAGTTTAGAGCTAAACTATAGGAATTTGGAGATGAACTATAAGATTTCAAAGCTGACCTATTAGAGTCTGGATCTTTGTTGTAGGAGTCTGGAGCTAGATTATATGAGTTTATAGCTATGTTATAGGAGTCTAGAGATAACATAAAACTTTATAGACCTAATGATATTACATTAATGATCCCTAACCTTCCTCTTAAGTATATGAAAGTGTTTTTAGATAATGGCTTAGTAAAAATATCAGTTAATTACTTATTTGAATTATAAAAACTAAGCTCTATCACATGTTTCTCAACTAAATCTCAAATGAAGTGATAATTGATTGTAATATTCTTGTTTCTATCATGAAAGACAAGGTTTTTTTACAATTCTATGGAGGATATATTATCATAATAGACTATAAAATCCCCTTGTTAGTTCTCATGCAAATCCAAAAGTATCCTTCTCAACCATATAGATTAGCATGTTATTGTATTGGTTGTTATGTACTCCACTTCAATTGTAGAAAGTGAATCTATGGTTTGTTTGTTTGTTTGTTTAAATCCCAATATATGGCTCCTAACCTGAGATTAAATACATACCTTGAAGTTCTATTTTGGTCATCAATGCTACTAGCCCAATCACTATCTTTGTAACCCACAATCTGAAACTCATCTACTAATGTATATAAAACTCCATAATCTATTCTTCCATTGATGTACCTTAATATCATCTTACCCACTTGATAATGTGTCTCCTTTGGTGTCTCCATGAATCTAGATATAAGGTTGACTACATACATGATGTTTGACCTAATTATAGTGAAATACATTAAGTTTCTTACTAAGATCTTATAGCATGTGGGGTCTATGTTGTTGCTACAATCAACCTTGTACAACTTCAAACTTGTCTCAACTAGTGTAGATACTAGCTTGTTATCCATCATCCTAAACCCCTCCAAAATCTCCTTTGCATACTTAGATTAGCATATGAATTTTCCACTATCCATTTGTTTGACTTCTATCCCCAGAAAATAATTCAAAAACCCTAAATTATTCATTTCAAATTCCGTCTCCATGGCTATTTTAAACTCTTATATTGATTAATTTACATTTATGGTGAATATTAGATCATCCACAGACAAAACTATAATAAAAATATCACTTTTTTCACTTTGATGTAGAGTGTGGTCTCACTAAAACTTTTACTAAATCCATTGCTCAATAAGTAAGAGTATATACAACTGTACCATGATCTTTGGGCTTGATTGAGCCCATAAAATACCTTTTTTAGCCTATATACTTTGTTATCATGATTGAGATTCTCATATCAAATTGGTTGTCCCACATAAACTTCTTCTTCTATCACTCCATTCAAGAATGCTAACTTGACATCCATTTGATGTACCTTCCATTTGTGTTAAGAAATAATGAATATGATTGTCCTCACCATTTATATCTTTGCTATAAGTGAAAACATCTCATTGTAAGCATTTCCAAGCCTTTGTTTGTGTCCCTTCACCACTATTCTTGACTTATGACTCTTTATCTTTCCTTTGAGAGTGGTTTTTATCTTGTACACCCACTTAAATATTATGACCTCTTTTCCTTTTGGTAGGTCAACTAACTTCCAAGTATACTTTCTCTCTATTGTGTGTATTTCTTCATCCATTTCCTCACACCACTTGCTATCCTTAATTGCTTTTTCAAAATAGATGGGATCAGCTAATAAAAATAAAACATAATTTATAGTTTCATCTTCACTTTTCTCATACCTTGACTGCTCATAGAATTATTTCAAGCTTCTTGTCCTTTCTAGGTGTTGAATTGAGTTAGATGAGGAGGATGTTGACTCATGTACATTTCCTTCACCTCCTTGATGGTTACTACCACTATAGGAATCATCCCTTTATGAAATAGGGGTCTAAGGTCTAACTTGGTGCATGAGTGGATGTACTACCTATTGGTTTAGATTTAATAAAGGGTCCACTAGCCATTATTTGCACATGCTATTATTCTTGTCTCTCTTCCCAAACTTTATGCTTAATGAATTAAACATGTCAGCTAATTATGAGCTCTTTGGCAATGGGATTGTACAACTAGTCAGCCTTTGGTTGGTCATTATACCCTATGAAAATGTACTTCTCACCTTTATCATCCCATTTTGTCCTTCTTTTCTTGGGCATGTGTGTGTATGTAACACATTAGAACACACTAAGGTATTCAACACTTGGTTTCTAACTACTCCATGATTCTTGAAGGATCATATTCCTAACACTCTTCATTGGATAAATGTTTAAAAAGTATATGTTTTTTGATACAGCTTCAGCTGAAAAATCATTAGGTAAACCCTTTGCTTTTAACATGATTCTTTTCATCTCTTGGATGGTCCTATTATTCCTCTTGGCCACACCATTTTGATACAATGTATACCTAGTCATAAATTTATTCTTGATGCCATGATTCTTGCTAAAAATCATGAAATCATTAGAGATATACTCTTCCCCTCTATCTATCCTCAAAATATTGATATAGAGGCCACTTTGTTTCTCACCCATGGCCTTGAATTTCTTGAAGGTCTCAGATGCATCCAATTTTTATTTAAGAAATACACCCATATCTTCTAGCTAGAATCATCTATGAATGTCATGTATTAGAGATTCTTGGATAGGGAGAGGGTCTTCATTAGAACACACAAGTCTAAATAGATCAGCTCTAAAGGAGCTTTAGCTCTCCATCCTTTACCCATAGGAAATGCACTTATATGTTGCTTCCCCAATATACATCCTTCACATACTTTATTTGATTATTGTATAAGGGGAAACCCTCTCACCATTTGCTTCTTTTAAAGAAGGTTCATCCCTTCAAAGCTCAAATTCCCATACCTTAGATGCCAAAGAGTATACTCATCTACTATCATAGTTTTAAACATTATTTCCATCTCACTTTGCATTATCAATGGAAACACTAATTACTTGTCATCTTGACTATTGTAATCTACATATTGCAACCACTCCTATCAAATATTATGCATTCTCAAATTTGACTTTGTACCCATTTTTTACAAGCTACCCAATGATAATTAGGTTGTGATTCAACCCAAACACATAATAAACACCTTGAATTTCCCTTTTGTCACCTTACTTGGTGAAAATACATATGTTGAATTTTCCCATAATGGAAACCTTCTTATTATTTCCCATCTTTATCTCTGATTTGATTGAGTCATCAATGTAATTGATCATCTCTTTGTTCCCACTCATGTGGTTGCTACAAACACTATCCAGGTATTGTGTCTCTTTACCACTTTACTCCACAATGTTGTATGTTATGAACAAGTTTCCACCTTTCTCATTCCTATTAGGTTTAGCCTCTTATATTTTAGAGAAATTTGAATTTTGCCTATCCATATCATACTCCTTTCTAGACTCACTAGCATATCATCCATGCCTTTTGCAATAATAGAATTAGACATTAGACTTGTCATACCTTTGTGTATATCCTCCTCTAGAAGTGTTTTTGCTCCTTTCTCTTCCTCTTCCATGTGACTCTTGATGACTATGCCTTTTACCTTATTGACTGCTACAAGATTTTTCCTCTTCCTCTGTTATTTTATTCTCTCCCCCTTCATTTCACATTCATAATGGTCTTGAATGCTTGCTCGTGGGAGAAGGTGGATGACCTATTCACCCTTTATTCATGGGTTTACAAGGAACTCATTAGATCATCTATTGTCACTTACCTCAAATATTTTGACTTTTCAATTGTAACCACTATAGGGTCAAATATGATTGGAAGGCTCCTCAACACCTTCTCTATGATCCTATTATCTTTAACATTATCACCACATGTCTTCATTTGATTGACAATATTCATTATCCTTATGAATAAGTCATTTCTAGACCCATTCTCCTTCATTTGTAGGGTCTCAAAGTCCCTTCTTATGAATTTCAACTTGATAAGCTTCACCTTGTCACTCGCTTGATAGTTAATTTGAAATATATCTCATGTTTGTTTACAATGGATATTTTTTGCTATCCAAGGAAAGACTAAGTCAGTTAATGTTATTTGTATGTAGTCGAGTACCTTGGCATCCTTTTTCCTATTCTCTTTCAATGTATTCCTTTATGATTAGGTTAATGTATTGAAGGTTTTTAGGTCTACAACCTCATTATATCCAACTTCAACTAACTCCCATAGCTCTTAAGAGTTAAATATAGTCTTCATTTTGATGTTCCACACATCATAGTTATTTCCATCAAATATAGAGGGTCACTTCTATGAACTAGAACTACCTACTACCATGTCTAAATGGGATTAAAAATTAGGGGCTTTGATACCAGTTGTTGGTATAAAATATAGAATATGGGCAGGCCTAGGGGAGACAACATGAAATAAGATAAAATAAAATAGAAAAAAAATGAAATATGGGAAGGAATATTTATAGAAATAAAACACTCAGACATTCATATATTAAATGATACTTAAAAAACTATTAAAAATTAATACCTACAACTATAGATGTATATTCAAACTAACAAAAACTTTTATTCTATTTTTCTATCAATAAACTACTTGTTGTTCTATACTACATAGTCTATTTATATTTGTAATCACCCAAAAGTGTTAATTGGATTCTAAGAGTGTCACTTGAGTTAACCTATTCCTAGCTTAGCCTTGGACCTATCCTAGAGACTTAAACTTACTTTCCTAGTCATTTGGTAGACCACATACACCTATAGTCAGTCAAAACATAATCTTAAACTATCATCTCAAACCCCAACACAACTTGCTCAGTATTCTACCAAGTGGATATTAGCACCACATTTGGAATACTATAATTACATGGCATTAATATCCCTAATTGGGTGCTATTGTCCTTATCCCTAACACTTCCCAATGGATACTTTGTCAAATGCATTCCCCTCTTAAGGTTAGCCTAAGCATGTTTTCTTATCTACACAAGCAACATAACTCTATAAATACAAGTCTAATTTACATCTATTCACTAGATGGAAAATAGATGCAAAATATATTTAAACTAGAGACAAAGTTAAGCAAAATCAAGGTATTTGATCCCTATTCTACCCTACTTCTACTTCCTACAATCTACAATATCCCTAATCCTAGTTTTCAAACATTTTAAATCTCAAGCCCATTCAAGGCATCCAAGACCACTCTAATTCTAGAATTCACATGCACTTGCATCAAACCTTAAGTGGGAGAACTACAACAAGCTTGATCTCTATTTAGAGTATTGGTATTTAGGCAAATCTCTTCACAATAGGGTATTGAGGATGTCCAATCTATCCTACTAACAAACACATAGTTATTGATCATGCCATACTTATAAGTAAGATTAGGATTTTCAAATTAAATTAGGTTTTTTAGGCACATGACAGAGATCCAAGTTTTATGGAATCAAGAATATGACCTAAAATCACAGGCATAGGAGCTCCTAGAAAATAAGAACAATCCTATAAATGGGACACTACCACCACCTAAAGGACACTACATAAACATGGTGATACTATCCATATTGGCCACTATTATCCAATGAGTACATGAACACCAGAATCTTTTTGGTGATATTCAAAACTACCTAGATCTCAAATTTTAAAACCTAGATCATTAGTAATAGTCAATTTTTAGATAAGTTTCTATTTAAGCCTATTTATTACTATTTTTAGAAATCCAAAGGTCAAATGCTATAAAAAATTAGTGCTTAATTATTATAATTTATTTAATTGATTTAGACATCTCATCCTTTTAATATAAACATAGGTTTTACATAGTAAAACCCTAAAAGGTTAAATCATTCAGTGAACTTGTCTTATTTCAAATATTATTTCAAATCATAGTTTGCATTAATCCTAATTTTTGTGCAATAAATCAGGTCTAAATACTTCTAATTTTACGGTATTTTTAGACAACCTATCTAATTACATCAATTTAATATTAGGGTTTAAATTTATTTGAATATAATTTAAATATATTGTAAAGAAACCCTAGATTCAAAAAAACCTAACCTTAAACACACTTAGGGTTTGTATCCTTTTCTATTTATACTCAAATTTTATTTCTAAAACTCATAGTTTAGATTCATATATCTTCTCATTCATATAATCATGATCATAATGACAAAATAAATCAATCACTTTTTTTTCGAAGTATAATACCTTCATCTACATTCTTATTCCCTTTAATTCAGAATGAACTCAAAAAAGACATAAACACATGTATAGATGCTGATTTATATAAATTTAAATATATATCATATCTCATATCATGTTATCTTTATCCTATATGGATTTTCATTAACAATAAAACCCATACACAAATAGAGGATTTAGTACATAAGCTGACAACTATGTTTTAAGTTTCAATGTCATATCTTATACACATGAAATAATCTCCTTCTCCTTCTTATCTACATGAGGGTGATAGCTACTTTCCCTATAAGAAATTCCATGTTATCATTCCTTCACAAGATGAAGCAACCTATACCAATGTCACTAGTCTCCATGCTCAACCTATTCACACCTCTTCCCTACAGGATGTGTGCTTAGATGTTCAATTAGAACAAGATAATTACTTTATGTGATAAAATTATCAGTATGAACAAGATAATTACAAGTTTAAAATATCAAAATCAACTACTACTTGAAAATATTACAACATTGGAAAAATAATTTACAAGATTAAGGCCTCCAGGGCACAATAATGTAAATCATGTTTATACATCTTCAACTAGTCAATTTGTGGCAAATAGTGTTACATATCAAAACATGAAATGAAAACAAAGTACATCTACAACTAGTGATTCAAAAATCATTCAAAGGTCAAATAAGAGTTCAAGTGAGATACTAAGGGAAATGATTAAAGCTAATTTGATCAACCTACTTCCTTTACACCTAATGAGGAGATCCAGATATTTTTGTGCATATCATAGAATTTATGGGCACCACACCAATTCATGTTTAGCATTGAAAAGGAAAATACAACATAACATGATATATATGACTCACATAGTGACACTTCATCCAAAAAACATACACTGACACATTTACCAATTCAAAAAGTGTCAAATTTAGAAATAGTATAATAATGGTTACCAAAGAATAACTCAGAACAACAAAAGGTTCCAAAAGCACAATCAAAATAAGAAATAATACAAAAAGAACATATAAATCAAGCAAATATACCTCTCTAAAAGGAGGCTCAACATTCAGTATGGTATAATTTCGGTCACAAATATCTACAATAGTGTGATTATCATGGTCAAGATTTGAGCAAATGGGTCCAAGGCACCACTACTCTTATTCAAGAAGTTGAAAATGTTGGTCAATAAGGTTTGGGATTCATTCAAAAACTAAAGACACATAGGTCACAAATATAGTTTATCAAGGAAAAAAAGACAAATACACAAGACATTATAAAAAGAACAAGATCCTAAGCTACACAATTAAAATCATGCGTAGCCAACAAGCATTCTCAAAATAGGTTTTCTAGTAAAAGAACCTGCACACCACCATATGTCTACAACAAGCATAGTTTCAAAGGGAAAAATCACAATCAATCTTCCAAAGAATAATTCAAAAAGGTCATATTCATAATATGAGGCAATTCCCTTTAGCATTTTAGATTATGATTCTGATGTTGAACAATATTATGATTTTGATGAGGAAAAATACTCAAATTACCACTGCAACAACATTCAGCTACAACAAAACAATCACATTGCATGAGAGATTACCATTCCTATTTTTGACATAGGCCATAGTGATCATGAGTCTCTCATGAGACTCATTGATTAGTATGGTTCCTACCTTTGTACATATTTCCTTCTCTTTCTCTTGCTCCTTATACATAGTTTATTTTCATTTACTTGTATATAGCTTATACTCAAAAAACACATATATAATATAACATGTCAAAATACAAAAACATTCAAATATTTTAAAAACAAAACTTTTACAAATTGCATGATTTGCTATGTTTACATTTCTACTACTTGTAAGATATTGCATATTTCTAGCTATCATGGTAGAATTAGTTTTTATCATACACATATGCTTCACTTGTTCTTGTTGAGTGTTTGCAAGTTCTAGATAGGATTCTGGTCCCTTACACTAATCCAGACCAAATGACATCTACCCATTGGATGCATTTACACCGATATAGGTTTATATATTTGACACATCTACCCACTTGGGGGCATCTCCTACACAATTGTTATAACCAGGTTTTATCTTTATTTATGCATTGATTTATCTTGATATTGATCATTTCTCCTGATTTCTCATATTGTTTTTCTGATTATCACTAGTTAGACTCAGTATATATGCATCCTAACATCTACATAGATTTGTACAACATAGTTGTACATGCTTTCAGTTTTAGTTTTTCTAGATTAGACTTGATTGTGTTCATATGCTTCTTTCATCTTTGAGGGAATTTGAATATGCCATTGTTTTTTGGCTCTACACCAATTCTATTTGTATGCCTTGGACATGTTGTCCCTTGTGTGTATTTTCATACTTTTATATGTGGACATTTGAACATGTCCTTTTATGTGGCTCTAAGCCAAATTACTTATTGCTTGCATATGTAGACATTTGAACATGTCCTTATATGTATTTTATTCTTAGATTTAGTGACATGTGCCCATGTCCCTTGTTATAAGTCCCCTTGGCCTGCTTTTTGCATGCTTCATGTGTTTTTATGCTTGTTTCCTTGTATGTTTCTACATCATGACACTTGTATTTACTTGTTATGCGCACACACCAATTTTCAATTCCATGAGGGACCTCATGCATCTACCCTTCCTACTTGGGTTGGACATTATGAACATCATGCCCCATCCTCCTAGGTAGTTACTCAGATATATTATTATACATTGATTACGTCTATCTTGAAACCCTTGTGCAATGCTATATTACAACATACATCTTAAATCACTTATGCTAAGATAATTTTACATTCTAATGTTATGTTTGTACAGTAAATTAGAATATCATGCATATGCTCTGGCTAACACATTTTATAGAGATAATTATTTAAAGGGTAGTACTTACATAGATTTCACAACTACCCTCAAAAGAAGGGGAATTCATAGGGGTTTATCATAGAGATAAAACTCCTACATTACTATTACTAGATAGATTTTAGCACATAGGATTAGTTTCAGACATCATATTTAGGGAAAACATAGAATAGAACATAGACTCAAAATTCAATTCAGAATACTCATAAATTAGATAAAATAGATATTAACACCTATATTGGGACACTAGTGCCATAGGGTGATATTGTTCACTATAGGGTGCTACTTCCTATTAGCCCCAATTTTAGGACAGTCTAGATTGGCCAAACTAGTACACCAGGTATAGTATAGATTTACATAGATACAATCACAGGTTTGACATTTATGTTCAAATTTTACTTAGATATATTAATTTTAGCTCATATTCATACTAGTTACTCATATTTAGGGGCATCATGCATGACATGATCACCCCCACATTCAGTTTAGTTACATAGATTCAACTATTACATATTTAGTTTAGATGCAGTATACTTATATACCATATCAGGGGCATGTACATGGCAAATTAGTTTCCATATACTCACCTACACACTAGTTGATCAGTGGCAAAGGCAAACTCTAAGTTATTCTCTACATAGTATACATTTTCTACCACCTTCTAAGTTGTCATTAGATTCATAACTTACTCCATCTGTAGTGGTTGGCATTCATGAGTGGCCTAGAACTATCTAATATACCTGAGTTGGACATGGAGCTAAATACACAATTATATTATACTAAGTTAGATACTTTCAACACTTTGTACAGTTTAATTTCATATGTATCTATTTCACACATGTGGGCAATGATGGACTCATAACCTACTTGAGTTATTGAGCCACTTACATGAGAGGGTTAAACACACTTATTGTCTTATCTAAACTAGTCATATAGATCAGGATCCACCAAGCATGGGTGGGCAATGATGGAGTTAAAACTAGATTGAGTTCTTGAGCAACCCATTTTATGATTGAGCAAGACATCAGCTCAGTCCAAGATATTCAATGATATGATCACTATGTACACTCACACACATAGGTTGTCACCAAGTTTATGCATTAATTAACATACCCAATGAGCTGTATTATTTTCTTTCTTCTCTCTTTACTTAGCTTTTACTCAATTACTTTATTTCAAAATAGTCTTTGCTTTTGATCACCTCTTAAATAAGGACTGATTTTTGCATGTTTCATTGTAGGACATTGCTTTGGACCATGTTTCACATATGCAAACTCAAATTCATATACTCAGACTTAGCTACATAGGTTCACTTCTAAGGGAAGTCTAGGTATGCTTCTTTTTTATTTATACTAGTCATTTCACTTTGTTGCATTACTAGCATAAAGGGAGGGCAAATGTAATCACTTAAAAGTAATAATTGGATACTAAAAATGTTGCTTGAGTTATCCTATTCCAAGCTTAGCCCTGGACCTATCCTAGAGCCTTAGACTTACTTTTATAGTCATTCAACATACCATAATCACCTACAGTTAGTCAAAACATAGTCTTAAAACTGTCATCTCTGACCCCAACCCAACTTTCTTAGTAGTCTACCAAGTAGACATTAGCTCTATATTTGGGACATTATAGCCACATAGTGCTAGTGTCACCAACTAGGTGCTACTATCTTTATCCCTAACTCTTTCCAACGGATACTTTTTCAAAAGTGTGCCCCTCCTAAAGTCGACCTAAGTATATTTTATTATCTGCACAAGCAACAACATTCTATAAATACAAGTCTAATTCATCTCTATTTACTAGATGGAAAATAAATGCAAAAGCTATTCAAACCAAAGACAAAGTTGAGCAAAATCAAGGTTTTTGATCCCTACTCTACTTGACTTCTACATACTACCATCTACAATATCTCTAAGCCTAGTTTTCATATATTTCAAAGCTCAAGCACATTCAAGGCATCCAATCCTACTCTCATTCTAAAATTCACTTGTATTTGCAATAAACATTAGGTGGGAGAACTACATCGAACTTGATCCCTCTTCGAAGTATTGGTATGTAGGCAAATCTTTTTATAGTAGAGTGTTGAGGATGTCCAGTCCATCCTAGTAACAAACATAAAATTATTACTCATGTCATACTTACAAGGAGGATTAGGGTTTGTGCATTAAATGAGGTTTTTCAAGCATAAGACAAAGCTCCAAGTTTTTTGTGTGCATGAATAAGACCTAAAAACATAGATGCAAGTGCTCTTAGAAAACAAGAATAACTCGACAAAGGGAACACCACTGCCACCTGAAGGACACTACATAAATATGGTGCTACTGTCCATATTGGTCACTATTCTCCAGTGAGTAGATGAACATCATAATCCTATTGACAACATTGAGAACTGCCCAGATCTCAGCTTTTAGAACCTAGATCATCCGTGATAGTAAATTTCTATTAAAGCCTATTTATTACTATTTTTAGAAAGTCAAAGAAGGTCAAATGCTATAACAAATAAGTGCTTAATTATTGCAATTTATTTAAATGATTTAGACATCTCAACACTTTAATCTAAATATAAGATTTTTATAGCAAAACCCTAAAAAGTTAAATCACTATGTTTTCTCCTTTGTTTGCCACTACTCTGCAACTTTCTCCTATGTTTGCCACTACTTTGCAATTTTTTTCAGGTTGTCCTACTACATGCTGATGCTGCAAATATATTCTATTCTGCCACTTCTCTCAAATATTGTTGCTCGTAAATATAGTCTCTTTATCTCCTTATCTCTCTTAGCTATAGTTGTGTTAAATTCTATAAATTGTTGCTATGTTTTCTGCCACTTCTCTCTTTTAATGCTACTACACTTATTATATTCTATTTGTCTTCTTTTCTTTTTGTCTCTATTGGCTGCTCTTCCACCTACTACATTTGCTTTTCCCCCTAAAACTAAAACTACTGCAAAAAATAGAAATTTAAACTTCCTATGCATTAAATATGATTTGATAACTGCAAATACTGAATGTAAAGCTGAAAAAAAAAAAGAAGAAGAAGATAAAGAGTAATTTAATATTTTAACAAAATCCCCTTAATCTAACTTTTAAAATCAAACATAAACCTAACTTAATATATATCAAATATTCTAAAATATTCATGTAGCCCAATTAAATTCGTTTTTACAATATATTTGTGAAACTATTTTGGTTTAAATGCGCATTATAAAAACACTCTACCGTAGAAGAGAGAGACTTTTTTTAAAAACTCCCAAATGAAGTGATAAAATAGCCTCGGATGACATCGTGTTTCCGTTAGACAAATCCACTAGCGGTGGTATGAAAATATGCCACGTTAAAAGTTTTGTAAGTGGGATAATATTTAGTTGTGTCGGCTACATGCAAATAAAATGCAAGGAATTATAATGCCCTTCACCTTCATCTGCACCTACCAATAACGATAACGATAATGACGAACCCCCTTCTCTCTACTGTTTTCAATGCCTCTGCCCAACAATGGATCATACCGCCACTGTCACTGGCACTGGCACTGGCACTGGCACTGGTTTTCTTTGCGCACTTGAGGTTTGGAGGAGGTAATTCTAAATCTAATAATAATAAAGAGCCACCAGGAAGCACAGGGTGGCCTTTGCTTGGAGAGACCTTTGCCTTCATTGCTGCCAACAGCAGTTCCAAAGGAGTATATGAATTCGTCCGTCAGCGTCACCTCAGGTGTAGCTTGTAATTTCATAATTAACAGGGAAATTAGAAAATAAAGTTCTGAATATTACATGTTACTCGCAGGTTCGGAGCGGTATTCAAGACGAGAATCTTTGGGAAAACTCATGTTTTCCTGGCAGGACCCGAGGCGGCAAAGCTCGTTCTGCGTGGAGAATTCTCAGAGTTTACCAAGAGTTATATTAAATCTATGCAGGATGCCGTAGGAGAACATAGTTTGCTGTGTGTTAACCAGGAAACTCATACAAAGTTAAGAAATGTGATGGGAAATCTATTGAGTGCAGAGGCGCTGGACAAGTCTCTGCACCACATGGATAACCTCTTTATTTCTTCTCTCCTCCACTGGGCACATCAACCCTCCTCCATACGTGTGATTGATTATACCTTGGATGTCTGTATTTATTTTATTTTATTTTTATATTATTTTGTTTTGGGGCATTGCATTTTCTTATAACTGTAATGTAATATGATTGAGGTTCAGATTACGTTTAAGATAATGTGCGGCATGGTGATGAGTGTGGAGGGAGACGAAAAGCTTAATGATATGAGAAAGGATTTTGATCATATCTCAGATGCCATGCTTTCCCTTCCCATCAACATTCCGGGCACTCGTTACTACGGAGGCATGAAGGTAAGGTAAATATTTTAACTTTGTTTTAATTATTGGAATACAATGTTGATCGTTTTTGGGTCCAGGCGAGGGAAAGATTTATGAAGTATTTGGAGGAGGAAATCGGTCGGAGGAGAAGAGGAGAGGAATATCATGATGACATTATGCAATCGATGCTTATTCTGAGTGATGTTGAGGTGAAGGATAATATTGTGACTCTCATTCTTGCGGGGCAGACCACCACTGCAGCGGCTATGATGTGGGCGCTCATCTATCTCCATCGCACCCCACTTGTTCTTCACAAACTCACTCAAGAGCATCTTCATCATCATCATCATCATCATCATCTTCTTAAAATGGAACATGTCCACACAATGACATACACCTCAAAGGTATGTTAATAATCTTGTTAATTCTTCATAATAATCAAAATGGATTTGGAAAAGATATTGTTATTTTCCTTTTCCTTTTCCAGGTTGTAAAGGAAGTATTGAGGATGGCATCGATTGTTTCATGGCTGCCTCGACTTTCTCTCAACGATTGCACCGTACATGGTACAATTCTCTTTCACTTCTTGCTTACACTGCATACTATTTATTATTAATTAATTAATTAATTTTTTATTTTTGAATTAGGATTCCATGTGAAAAAGGGCTGGATATTGAACATCGATGCTCGCTTTATGCACTTCGATCCCTCTGTGTTTAACGACCCCATGGAATTCAATCCTTGTAGGTTTGAGGTAAGTTGCATCCGGTTGGAAAGAAATGAAAAATATAGGTTATGAACTGGGAGAGAAAGGATAATGAGTGTTTGGAATTTGAATTGATTGCAGGAAAATCCAAGGCCCTATAGTTTCTTAGCATTTGGGGGAGGTGTGAGAACATGTTTGGGAATCAATCTGGCTAAGCTTATGATAACAGTTTTTCTCCATCGCCTCCTCACTACTTACAGGCATGCAGTTTTTCTCATCTTATTATACTTTATATTTGTGATTGTAATTATGAGTGGACAGGACATTCCGTTTGTGTACAGGTGGAGGGTTGAAGACGAAGATATGAGCTTAGAAGCATGGGCGCATTTTCCAAGGCTTAAAAATGGCTGCCCCATCACAGTCCAACTTATTAAATGAAAACAATGTTTTCTTTTTATTAATGAGACTCCATCATCTATGTATTCACGCATTTAATTTTGTCTTAACTTTCAACTCCCCATTGCAGCTTTTAATACTTGAATCCATAAAACATGATATTTGTATTTTGGGTCTCATAACACATCATGGCTAATGTTTTGTCAATAAGGAAACAGGGTAAACAACAAGAATTTCTTATTTTTATTATTTATTAAAATTATATAAAATAAAAAAATGTTATTAAAAATTATTATTGGTAAACTTTATTTTTAAAAAATTCTTATTTTTATTATTTATTATATTTATTAAAATTATATAAATAAAAAAATGTTATTAAAAATTATTATTGGTAAAATTTATTTTTAAGATTTTTTAAATGTATATAATTTAAATTTTTATTAAAAATAATATATAAATTTATTTATAATATTCAAATTTCATTTTATATTATCAATTTATTTTCTATATTTTCAAAAATAAAATATTTATTAATTAATACTTTTTAATTCATAATATTATTATAAATAATTAAAAATTTAAATGATTTAAAATATTTTAATTGCATATTATACAATATACATATGGTGGGGAACCCACTCAAAGAAATAGGTAATGGCCATTTCACATTGCATTGATTATTTTTATGCTTCTAAATTTTATTTGTACTTTCTCATATGAAGATTCTCAAATGTGGTCCTTTCATGTAGTTGTCTTCCTTTACAATCTTTTATAATATGTATGTATGAACATATGGTAATTTTGTATATTTATATTTATGGATTATTATGGAATCAATCATCTCTAAATTGTTTACCACTTCTACATAGTGATATCGTAATCTATTCATATGTAATGGTATTTTGTTTTTAATGAACCTTTTATAATTTCATTTTCATTCATCATAGTATATGAAGTCTATCCAAATAAATATATAATTCATTTATAAATTTAATTTTACATGCATAATATAAATAAATAAATAATATTTAATTAAATATTTGTAATAAATATGAAATATAATAATAATATCTAATTAAAAAATTAAAAATTTAGAAAATATAGAGGATATAAATGGTATATTTGTGTAGAATATTGAAGAAGTTTTGTTATATAAATTCAATGGTCCGATTATTTGCTTTCCTATCTTTAGTTTGTACACTACGACTCTTATCTATTTTAGAATAGATAAATATATAACTTAAATTGTCAAGAAAAAATTATCAAAGACATGCATTAGGGTTTTGGTGGGTACTCGTGCGCACTAAATAGCTTTCTAACAATTTAACCATATGTAGTAAAATAATGAAATTGTCAAAAAAATTTGGATAAAAAAATATGCCTTTTAAGAAATAATAATATGCTCAATATTATATGTGTAAATGACTATTATTTTGTTTCAAGTGATTTATAACACTTATTTATTTATAGGTGAATGTGAAGAATAAAATTACTAATAATAGAAAACTTGGGTTAGGGCTAGGGATTATCTTTGTAATTGATTCAAGTTGTTTCAAATTTATATACATTGTAACTATATTAGATAACTTAAAAACATAGGAGCGCAGTGCATCATTATCTTTTATTATGAATTTATCTTGTCACACTAAGTATTGGATCTAAACATTTGGGTTTGTTCACCTACAGCTGAATGTGATTTGCTTCTATGTGGAGCTTGAATTGATGCACAAAATACTTTTAAAATTATAACCCTAGTTTTGTAAAAGAACACAAAGAAGATCAAATGCAAAAGGGAAAATTAGGGGATGTGGGAATGGCCAAGCTATCCTAAGAAAACCCCTTGTTGATTGAGTTTTGCCTACATATCACAAATGGGCCTTAGGTCAATGTATTTATCCTTTTAGGGAAGCTCATATGAATGTGATTTAACTTTTTTAGGTTTAAAGAGTGTAAGCCTTAGGTTGTTAAAGGGGTTGAGTATAGTGAATTAGGGTAAAAATATGCATTAAATAGAGCCATTGATTTTTAACATAATTAACCTAGTTTGACCTTTCTAAAAATAACAATAAATGACGTAAATAAGTACTCATCTAAAAATTAATTGAGACAAGAGATATGGAAGATAAAAACTAGGATATGAGATGATTTGAGTGTTGTAGATAGGATCTAGGTGTCAAAACCCTTCCTATATTACAGTGTCCTAACTAGACAATAGTGTTATAATTGGACAATAGTCTTAATGGTGCTAGTGTCCTTTTTTTTGGCACTAGTGTCCTTTGTGTAAAACTCTTTTTGAGATTTTAGGTGTTCATGTGTCTAAGTATACCAAGCTTGTTCTTTTACACATAAATTTTGATTCCCTATTGGTGACCAATTTTGACTGATTTTATATGTAAACCCTAGACTTTCATGTTGTTAGGGCATCAGATTGGTATACATAATAAAGTGTGTTGTTTGTAGGGTAGGTTAGACATCCTCAATACCATATTGTTATGAGAGGTGCCCACATACCAATACTCTAAGGAAAGATCAATCCTAATGTAGTTATCCCTCCTTAAGTGCTAGTGTAAGTACAATTACAACTAGTATGAATACTAACTTGAGTGATCTTGGGTAGAGCTTGAGACTAGAAATCTGAGTATTCTGAGATTGAGATGGTTATATATGACTATATGAAAAATTAGAGCATAATAGGGATTGATAAAATTGATTGTGCATAACTTATTTTGAATTATTTTTTGTTATTTGCATATGATTTCTATCTAGTGGATAAATGGATAAAATTCATGTATATATTATTCCAGTGCTTGTGCAGGTCTTAAAAGAGGTCTAGCCCAACCCTAGATGGTGGTTGTTTTGAAAATATATTCATTGGTGACCAAAGAAGGAAAACATACAATATCACCCAAACTGGGACACTAGCCCCATTGTCACTATTTTTCAAGTTATGGCACTAGTATCCATATGGCATAACTTGAGGCACTAGAAGCCATGATGCTAAAGTGAGGGTTTTGGACTACTTTAGGGTTGTTTAGAGATGTGTGTGGCCTACATGAAGTCTAGATAAGTATATAAATAGGCCTTGAGATAGGTCTAGGGCTAAACGAAGGATGTGTGGTCTCACGCAACACTCTTCACACTCAAGTGTCATTTTTATATGACTATATCCCCCCTTTTATTCTATAAATGCAACAAAGTGAAATGACTAAAATAATTGAAAAAAACATACCTAGACTTACCCAAGAGGTAAAGCCCATGAATCTAGGTCTAAGTGTGTGAAGTGTGCTCTATTGCATTTCCTATAAATGAAACATGCATAGATCAATCCTTACATAAGAGATATCAAAAGCAATGGAAAAAACTTAGTAAACAAATAAGAGATAGGAAAGGAACAAATATGTGAACCAATGTATAAACCTAGTGATAACATGTGTGTGTGTGTGTGTGTGTGTGTGTGTGTGTGTGTGTGTGTGTGTGTGTGTGTGTGTGTGTGTGTGTGTGTGTGTGTGTGTGTGTGTGTGTGTGTGTGTGTGTGTGTGTGTGTGTGTGTGTGTGTGTGTGTGTGCGTGTGTGTGCGCATGTGTGTGTGCGTGTGTGTGTGTGTGTGTTTAGTGATAAATTAGTAAATAAATTATACCGAACTAATGGACTAATCAATCCCTATGTGTGGGTGGATCAAGAGCTCAATCTAATTTTAAATCCATCATTACCCACCCCTGCTTGGTGGATCATGACCTGTGAATAGCTTTGATTGGATTGATGGTGTGTTATACCCTTTCATGTAGGTGGATCAAAATATCAAGTAGACTATGAGTACATTATTGCCTAACCATGTGTAATGGATGCATATGAAACTAAAAATGTGTGATATAACTTAGTTTTATAAAATGGCTCTAGGCTACTTGGAAACTCTAAAATGTAAAATAGCTCTGGGCCACTCGATAATATTAGGCAACTCTGGGCCACTCAAGAATACCAACTGATGAAGATAGAGTAAGGAATCAATCTGGTGTGTAGCTTGGAACATGGTGTTTAGTGTATATAATCTATAAAATGACATATATTTTATCATTCCATCTAATTAACTAGTACATAAGTGAACATAAGGAAATAATGTGCCATGCACATGCCCCCAAATTTGATATATAAGTATATGGATTTTAGATTGAGTTGTAATAATCTATATCTAAGTATCTAAAATTGAAACATGAATGATCATGTCACACATGATTCCCCCAATCTGATAAAACTGGTAGGAATATATGCTAAACAAAGTAAAAACTAGTGATCTATAATTGAACATGTGTAAAATTAGACTATACCTAATGTAATTTTCTAACCAATCTAGAATTTAGCAAAACTGACACTATAGGATACTAGTGTCATATATTGGATAGTAGTTTTGGTGGTTCTAGTGTGCCAATTTGGGCACTAATGTCTAATTATACTAATTTATATACAACTAAAACTGGTCTATGTGTGACTATTTCTCACCATGTTTTACTGAAACTAATCTATGTATTATGTCCTTATATGCTAAAAACTATACTATGAGTGAATTTAGATAACCTAATATCTATGACAAGCCTCTGTGAATGCCCCTTATTTTAAGGGGAGTTATTGAACATGTATAAGAATAGTCCTTAAAAGAAAAAGCTATATAAAATTTGTGTTAGCTAGAATGCATATGATATCTACATAATATACTAATATAATGTGCATACATAACATCAAAATGTAAGATAATTTAAGAATTTTTTTATAATGTATGATGTATGCTAGATATAACATTCATAAGGCTATCACGTTAGATATAACAATGTATATGAACATCAAATCTAAGTAATAACTAAGTAACTACTTAAGGGGATGGGACATGATTTCCATCAAGGCACCTATGGAGGAAGAGGAGATTCATGAGGTCCCTCATGGTGTCTAAAACTGGAGTGTGCAATAAGTAAGAGACAAGTGTCATGGCCATGATACATACATGAAAGTATACATATAACATAAATGAGGCCTGCAAAGCAGAGCAAGGGGCCATAATATAAGGGACATAGGCACACATCACTAAATTTAATAAATAAGACATACAAGGACATGTTTAAATGTCCACATATGCAAATAATAAACAAGTTAACCTAGATACACATGAAAGGACATGTTTAAATGTCCTCATACACAATTAAGAAGGCACATACAAAGACATGGGCACATGTCTAAAGCATACATAAAATGAAAATAAGTGGTATAAAGTCATAGAATAATGGTATATTAAAATGACCTCAAATAAATGTAAAATCATAAAGACACACTCAAGTCTAAACTAAGAAATCTAGAAATAAAAGTATGCATGAACATGTGGTATAAATCTATATAAGATAAAATATGTACATAAGCTGAATCTAGAGTAGTAGTAGTTTGTAATGAATCAAAGTAGTGTAGGATGATCAATATCAAGATATAAAAATGCTAAATCAGTGATGCACATTTTATAAAAATGTAACCTGGTAATTAGAACTATGTTTAGGATGCCCCCAAATGGGTGAATGTATCAAATGAATAATCTATGTATCTATGTATATGCCCTTAGTTGGTAGATAGTAGTAAATTCAAATCTATGTGGTAGACCTAAGTCCTATAGTAATTTACAAACACTTGAAAAGAACAAGTGAAGCATGTATGTATGATAAAAAATGACTATACTAAGATATTTAGCATATGTAATACCTAGCTAGTATAATAAATGTAAACATGGTAATGCATACAATCTATAGTTTGTATTTTTAGAGTAAAATTTTGAATGATTTTATGTTTTGGCATATAATACTATTTTTTATTTTTTTGGATATAATTTATGTAAAAGTAACATGAAAATGAAACTATATACAAGGAGTAAGAGTGAATGAGACTATGCACAAGTAAGGAGGAACATACTAACCAATGAGTCTTATATGAGACTCACTGTTAATATATCTTGGGTCAAAAATAGGAGTGGAAACCTCTCGTGTAATGTGATTTATATGTTTTAGTTGAATTGAGTTGCAATATGGATCCAAATATTGTTCACTAAATGATTTTTTAGAGTTATGGAGTGCAATCACTAAATTGTTAAAGGGGATGAGTATAGTAAAGCAAGGTAGAAATATGAAATAAATAAAACAACTAATTTGTAACAAAACTAACCTAGTATGACCTTTATAAAAATATTAATAAATGTTGTAAACAAGCACTTAGATATAAATTGACTGAGATGGGAAATTTGGAAGCTGTAAACTGATATGAGTGTCACAGATAGGATCCAAGTGTCAGAACCCTTCATAGAATTAACACCCTAATTAGATAGTAGAAAAAATTAAACTAGTGTCTTGATTTTGGTGCTAGTTTCCTCTGTGTAAAACTATTCCAACCTTCTGGGTGCACTTGTGTCTAAGTCTACCAAGCCTGTTCTTATGTGCATAAATTTTGATTCCCTATCAATGACCTATTTTGACTATTTTTGTATATAAACCCCATAACTCCATGTTGTTAGGGCATCCGATTGGCACAAGTATCAAAGTGTGATGTTAATGGGATAGTCTAGACATACTTAACACCTTACTATGATGATAGTTGCCTACATATGAATACTTTGAGGAGGGATCAAGCCTGATGTAGTTTTCTCCACCTAAGTGCTGGTGCAATTATAAGTGAATCTAGTATGAATGTTATCTTGAGTAATTTTGAATGGAGATTGAGACTATAACTATGAGTATTATGAGATTGGGATGGTTTTAGATGACTATATGCAAAATTAAGGCATAATAGGGATTTATAACCTTGATTGTGCACAACTTGTTTTGAGTTAATTTGTGTTATTTGTATCTAATTTCCATATAGTGGATAAAGGGATGAAATATATATATATATATATATATATATATATATATATATATATATATATAATTCTAGTGCTTATGTGGGTTTTAAAATAGGTCTAGGCCAACCCTAGGTGGTTTTTGTTTTGAAAAGATATCCGTTGGTGGCCAAAGGAGGTAAAAATACAATAACACCCATACTGAGATACTAGCACCATTGGTGCTACTGTCTAAGTTATAGTACTAGTGTCTATGTGGAAAAAATTGAAGAACTAGAGGATATGATGCTAAAATGTGGGTATAGGACCACTATAGGGATGTTTAAGGATGCATGTGATCCACACGAAGACTAGATAAGTGTCTAAATAGGCCTAAAGATAGGTCTAGGGCTAAGCTAGGAATGGGTGGTCTCAAGTAACACTCTTAGCACGCAAGTGTCATTTTTAGATGATTATTGAATGAAATTGAAATAAATGATTAAAATTATTGACAAAGGATTCCCTCAACCTATAATAAATAATGTTAGACTTGGCCAAAGACTATAAATTTATATTAGAATTGTAATAGAAGTCTTTACTCAAAAGACAAATGATTTTGATGTCATAAAAGAGATGATTTTGTTAGTGAGTTAAGATACTAAAATATAATTTATATAACATCTCAGTATTGTATACTTTAAAAATACAAAAAAAGGCTCCACCTTTTAGTTCTATACCTCAATATTGTTGAAATGTTTTCATTCATGATCTCGTTGTGCCTAATTGCTTAACTTATAGTCTAAAACTATCATTTATGTTGACCCAATCTACTTCACTATATAAAAATCCAAAAAAACTAATATATATCCTTCAGTGTTAGTTTCATATCCTCATAAACTTATTAACTTACCAAACATTTGTATCCCACATAGGGATACTTGCATCAACACAAGTGTCCAAATTCACTAGATTCTTATCAAGTGTCCAGTCCTGAAAAGTCATCCAAATTGTAAACATTTTGAATCCTATAGATAGGCCCATGTTTTTTATTTAACCCTTATATGAGATATTTTCAAAAAGCATGGTATAAATTAAAATCTAAGACTACTAATTTTCTATCTACAAAATACCAAGAAAATACTTATTTAAGCTCACTCAATAAATTAAAAAACTGAGTTCCACTTCTATATTATTCCCTATTTCCATATTACTCATAAAAATAGTCATACTATAGGTCTAAGCACTCAATGAATAACCCACGAACAATATTTGTCAAGTTACAAGTTAGATCATTTCATACCCTTGCATGTAGTATATTTCACCCTTGCGTACACACACATCAACACTTATGGGAGAACTACAACTGTTTGCGGCCCTCATTAGAGTATTGGCTATATAGACAAAACTCAATGATATAGATTTATTTGAGGTTAGCTCGACATCATGATCTCACTAACCCATTTTTGGCAAGATACAAAGAATTAAGGTTAAGAACTAGGATTTGATTTGCATACAATAATATATAGTGTGTGCACATGAATAAAATATATTAGTATAAAGGTGATAAAAAACCTAGAAGACTCTAGGTTTTTATTATGTAATATATTGAATATTCTATACTAGATAGTTCTATCTATATTAGGACACCTAGATCGGTGCAAGTGTCCAAAGGCTAACACAAGTGTCCATTCCCCTAGAAACAAAATTTCTATAATATGAAGACTAGATCCTAATCTTGTCCCAACATGTTTCCACCTCTACATTTCTCATATATTTCTATGAATTTTCATATAAAGTAAGTATTATCTCTTCTTCATGTTTATGTAATTTATTTCAACTATTTAGGACTTAAACATGTAAATCCTAGGTTGTTAAAGGGGTTGGGTATAGGGGGTAAATTTAGACAAATATTGAAAATGGATACATCAAACTAATTTACCTAAAATGTAAGCATAATGGATAAATTGACTTATCTAGAATGAAATACACGTTGCTAGAGGTCAAGAAAGATGGAACAATCTTGAAGATCAGTTAGTAATATTTCAATCTATAATTGGGGTTAAATATTGCCTTTGGAAAATAACGTGGTTGAGAGGATAGTATTGCTAAAACATTAGTGTCCAAGTTTGAGAACTAATGTCCTTGTATGGAGACTCTACCCAAAAATTCTAAGGATGTTTTGGGAGGGTTTAAGAGACTTATAGGTGAATTTTGAGAATTTTATCCTTTGTCTATGTCACTATTTTGCCAAGAATTTTCCAAAATTTAATGAACACTTACACACATGAAATAACAATAAAATCAAATGCAAAGGGAAGATAAAAATTAGGTTGTAGGATGTTACTATCATGCAATGTATAACCCATGTTGTCCTGACCATTGCCTAAATTAACACCAAAGATATGCATCTTAGATCGTTAGTTCTCCCTTAGGGATTGTGCATGGTGTGCTAGAATGTATTTCTCTTAGGCCCTTTTTTGATCAAGTACGTAAGTCTATGTATGATTTTTGAGTAATATGCAATGTGTATATCTATACTATTGACTAATTTTATGTAATTATGTGCCAAAGTAGTAAGTGTTAGATGTAAAATGCCTTCTAAGGCTCTTTATATAGAAATAACTTTGATTTGAATGTAAGACCCTTGTTCGCTAGCTAAGAAAACACAAAATAAAGATGAAATAATAATATAAGGCTCGAGGAAAGGTTAAGACCCAACACACATTGAAAAAGTGACCATTAGATATTACCACTGAATTGGATACAACACACCATCCTAGTGTTCTAGACTGTGATAATGTCTTGGGATCACAAAACTAAATAAAAACTATAAAAAATAGGCTACGAGGCCCCTAGGAGTAGTATGGGATGAAATATGACCATTAGGGGTGCAATAAATAAGATAAAAAAGTCATAATAAATATCAAAAGACCCAAAGTGACCATGCAAACAAGTCTCACATTCATCACTAAGACCTTCCTATGAAAGAGAAACAAAAGACATAGTACTTGTGGTTACTTGACCAAATTAGGGTGTTTAAATTTACACCCATTTTATTCTATTAATGTAATTAAATGGAAATGCTAGAGTAAAAGGAAAAATAAATTTTTTACCTATACTTACCTATGCGATCAATCCATGTGGGGGATGAATGTGCTCTATGCATAGCCCACTTATTAGCAAGAGAAGTGGAGAGAAGATAGAACACTATCTATGAAGAGGACATACATAATGTAAATACCCCTTGTATTGAGTTTGAATAATGAATTGAATTGTGAAAAACAAAAGCCTATTTTTTCCCCACCCTGATATGTGAATCAAGTCATAAGAGGTATCTAAAAATGTGGAGAAATAATCCATGCTTACCCCTACACTAATATGTAATATGAATATAAGAATAATATGTAAATGTGGAGAAATAAACCCTACTTAACCCTACTCTAGTATGTAAACTGAGTTTGAGAAGTAATCTTCTTAAAGGTCGAGACTATTGCCCAACCTTTGTAATCTAGGTCTACTGATAAACTATGGATCAACTACCGTGTCAGATATATGACCTAGCTTGGTGAAATCTTAGGGACATCTTGATGACAATTTTAGTGTATATCTAATAATTTACACATATATAATGGTATAATGTGCCATTCTATCTATATAACCTAGGATAATCTTATGATATCAATGACATTGATCAGCATCATGCCCCCAAACCTGATATCTGAGTAATGTAACTATGTGCCTTGTGTGTGTGTGTGTGTGTGTGTGTGTGTGTGTGTGTGTGTGTGTGTGTGTGTGTGTGTGTGTGTGTGTGTGTGTGTGTATTTAGATACACATATTTTATTAGATATTAAAACACATAGATTGACTTATATATTCATATACACATATTTGTTCAGATATTTAGACATGTAGGTTGACTCAGATTTATAGGGTTTTATGATCTTGTCATATATTGGTTCATTTTTTTAGATTTTACATAGGATTTTGGCATAGTTATAGTCTCAGATTATGATTATGTGGACATGTACATGGTACATCATCCCTCCCTATATATATATAGGGAGGGATGATGTACCATGTACATGCCCACGTAATCATAATCTGAGACTATAACTATGCCAAAATCTAATGTAAAATCTAAAAAATTGAACCAATATATGACAAGATCATAAAACCCTATAAATCTGAGTCAACCTACATGTCTAAATATCTGAACAAATATGTGTATATGAATATATGAGTCAATATGTGTGTTTTAATATCTAATAAACTATTTGTATCTAGATATATGAGTTAATCTGAACCAATCTGAGTCAATTTATGTGTTTGAACCAATCTGTGTATATGAACCAATCTTATCCAATCTGAGTCAATATGTGTGTCTTAACCTATCTATGTATCTAAATCATAGTATATCTAGGCATCTAAATTATTGTATATCTAAGTATATAAATCATTATATATCTAGGTATCTAAATCATTGTATATCTACATATTTAAATCATTATATATCTGGGTATTTAAATCATTGTATATCTTAGTATTGAAATCAATGTATATTTGGGTATCTAAATTAGGAAATTTTGGTTTTTGAATTGGTGTGAATATGTAAGTACGCCCCCTTTTGGTGAGAGAGTCGAGACTATGGTAAGGGTTTCAAACCAAAAGTGATGTCAATAAGAACATTGGTGATAGTTAGTGTGACTAATATGAACATATGGCTAATTATTTTGATGTTTTAAAGAGAATTATTTTGGAAACTATGACCAATATAGGCTTGTGATATATAGCGGGTTATTAAGGAAATATAGGTTTTGTCTCTTTGTGGAATCAATTTGATTTGAATATTAGTGTAGGAATAATTTTGTGTTGGATATTGTGATCAAGTTACATACATAATAAACATATAAAAAATTAGAGTTATGGTTCTTGAGATATCTCGTTTAGAAGAATTTAGTATTAGCTAACAAAATCAGTGTGCTAGGTGAACCTTAGGTAGGTGGCATTTTTAAAATATGGATAAAATAGGTTAGTTAATTGGTTTGAAAAATAATTTGAGTCACTTGAATTGAAATAAATTTTTGTTATGAGTTTAGAAACATGTTGACGTGATGAATAATGAATGTGACCCATTATGAGGAGGCAGAGGTACTCATCTGGGTTGGGGAAGAGGTTATCTTGGTAAATAATCTAACTTTTTACCTCTTTTTGACATATTTATTACCTTTTTATCATTTTTAGTGAAAATTCAATAGTTTAGGGCATTAATTTGGAGGATTGTGCTAGTGTCCTTAACATGGCACTAGTGTCATAGAATATAGTGATACTATCCTGGGTACAATAGTATTAGCTAGGGTGCAACACTAGTGTACACTAGAGCTAATTTCACCATTTTTGTTTATATTTTATGCTTGATAACTATTATTGCATGTTTATTCCTCCTTTAGAGATGATAATGCCAAATTTGGATGTGTTTTATAGGTAAGTACACATATGAGATAGTTCTAGAGTGGTCAGATGATGGAGTGCTTACGTGGACTACCCTTGATATATGATGAAAGGGTAGTGATCTATAGAGATAGTTTATGACATTGGAATCACTTACTCTGATGCCTTGGAATAACCATATGATAATGATGTTATGAAAAAGATGGAAAATAGATACTTGTAGATTCTAGTTTCCTAATGGGGAGATCATTGTGACATAAGAGGATGTCTATATGATATTGAGATTTACCATTATTATATAGAGGGAAGTGTTATAGGAGGATACTAGGGACATAGTTATAGAGTGAGCCATGAGGTACTTTGTAGCTATCCTTATGGGGACCCATCAGCCAGGGAGTAGTAGTGATGTGTTATTGTCTTTAATTATTATGGATAATGTTATGTGGTTGTTAACGTTTATGTTAATACTAATGGATTATTTCATTGTTGTGGATGGGAATAGGGTATCTATCTCATATGTGATGCATGATATAATGCAAGATATAGAGGATCATGGGATCATATACTTGTGGGGTCACACTATGCTATCATAATTATATCAAGATTTATACCATTTTACTCAAGAGATATGCATGGGTGGTATTGGGTCTTTGAGATTATTACACTATTGGGATTATGATAATATTATAGTGGCTAGACTATAGGAATTTCTATGGATGTCTTGGGATCACCCAAAAATGTTTACAAAGAGATGGATTAGTAAAACATGTGTGCATTTGAGGAGTAAGATGCATTATCAACATGTGTTGGGTCAGTTAATAACTAGATACATTATTTGGATACCCTATAAAGTCTTTTAGGGGCATCTTTAGGTTGGTGTGTAATAGAGGTAGGTTAGAATGAGTTGTTGGTTGCATGATCATTGGGTCAATGTATTTGAGAGATTTCAATATGAGTGGGTGAGATGATAGTTTGGTATTGTCTAGGATGTGCCACCTACATCATGGGTGTGGTTAAGGAATTCTAGGGTGATAGTGAGGCTGGGTAGTAGGCCAAGATCCACAACTACTACATTGGTTCTGATTCCAATGATGGAGTGAGATCCAGTGCTAGATGTACTTAAAGTAAGAGTGGATGATTCCTACATAACATGGTAGAGGTAACATAGGTATACACCACTGCTTACAAGATATGGAGCCATCATGAAAGAGGTATTATATCGAGATCTTGTTAGGGAAACTGAGGGTAAATTATCATTGTGTATTTGTATGTTTTTTTTAGTTTAGTGTTTGACTTATTGAACAAAATATCAAATACAATATGTTGGTATGTGTAGTTTAGGAGATGATGAGTACTGATAGACCATTATTGAGGTTTCACTATGAGATATGACATGACATATCCCTAATTATGCTATAGACAATGGGCTAGTGGAGTGGTTCATAAGAGTTTTAGGTGTTCATGTGCATCTATTTGATTGAATGACCATTTCCACTATCGCATATATATGAGAAAATCCTAATAGAAATGAGGCACATATGAAGCTACAGAGGCAAGTTATGTCCCCACCTAATGCACTCTATGATGGGGTGCTTCATTCTTGGTTCTTAATTAATTATAATATGGTTTTGAATACCTCTCCATGGAAACCAAATATGAGAGAAGTCTTTTGCTACACATCGATTCAACATCTTAGACCAGTTTCTACTAAGGAGGAGTTCATATCCTTATAGGATATCTACCAAAAGTATATCAATGGTCATCTATACACATGGATCAGATTCCACTTGAATGAGTACATAATTTAATTCTCCTACTATAGGTAACACTATCTTGTCTATCTTTGAAACTATCCTCTTTGATGGGCTTGGAGTCGACAAATTGAAGTTGGCATCGCAATAGCTAGCTCTCTAGAATCAAATAGATAATTGTGAATCTTATTTATAAATGATCTAATAGTCAATAACAAAAGGAGGGACTTCTATATTACTCATGCACATAACATTTTTATGAGCAGCCTTTGTCTTTTCTGCAACATATTTTCCTGTAATAGACCTCTACAAGAGCTCTTTTGGTTTAGTGATCTCAGCCAATTCATGAAGAGTGATGTTGGATTTAATCTTGTTCATTTATTTAACAATTTTGTATCCTCCTTTACTTTTTTCCTCCCTATTATGGGATTATTCATTACATTTTAGGGGAGGTGGATTATTATTAGCCCTTAGATTTGGTGAAATAGCGATATTTTTTGGAGTAGTAGATGTTTTAAAGGGTTGCTTGTTCCTCATATTTTAATTTCCATTTTGGTAATATTATAAGGCATGTATCTCATCATTTTTATCCTCTGTTTTATTATCATCCTCACTTGGGAAAGGATACTCATGAGTTTTAAATACTATGGTAGTGTTCTAGGAACTAAATTTAGGGTGGAACTCTGGTGGGTTGTTCATCAAATCTTGCCTCATCATCTCCCTTTGGAAGATTTCAAATGTTGCATTGAATTATATACATTTAATTTCACCATGTTTTGATCTATTATGGACTCTACACCAATTGAGAAAATATATTTAAACTATATTGATTTTTGGTGACTTATTGCACTTGTTATTTTACATTATTTGTAGACCCATTGAAAGGTATGCTATACCTTTGAAACCCAAAATTTTGGTTATTTTTATAGCTAGTGGCATTACCCATCTTCCTCTACATGATTAGTAAGTCATTTCTCAAATTTTGGACAATTATTTGTATAAATTGCAATTCTTTTTGGTTGAATCAACACCTTGGGCAATTACAGTATTAGATGGGATTGAATGTTGGTTTTAATAGTAAAAATTTATATGTACATGATTATTCATATGACCATAATTATAATTTGGTGTTTGTTATATCAAAGAAGGTAGTACATGAAAATAATTTTATTTGAATGAATGAACATTTTTATTCACATTAGGCACTTGATTCAGAGATGGGAAACTAGTATTGATATTGGGGGTGCCTAGTATATGAGGATTTAGTTATCTATCAATATTTATAGCTTCTTTGTATGTTAATTATAGAGTGTTGGAAACAATAATTATTTGTAATAACACTAAAATTATTATATCAAATGTGTTCTTATACATATCCAATGCTAAAACTTGATTTGGTATGTATATTGGAATCATCAAGGTGTACATCTTTTAAAATCTTGTGTTGAAATCCTAGATTGGATCATTAGAATCCCTCATCATACTGGTGGAATGTTGATACACTAGGCTAGGGTTGGTAGCTTGTCCAAATTGGGAAAGAAAAGTTATTTAACATGCATTAAAGGAAGTAGTTGAGTTATATTGAATATTGCGGTACCAATCATAGGCAACATTCCGCAATATAAATGGGAAAAGCCTACATGCAACATATTCATCAGTGACATTCATTAACCTCAAAGTATCATTGAAAGATAATATATTCCTATGTAGTTATTCCTCCTAAGGGGGAAAAAGAAGGTAGATAGTTTTATTACTTGGTAAATTTTACACATCACTTAGGATGGTAATAGCCAATCTGACTAACCAAGGTAGTTGGGCCATAAGATGATTAATGGGATGGATATTTCTTATTGGAGAAGGTGTCTTGGCCTAAGGTACTATGGGAATAATTGGTAAAAGTATAAGACTTTGATGTACTGACAAAGGTGAAACAAAAATATTGGCTTGGGACCTAGACCTGGTAACTCTCTTGTGTGTCTCTAGTATAGCTCAAACATATGGGATAACCTCTCACTAGGGAAGGGGCACAATTGACCCTCATTATAGCACCAATTTTTTCCTTTTGATTTGGGTCTTTTACACACCCCCATATTTAACAAGATAACCTCTAACATTTTAGGATATTAATGGAGATAAACTCCACTCTAGGGCATGAGTTATAGTAAAGACATGAAAACCTAGTTGGACTAGGTAGATAGACACTATTATAAAGTGAGTAGATCTCAATTAAATGAAATTCAAAAAGATGGAAGGTTAGAGAAAAAAATAAGAATATATGATCTTAATTTATTACTTCTAAGGTTGGTTTCTTTGTGGAAAATTATTTCTATAACTAATGCTTGTATTGATAGCTATAACACACTCACATACAAACATAGTTAGGTAGTCTGGGAAGGAAATAATATAGGAAACTTAATGATCTTAATTGAAGGTTGCTCTTTTTAGAGTATTTTTTTCACACCCTTACTCAAGATATTAAATATCAGACCATAAAGGTATCTATGGAAACTATAGTTCACACCTAGAAGACTATATCAAAGGGAAGAACTCTTGCACACTTTGAAAATCAAGACAATTAACCTTTTGCTTGAAATTAATAACACTTGATAACTATTCAATAGTTGTTGTAAATATAAAATCAAAATATACCAATGATAATAAAAGGAATTATTCATAACTATTGCACACTTTGAATTACTGAATCAAAAAAACCAAAGAAAATAAACAATCAATTACATAAAAATGGAAGGAAAAGACATCCACACAGTTACATGATAATAAAAAATGACTTCTTGTTTTGATAATTCTTCAACCTTTTTAAATGAAGGATTTACATGTATAAATAGACTTGGGGAGGGGTCACCTCCTCCTCCAATTTCTTAGAAAACTCTACGTTACATGTTAGTAATTAGAACCTTAGTCCTAATTCAATTCCTAAACTACATGTATAATTGCCAGCATGATGCCATGCAATGTGTGCATGCTTTCAAATTACTTAGGCTAACTAATACATACATCTATCAAGTATGAATAAACTATAATTAATTTTAATAGTCTTACATGAACTATTACATAAAAAATTAACCTTTGATAAGTAAGGCTTATTTACACTCGCTTATTTCATGTTTGCAATTGATTTAGTGGGAGACACTAAATTTGTTGGCAGAGTTAAGGTGGAAGGTGGTGTTGAGTTGGAAGTTGGAGTTGATTTGGGAGGGATGGCCTTGGCCTTATTTATTACCTCTAATTACTTATAATACTTGAAACTAACATCATGCTGATATATTATGATGTTCATGTTCAAAAGTTGGGTACTATATACCCTTCTTGATTGCTCCATTAGATGTGCATACTTAGCTTTGATGCTTCTGAAATCAATCTAAAATATCTCAAAATTTGTGACCTTATTCCTTACAAATTTTAGTTCAACCTCAATCTCCTCCAATGGTAGTCATTAAATATTTTATTTGATTTTGGTTGAGGCTTTCTATATATGTTGATCAAAACTAGATCCACTTATTAGTTTCCCTATAGAGTCCCTAGCCTGAGAAAGATTAAACTCATCTAAAAGATGAAAAATAAGGTTCTTGTGCTCTATATATTTTTTAGTTATTTCTTATGAAATTGTTACCCATTCCTTTTAATTTTGTGTTTTAATGATAACTAGATTGAGGGCATTGGATTTCACCAATGGTGTCATTAAGTTTAGATGGTTGTAAGCCTTATTTATTATGTATAGAAAAAGTAATTTTAATTTATTCTCAACTTGTTTCAAAGAATTAAACTATTTTGTTGCTTGAATGATTTGAGGGGATAATTTATCCCTCATTATTGATATAACATCCAAAATTTTGTATGTCCTTTAAGCTACGCTTTATACATCTATCTCAATTTGTATGAGAACATGAACAGTTTGTTGTTATTCTTAAACCTACTCCAATTATTAGCTACACTTTCACCACCATGAATGGGAGTCATTCAAAACTTTGATGTATTTGATCTTAACTTTGTTTATAGTAATTATGAAGGTCATTTGTTAGTCATTAATGATCCAAGATGATAAGTAGTGTGCCTTACTTAGCAGCTTTCAATGTCATTTAGCATGGTCTAGTTGGTAGCTGAGTCAAGTCATGTTGTCTTTCCATCAAATGATCATTATTATAGTTTTCATTTTGTGTTTAAAATTGTTTAAAGTAGTTTTTATAAATTGAAGGTTAAATATAAAATCAAGTTGATGGAGAAATATGATCAAGGAGATAAGGTGGTGACCCTTATAGGACAACCATGGTCTAAATCTGACCAAATTAACCAGAGAACTAAGATATTAAGTTGATCATATTATTTGTCAAGCAATTTGTAAATATTAAGGTAGTTTTGACAATTTTAAGGTATTTCACTAATTTAATATTATTGTATATTTAAATATTGAGATGATACTTGCTATTTACAAGTTAATGTGAAGGTTTTCAAGAATAATGGTACATACATATGCATGTGTTAAGACCTATGATAAGGTTTATAATGTGAAAGAGGTAGAAATTAAGTCAATGAAGATAGTTTGAATTAGAATATGAAATCATGGCTCTTCCAAATAATTAGAAATGAAATTTATTATCCAAGAAGAGAGAAAAAATTAGTTTCAATGAAATAAAAGGAAAAAAGTACATTGGGATGGATTAAAAAAGATATAATCATGCTTGGATAGGCTTGAAAAAGTCTATTCAAACCAAAAATTACACTAAATACTCCATCATTCTCTTGGTAGGCTCATAATGGTCATCTTCAATTGTTTGGTATAGATAGGAGAGATAAAGTAAGAAAATTATCTCTTAGATAAATATGGGGGTAATAATGACACAAAATTTCCATTCATTAGTCTTGATTTCAAGGGGATATGTTTTATGAATGAATGCTAACAATTTAAGCAAGTTTAAAACCGTAGATAAACCTTGTAGGCTCAATTTTGGGATTTTTAATGAATTTTTGAGTTTTTTAATGATGTAAAAGGGTTGTTTAAGTATCTACATATCATATCCAGTCCTCTCAATCCATATACAATCATATTCATGGATGTGTAGGTAAAAAATGAGTAACAATCTTTAAGTATGGTGATATTGTAGGTTTAAAGTTAGAGGTTTTATGTCTCTATGAAGACTCAAGTTCACATGAGGAGTTTCAATAGGTTGTAAATCAATATAAATATCACCTTGACATCCTATATATTCATCAAGAATATTTTCAATGCCATCAAGGTCTATACTTGTATATATATGTTATCAAAAGGCTTATTCAATGAGGTTGAAAGCCTAGTCTCCAAGGGTTCTCATTATCTTCACTGTGACCAAGTAGCTTGAGGAGATATATGGTTGAGTAAAGTTTCAAAAAAAAATCCAAATTCTCAAAAAATAATCAAAACCCTCATGAATTTTTCCTAGTCAGACGACCACTTATAGTCACTTTAATTAATGTACTAGTGGACTATGTGCATTGAGATGAGGAAAAATGGAGTTGACTAAGTCTATTTGCATGACTAAATATAGGTGGATGATCATGGAGACACATATAATATAGGGTAAATATGGAAAAATTTGGATAAAAGTAATATTCATAAGCATAAAAACCTCAGAACTCAGACTTCACACCTAAGAAGGCCTAATGTGCGCACATATGCCTGCCATAGTCTTAATTGAGAAAGAGACTAATTGTGCAATGTTGAATGGAGGTATGAGAGGTTAAAAAGTGTAATTAGGACAATAATAACACAATAAAACTTATTTAAATAATAAATATGTTAATCTAGTCTGGAAACACTCATTATAGTGATCTAACAATATAGAATCCCAAATGTAGGCATATAGGCTAAGGACAATTAGTAAATGAGAGTTTTGGTGCCAAATGAGGTGTGAATATGTGAATATGAGGTTATTAATATCATATAATATAACACTTTAACACTTTTAAATTATCCTAAAGTGATAAAATTATAATTGAATGGAACTTATTACTAACTTATAATCAGGTAGCCTTAATCAACATACACATGCCTGTTTATGAAGCTAAGTATATGAGTCATATATGAGGAAAAAAATTGTGGGAGGTTTTAAAAGAGGAAATATATGTTTTATAACCATTTTTATACCATTAAAAACACTAAAATTCGAATGAATAATTCTTAAACTGATTCTATAGTCTAGGCAAACCTAATGGACACTTATAGGTAGGTTTTAGATGACTGAAGAAAATATGTGATCATTTATTTAATCCATGAGATGAAAAAGATGTGAATGAGGTATTTAATTTAATAATATAATATAAAAAGGTTATAATTTAATTAAAAAGTGGTTAAAGTCAGTGAAAATCCTAAAAAGCTACTTAGGCCTATTAAGCCTAGATGAGCATACACAAGCCTGTGTATGAGGTTTGAGGAAAACATGCATGTTTTAAGTGTTTTTGTAAATTTAGGGGTGAAATTAGATGATAATAAATTATTATAATATATAAATTAATATTTTAATCATTGATAAATAATAATAATATGGTAAAATGTCTATTAGGGATAAATGACTATGACTATGTGCAAACCCTCACATAGGGATTAAGGTAGTTTCCAATGGTTTGATGGGTCAATTATTAGAGGATATAATTTTAAAATCTCATATAATTATTTAAAAACCTAATTTATGTTTATTTATCCAAAAAATAAGAACTTTAATCCCTTTTCCTTGATAAATGATCCCTCTTCAGCACACAGTCGAGCTTACATTGCTCAAAAAGTTAACTTTTAGTATGTGTGAACTTGCATGAGAAGGTGCATGGAATTATAAGCTCATTGGGTAAGATGGAATGGTTTTTATATTAATTATTATTGTATATATTTTTTGTTTTAGGCCTCTTAACTCTATGAATCATCCTTAAGACCTCAAGTGCTACTAAACCTTGCTTAAACCCCTAAAAAAGACCTGTTGGAAAATATTGACCTTGTCATAAATAAAAAATGGATTGGGATGAGTTTAAAACCATTGGTATGAACTTAATTCATCCCCTATGAATCTTAATAAGTAATTTTATGGCACGTGTGACTGATAGTGTACATTAAAATGGTCCATACTTACATTTGAGAGTTTATTTCTCAAGTTTCGAAGCTCATTAAGGTCCCAAACCATTTGAAAGGAAAATTTGAGCCAATATTAAGATATTATGAAAATTTTAAGGTCATTTGGTAGGTTTTAATATTTATAATATGGGAAATAAGTGGTTAATTAGGATTTGAGGAGGAAAATGTCTAAGTTTCTAGGAAGGCAGGTTGAGAAGCATATTTACATGTATGAGAACATGAGAAAGACCCTAAAAAATGTTTAAATAAGGATAATATCCTAATATATATTTATAAATACCATTAATTATGTTTTAAAAAATCCTCCAAATCTCAAACCAAGTCTATGAAGCACATCTTACTTTCTAGCTCAAGAAGGCTAGTGGTAAACATTGTAAAGGTAAAGTAAGGTATAAAGTATGTAAGACTCCCTTATGAGAAATACCTAAAACTATTTAAGGATCCCAATGGTAATTAATAAAACCTAAAAATAATATCTCAAGACTAATTTTAATCTTCATGGATAATAAGTGCTCTCTCTCTCTCTCTCTCTCTCTCTCTCTCTCTCTCTCTCTCTCTCTCTCTCTCTCTCTCTCTCTCTCTCTCTCTCTCTCTCTCTCTCTCTCTCTCTCTCTCTCTCTCTCTCTCTCTCTCTCTCTCTCTCTCTCTCTCTCTCTCTCCACTCTATTGACTAGCTAAAGCATAACCAACAACAAGATGACTTTCATTCAATGGTCAAGCCTCACGACTTGAAATGGAATATTTATTGAGGAATCAAGGTCTGATGGAGGTATCTTATAGAAAACAAATATAATTTCCCTTTAAATTTATGCCTTGATCACAAAGTGAGAATGACTCATGAATTTCAACACTAATCTCCTAATGAAGAAAAAGCTTTACAAGAGGTAGAAGTTGGTATAAAACATCCTCAACATGCCAAGTGTCAATTGAAACACTTATAACTGAAGTAAATATGCATATGTGTATATTTTCAAAAAAGAGTGATATTAAAGAATCCCAATTATACAAAACTAACCTCTTATACCACTCCTCATAAGGAATTATTGTTATCACTCTGGAGTGCACCCTGCTTGAAGATCTGCAAAACACACCTTCTCTCCAACTAATACAATTGGATCTTCTCAAAGTCTAGGTGACTCTGTATTGATAATAACCTCTATAAATATTTATATAATTAAGTAAGACACACATGTGAATCTAAAATAAAACTTTTCATTCAATCCCGAACATTAGTGTTTCAAAAGAAGGCCTAAAAGAAGTTTGCAAAGCAAATTCAAATCCTAGCTCTTTTAATGACCTGTAGAGGATGATATTTTCATAGTAGGCGTAGAAAGGACCTAAAAAAATGGAAATTATATGCCACTTTTATGATGGTACATAGTCAAATTACACTCTAATCTGATTCAAAATCATATGCAAAAGATATTCTTTATTTGATAAAATGGTGTCAATTACAATTTATTCTCTGCCTTAAGAATAATCCTAAAATGGCTTGAAAAATTCAATACATATGTCTAAATTTTAACCTAAGACAATCTGTCATTTATTTTAGATAAGGACTAGTATTTTTATTTAATGAAATACTTAATGCTTTTACAATACTCAATCAACTCTTTAAAATATCTTCAAACTCCCCAAAATATGCATGGTCTTCAATCTTGGCATAAAAAAGGAGTGGTGAACCCTTTGACATGTCAAAATTACTTTTAATGAAATTATATGCCAAATGTGATGCCTTAACACAAGATTTAAGTGAGTTGGAAGTGCTAAATTTATTCAGTTAACATGTTAACCAAGGATAGGTGCATGACTTGTCAACTAGTCAACTAAAGTGCAAGACTAGTCAACACCAAATAGCCTTACCTTAAATAAAAATAGAACATAAAAGATTAAATATGCATGATTATCTCCATGGAAAAATAGATATGCAACATGTAAACTCAATGTTATCATCTTAGATAGCCATCTAATGCTGAACTCTAACTTGATTATTTGACCAAATAGGCCTAAAAGTTAATCTGTGCACTTGGACAACATTAAAAATGAAAAAATAATCCATGAATCCTTAAAAATTAATGAATTAGACTTTTAAAAACTTTTCTCATCAATATATGTGTGTGTGTGTGTGTGTGTGTGTGTGTGTGTGTGTGTGTGTGTGTGTGTGTGTGTGTGTGTGTGTGATTTTGATGAGAAAATTTTCATCATTTAGTCAATAGGGTTGACTAGGCCTATTTTGTTCCATTTTCTAGCAGACTAACCATTTTGATTGAGTTAATAGGGAAACTTTTGGGATGATTTATGATCAAAATAATATTCTAATATGAATAAAAAGTATTAGGATTTGATATCCATTTATTTTATTTCATTGAACTACTTTGTATTTCATTTTACATGCTTTTTTCCATAAAAAACATGATTTATGCCCTCATATGTATAAATCCATACATAAAATTGGAATTTATCAAAAAATATCTATGTTTAATTGATGTTTGAAAGGTTTCAGGTATATACATGATGATTTGATAGAAATAAAATTTAATTTTCTCAAAATTGGTCTTTTAGGGGTTTATGAGGGTTTTAAAGCTAAATTTTCAAAATGATGATTCATGAAGTACAAACCACCAAACACCAGAATATTTCCATTTATGTGTATAAAAATTTCCCCCCTAACATCCTTGAAAATATTGGGTTCCCATGCAAAATATATGAAAATTTACCATGTAAATGAAATCTGCTTATGGGGATTGGATTGCATACTAGGCTACCTACACTCTTAATGATTGTTAATAAAGCACATCCACTCAAATTATCTCAATTATTAATTAATTTTAAGCAGATATGGTTATTAAAATCATAAAAAGATCATTTGACCAAACATCACATGTGGTGAAAGATACGAGCATCTGAATAGGGGGCTTAGAAGGGTGTCTAAAACTACAAAAAGTGAAAAACTTCACCAAAATGAAAATGACTCTTTCCATATTTCAAAAATCATGTAAAAATACTTATGGGACCTATAACATGTGATAAAAACACTTTAAAAGCACATTTTACTTGAAAATTCAAAAAACCCCTTTTTGGCCTATATGCCTATTTGCTTGGAAAATCATGTATGATCATGGTTTGTATAAAATTTGAAGTTATTAAACTCATTAAATATCTTATTATGATGTAACAACATCATCCCATGATTATTAAACTTTTCCCTAGACTTAGAAACCTTTGTGGCACTCCAAAATGATGCCTACTCCAATCATGGCCTCAAACGGACAGGCTGAGGTCTGAGAAAAAACAATGAGTATATCCACTCATCTGATATTAAAATATTATCCAACTCATTATGACCTTGTGTACCAAATTTCAAGTCAAAATTTGACATATAGCTCCCAAAATCCTCAATTTTCCTTAAAAAATGACCCCTATGCATGGACTGTCCACATTTTGACTATGTTTTGCATATTTGAAAGTGTTTTCATGATATTTATATGTTTTAAAAGGTAAAAAAAATATTCATATGGATAAATATTCATTTAAATAGGTTTAAAATGTAATATTCCCTTGTTTTCAAGCACACTTTAACCATCAAAGCAAGGCAATTAGGCCTCTCAAATGTATGTGTTTTGCTTTCTTAGGTGGATATTGATGTAATTTAAAACATGGTCAGTGTCCATTCCATATTAAATAAGTGTTTCATACTATTTATATCAAATTATTTCCATCCACACATCTCTTTGTAGTTATTTGACTCCCTTATGCAAGGTTTTAGGCCTCTCTTATGCATAATTCTATACAAGTATGTGGAATGTGCTTAGGCACTGTAGGAGCTTCTTTTTGAAAGTCCACTGATGATGATTTGATAGTATAAATATACAAGGATATTGAAAATACCATCATGAAATATTATTATTATTCAAACATTAAACCTATGCTAAGAGTCCAAAACCCTTGATGACTGCTCCAAGTACCATCTCCACCTTGGATGTAGGTGATCATTAGGGAATGGATGTAGCTTAGAATTATGGTGGTTATAGGTGGGTTTTTCTTGTCCTTAGGTTGATGCCTTTAATAAAGACCAATTTTAATCCCTAAAACCCCATAATGAGGTTAATGAATCATCATGTCCAATATCATGCCTAGTAGAGATTCTTAAAAGGTCTTTTTTCTCCTTTAAGAACTCCCTTTCATTGTAAGACATATGCTTGTACCTTGTCTTTAGGTATGTATGGTGTCACCTTATTTTTATTATTACCATTTATTCCTTGGCCTTAATCTATCTTGAAAGGTAACCATTTTGTATACAAAAACCTTTCATAATATTTTGAACCTTCATTTCAGCTATAAGTGTAATATGATGGTTGTAGGTCTCAATATGATGGTTGTAGGTCTTGTCCTTAACCTAAAAGTGATTGACTTTTCACTTAAAACCTATTAAGCCATTATATGCTCCTTATATTTCATAATATACTCCAACAAGTTCAAAATATTCATTTGTCATGACCTAGGATTTGTCCCTTATCAGTCCTTTACTACCATGGCTATAACTTGCACTGAGGGATTCACTGTAGGTCTCGATATGATTACCTTCACTGCTCACTACTTACCTAGATATGTCATCACCATCAACATATTATTCCATTTATAATGTATTAGGGTTTAGGTTATGATGTTCTCTTAAGATGTATGGATGATCTCTGCCTTCACTATAAGTGAAAACACCTATAGGTCTGTAGGTGCATTCTAAACACTTGGTTTCTTACCTACCACTTTTAAAGAAGATCCCTAATTTGGTAAGATGTTATTTATTATTTGATTTTAATAGATGAAGGTAATTTTCAAGATCATCATAATGAAAACCCTGATTTAAATCTTTGGCCATTCCTTTACTCTCATAATCAATGTCTGACTATGTATACTGTTATAAGGGTTCATTTATGATTGTGAGTATTGTAGCTTAAAAATGTGGGAGGATGATCAATCACTTGATCTCATTGTACATCCTGTAAGACTTAACCTACTTAAAAAGTCACTATGCTTTCAACCTCTTAATATTATAAAGAGAGGTCTGGGTTTTACTTGCTGATTGTAGATACACATGAGATAGATGTAGTACTATTGAAATAGGCTTGTAGGGTAATTAAAACCCATTATTTGGCTGCCTCTTTGATGTATATGACTTAGATGTTTATAACATAATTTAAAAGTCTCCCATTGATTATTTAGGTTTCCAATACCATACTTAATTAGAAGTATTTTCCTTGAACAAGCCTATAGGTGTCCCTTCATGATGTCACCTTGTACAGACAAAAGCTTGTGGGTGACCTTAAAGAAGGATTGAAGGTAGATTTTAACCCTTAACAACCTCCATGTTTCTAGGTAAGGTCATTACATCATTCATTTGGAGAGATGTTCATATCACTGTTTCACTGATGTGATTCATAAGACCATAGTATGGACTATGTAGTGTAATGTGCTTAGAGAATCCATTAGGGTGACTATGATTCTTGCTCTTACTTCTCATAAGTTTGGTGAGACAACTTTTATTCATCACTACAACCATGAATGCAATCATTTCAAGATTAATTCCCTTAAATCTTGTATGACTTCATTTGATTTGCTTGATTATCTATACCTACTATAAGTTCCTTTTCATGACTATATTTGATACTTTAATTGCATATATACCCCTTTGTTCATGCTTTGATGGTGTTGACCCACCTTGGCTCCTTAAAGTGATATAATGGAAAGGAGGTGGGGCTTGAGGGGTAAGTGAAGTGGAAAGACATGAATAATTATGGATGAAACTCATGAAAAGAGGTGGAAAAAGGGTGAAAACATAGTGGTATGGTTGTGTATGACAATGATATGGGGTGGATGAAATGGTGGTGGGAAGGAGCATGGTCGAGCATTATAAAGGCCAAGATGATGAGATATATAAAAACGTGGGAACTAAGACATAATGCCTCATGAATTTTTAGGCCATTATAAGAGTGTGGGAGGGTTAATTTGAAACATGGTTTTCTCTAAAAACCTTAAATTTTTTTAAAGTTTCCTTAGTTTATGCTAAACATGCCCTTTGAAGACACCTTTAGAGCATGGAGATGGGAACTCTTGGCCATGAAACAATAATAACCTCTAATAATTATGCATGGAAACAATGAAAACTTGATGTAAACCCTGAAAAACACAAATTTCTTAAAAACTTGAAGCTAACTTCTTCCATGACCATACAACTCTTCCTTGCAAGCTTGTTAACTAGAGATTTGGATTGGTTAGATTTGAGAGCTTTTTTAGGACTTGAATTGGATGAATAAAACTATATGTAGACCATGAAAAGGTATAAAAAGTCCTAAATATTCTTTAAAAAGTTTATTTTCCTTGAAACTCTACCCAGGTGAGGAGAAATTGAATAAAATTGGTTGCCTTCTTGGTTGCAAGACAATAAAATTTGACCTGACTTAAATTGAATGGTTCATGAGCCTAGAGAATACAAATGAGGAAATAATTATATCCTAAATAATACATTTGAGTCTAGTTTCTTCACTCCAAATTTTAGATATGTACCCTTCCTCAATAGTCCATACCACTAGAAAACCTATAGGTAGGTCTCTTTGTGCCAACAAGCAAAATACCAAAAGAAGGTTGATTTAGGACCTGTATGGCCATGAATCATAATGTAATTGTTGATTAAGTTTTTTAATGTCCTTTAAATCACTTCCCCTACCTTTTATGTATGTAATCCATATGGATTCCATAATTCTCTTACAAAATAGGTGAAAAAAGAGTCTTTTTTCCCTTTTTAAAAGCTAACTTTCACTCTCCACCACTTGAAATGGAATATTTGAGAAGTATTACATGCCTTAGAATGTAAAATACACATTTTTAAAAACCTTTTTTCATGTTTTAATATTGCAAATTTTGCATGTAGGAGGGGTTTAGGGGCCTTTTTGGCTTAATTAGCATATCAAATGACCTTTTAAAAGTTTGAAACTTTAGACTTAAGCTATTTTCACATTTTTGAATATGTTAAAATCCTTTTTGAAATGAAAATGACCCATTTTTAACCATTTTTTATGTTTTTTGACCAAAATTAATGCTTTTAGGTTATAAATGATTGGTTTGACCAGCTGCAAATGGCTAATGACCAATTTAGGAAAGTTTCAATTGATAAGGGTAGTAATTTGACCTTGAAAAGCCAAATTAATAACAATTTTAGAAACTTTAGGGGTTGACCAGCCTTTGGTCAAAGAACTCAAAAACTCTAGCAAAGATAGACTTGGACATACACTGAACTGGGAAAGATTTTAAAGATAAATACACAACAAGACAAATGATACCAAAAGAAAAAAACACATGTATGTATGCACTTACTGGGGAAAAGGACAAAAACATGGAAAGGGGAAAACAACTATTGAAAGCATGTGTGAATATACACTTAGAGAAAATAACAAAAGGTAGTCTATTATATACAAACTAACCTCCACCTTGCTAGTCCTCTTGGATCAAATGGAAATCTATTTGATGCACCATGGAACTTTAAAATGTATTTGATTCCTTTTGATAGATTTATTTTGAAAATGGGAGAGCATATATGTTCATGTGTGCTGGATGATGTAGCTAGGCCTCAAACTTCCATTCTTAGGTGCATGGATTGAAGATATGTATCTAGGATCCAATAATCTTCCTCTCATATTCTTCTTTCTTGCATCAAAAATGCTAATTGTATCTCATTCATAGGTTGATCATAATTTGACACATTCTCATTCAATGATTGTGTTGGTAATTCAGCTGGCATACTTGGGTTGATGTCTCCAGTAGGCTCCATTTAAGGTAGTACTTTGTTAAAGTCTTCATATTATTGATAAGTATTTATACTTGGATGTAATTCATTAATTTCTTTAATTTTTTCCTAAATAATAGCTGCAACAATACTCTTTATAAGACATTCATCAATCTCTACTTGGGGTTGAGATGGACTATCAAACTTTGCACAAAAACTCTCCAAATCATTCCAAAAGGCCTCTTCATCATGATCAACTGAAAGGACATAAAAATCATTTGTAATATTACCATTTGAAACATGTTAATCACACATTTCTACCTTTTGGATGGAGTCAAATGAATATTCTTGATCTACTTCACTTGCCTCATCTTCTTCAAGAATATTCTCCATTTCAACAATGGCTTTATGTGAGTTATCTTCATGTCTGCCTTTTGAAGGAAAATTTGTTTGCACTTCATCTATCTCAGTTGCAAGCTATTGAGAATCCTCTTGCAAGTCATCTTCTTGTTCATCATGGAAAATTGAATCATTCTTGTCCTTGCCAAGTGATGTCCTAATTATGATTTCCTCTTCTTGATCACTAGAATTATCATCATCTATCTATTTAGCTGTATCCTCTTCACTTGCTTCATAAAGAAGAGTTTTTTCTCCAAAAGTGGCATGCTAGATCCCTAAAAGTATTCAATAAGATGAGAAAGATCTACATAAGTTCCCACAAATACTTGATTTTGCTCATGAGGTTATTCTTCTTGGATCACCTTCACCTCATCTCTCTACTACACTTTTTCTTGAATGGATTTCCATGAAGGAAAGGATTTAAGATTTTAAGGAGGAAGGGATGAAAGTAAAATGATCTCTTGCTTGAATTTTGCAACTTGAATGATTCTTGATTGTTCCTCTTTCTTTCTTGACTCCATGATTTGGTTCCAAGATACGAAAGATAAAGGCTCTTTTTTGAAATTTTGATTCTAGTTCTCCTCTTCTTTCCTTGTCTTCAGCTCCAACTCTTTGATCTACTTATCAATATTCTCTTAGAATATCTTCTCTTTAAAGTGGTTAGTTGTTTCATGAATATAAAGAGTAGAAGAAGACACTTGAAGGAGGATAGAGTCTTGGATCTCAATAACAAGTTGTTCCATAATAATCTCTTCCTTTCTTTGATAGTTTTCTTGGCTTGATCTCCAAGAAGGGAAGGTTTGAGAAAAATATGAATATCTTGGCAAACTCAAAGGGGCTCTTGGAATGGTCTCTTGAAGAGAAATATATGGCATATAAGAAGAGTGAGGTTGGACCTATTATTCCTTGAGGCCTTTCAATTTGTCCTCAATACTTTGAATCTAACCACCTACATCCATCATCTTACCAGTGAGATGGCCCCAATTTGCTCTCTCAATAGGTGCTCATTCTTATTTTATTTTCTATAATGACTCTCTCACATAATCGATCTAGTAAGGGTATCCTAGCCATAATAGCTCTTTGAGTACAACTCTAGTGCATGTTTTTCAAGGCTCACTAAAGTTTGTTTAAGTGTTAATATGGATTGGGTAGATGCAAAATGGCCATGATTAGGTTGGATAAATGGGTAGGATGGCTCATGATAGGGCTAGCTAGGGTCAATATTATGATGGATTGGCTATTCATAAGACTGATCAGGGTAGTAATCCTACATATATGCCTAATATATATCCTCATATTATTGGTAGGGATCATAGTGTGGCTGGTCATACTGATCATAATGAGGATAATATGAGTCCATAATGAAACAAGCCATTAGAGACCATTAATAAACCAAGTGCTAAAAGTATTCAATATTTGAAATGATACATAATGTTCATAACTAGATTTGAGTGCCTAAAAGTTGCATTGATATTTTGAATGCCTCTAAAGGCTAGTGTGTAGAATGAGGTCCCATCGAGCATGCCAAAAAATATTATCACTTTAGAGTGCACCTTGATTGAATATGTGCAAATCACACCTTCTCTCTAGATGATACAATTGGATCTTCCCAAAGTGTGGGTGAATCTATATTGATAATAACTTCTAGAGAGAGTTGGCTCCCTTAAGATTTATCTCTAAAACTAATCTACTTTTTATATTTTGGGATAAAATGGGAAATCGTATCTAATGGGGTGATGCACATGAATGATTGGTATTCTATGAAATCTTTATGAAACTGAGTAAGATACACATATGAATTTGAAATAAAACTCTGCATTCAATCCTAAACATTAGTATTTCAAAAGAAGGTCTAAAAAAAGTTTTCAAAGCAAATTCAAATCCCATCTTTTCTAAAGACCTATAAAGGACGATATTTTAATATTAGGTGTGGAAAGAACATAAAAATGGAAAGTACATGTCACTTATATTATGGTACATAGTCAAATTTTACTCTAATCTGATTCAAAATCATATGCAAAATATCTTATTTAATGATAAAATGGTGTCAAATACAATTTCTTCTCTACCTTATAAATAATCCTAAAATGGCTTGAAATGTTAGGATTGTGGAGCTAAAAGCTTCACTGATGCAAACAGGAGAGGAGGTTGCTGAAGATTGCAGAGAAGTTGGGGTCGGTCTGATCAGTCGACGTCAGCAGGATAACAAAGGGAAGCAACCGACGTCGGTCATATATCGGCCGACGTCGGTCACCTCCAGGCAGACAGGGATCGACGTCGGTCGCCTGTGTGGTTCGACTGCGAGCTATTTACGGGCAGTTAGCTAACGAACCAAGTGTTTGCATGAAGAGATCTAATTATAGACTGAGAGCTGCGGATCTAATTATTGTAATTAGATGTCTAATTATTGTTTGGATGAGATCTATATAATAGACTCATGGTTGTATTGGAAAAGAGTGCTAGGGAGTAAGAGAGCATGATTATAAGCTCCTTCTGTGTGTGAGTTAGAGCAATGGTGCGTTCCTCCTAGTGCCTCAGTACCAGGTGTGTTGGTGCTGGATTGGAGAGGGTTCTTCAGGAGTGTAGGATCTTGGTCACAGTTGCATGGCCTATATAGGAGATCTACATGGTAAGTAAGATCGTTGATCTGCAGGTGTATGTGTATGCAAGGTCGAGGTTCACAGGTGTGCAGAACCATTGTTTGATTTGCAGGTGTGCAAGGTCATACAGACAGCAACACAACAGGGAGCAGTATCAGGCAGGATCTACTTGGAGTACAGGTGTGTACTCGGATAGAGCAAGAGGAAGGCAAGGAAGTTCCTTCCATAAGTATGGTCTGTTGAATTGCAGGTTGTTGCAGATTCATGGGAGATCTACTTGAAGTACCTTGAGTACTTGTGGAGCACGTGGAGTGCTTGTGGAGTGCTTGGAGCACTTGTGTTATGCGTGGAGCATGGGAGGTGAACACCAACTCTGTATTTGAGTTGGGTGTTGGGACCTGTGAGAGGGAGAGCTTTGGGGAGAAGAATTACTGTTCACTTGAGGTGTGGGAAACCTCTGTAAGGTGGTGGAGAAGAAGTGGCATCTTCTTTATTGTATTCTTTTATATTTAAAGTGTTAATACAAGTTGTGTATTGTCTCTCATATGCTGTGTTATTCTGAATTCTAGTTACTTGGTGAATCTGGTTTATTTCTGCATATTAAGTTGTTTGAAGTTTGGTAATCAATTGTATGTTTCCGGTTTCGCATCCTGACAAGTGGGATCAGAGCATGTTTGTTGTTCTAGATTCCTGACAAGTGGTATCAGAGCTAAGGTTGCAGGAAGCAGGTTGTGTTTTGGTTACAGGGCACTCTCAGGGGTTTCTGATTGAGTGGGAGTAGAGCAACGGCAGATCAAAGTAAGCTAAGAATGGAGGAGTTGAAAAGCACAGACGGTTACTCACGGTCCGATGGAAAGAAAGAGTAGGTAAAAGAACATTGTTGGTTGGTAACAGATCAGCATGAAGAAACTGAAGATACAGATGTAGCAGGTGTTGTTGCACAGGATGTGTTTGCAGGTTTCTTGGATAAAGTTGAATCTTGGATAAAAGATTCGGTTGCCTCTTTTCATGCAGCCCCAGGTAGAGGAGCTGGTAAGCCTTGCCAAAGAATTGGCAAAGGGGAAGTGAAGCTGAAATTGCAGGCGGCCAACACACAGGTGTTGATGAAGGTCATGCAGGTCCCAGGTTTGAAGATTTGGCTAATTTCTTCAGAAAGATTGGGTGATGAGAGATGCACAAGAACTCTCACAGCGGTAGCACTTGAATTAGCTGGTGGTAAGAAAACAGGTATACTTTATCTACTTGTTTATATTACTGATTCTTCTTCTGTTGCGGAGACGTGGCTTCGTAGGCTTGGTCACATGAGCAGGAAGGAGATGCATGTTCTTAAGCGGAAGACAGATATATTTGACAGGCTTAAGAACTGGAAAGCCTTGGTGTTCTTGGAGGAGATGGCAGACAGAGTTCAGTGGATGAGGCTGGATACATCTGAGTAGAGCAGTTTGGACATGTGTTTTGATTCAAAGAAGCTCACGGGTAAAAAGTCATCACTCACAGGCGAACACAGACACCGATGTCGGTCAGGAGGAACTGGCGTCGAACAGACAGGTGCCGATGTCGGTCATGTGCAGACCGAAGCCGGCAATGTCAGGCAGAGTAAGACCGACGTCGGTCAAGGGACCGACGTCGACGGTATGTAAGACCGATGTCGACAGCAGGGACACCAGCGCTGGCAGGTTGGTAGTCAGGTACAGACGCATGGAACCGACGTCGGTCGGATGCAGACTGTGGGGTGACCGAGGTCAGTCACTGTAACGAATTTTGGGTGGACAGCATGTTGTCAAGGAGTCTCAAACACCCATACGGAGGACTGAAGGCGTAAGTAGGCCCTCAAATTCGTGTTCCTCTTCTTCATACTTGTTGCTGATTATATAGCAGGAAGGATCCAGGAAACAGGTGTGAGCTAGGCAGGATTATGATGCAAAACCAGATGGGTGTTTTGGTAGGTTTGCCAGCTGGATGAAAGCACAGAGACGAATGGATTCCTTAGTAGAAGAATAGAGAGAACAGATACGTGAGACAGAAGACCAGGGATATGGTCTTGAGGAGCTACAGGACAGTGGTACCAGGTTTGACAGGTGGAGGACGAAGCATGGCTTTAGTTAGTGTCAGGTAACTACTGTGGTTTGCCTTACCAGGTGGATGATGAGTCGCGACATCATTCTGTTACTGTATGTGGACGGTATGTTTTGCTATAGCAGGTTTGTACATACAGGGTTTTGCTGAGCTAAGGGTAAGATTAGTTCAGTGGCATGTCATGAGGAGTTTGGAGCAGCGGAATTCTTTGACATGGGAGGCATGGAGATCACAGGTTGATTTTGTCTCGAGTGGGAGCTGATGTGAATCAGGTGTTGGTGAGGTTCGGGATGCAGAACCAGAGCACACTAAGGGCTGGACAGGTACAGTGTCCGAAATCACATGAGGTCTGGTATAGACCTGAGTATTCCCATGCAGTGGGAGCTGTTAGAGTTAGGAGCCAATTCGGGGAAGTGGGTTCTCAGGTTTTCTGAGAGGGACCGGCAGTAGGTGTTGCTATGCAGGGTCAGGACTTCACTACAGGTGTTGTAGGTTCGGATGTGGCAGGTTACTTGGATGACAGGAGGTACATCACAGGTTGTGTGGTGGGTTGTCTTCAGGTTGGAGCTTGAAGAGGAATACAAACCAGGAAACAGATTAGACAGAGTACAGGTACAGGTATAGTGCAGCTGTTTATCTCCAAGTGGGAGATTGTTAGGATTGTGGAGCTAAAAGCTTCACTGATGCAAACAGGAGAGGAGGTTGCTGAAGATTGCAGAGAAGTTGGGGTCAGTCTGATCAGCCGACGTCGGTAGGATAGCAAAGGGAAGCAACCGACGTCGGTCATATATCGGCCGACGTCGGTCACCTCCAGGCAGACAGGGACCGACGTCGGTCGCCTGTGTGGTTCGACTGCGAGCTATTTACAGGTAGTTAGCTAACGAACCAAGTGTTTGCATGAAGAGATCTAATTATAGACTGAGAGCTGCGGATCTAATTATTGTAATTAGATGTCTAATTATTGTTTGGATGAGATCTATATAATAGACTCATGGTTGTATTGGAAAAGAGTGCTAGGGAGTAAGAGAGCATAATTATAAGCTCCTTCTGTGTGTGAGGTAGAGCAATGGTGCATTCCTCTTAGTGCCTTAGTACCAGGTGTGTTGGTGCTGGATTGGAGAGCCAGCAGGGCTCTTCAGGAGTGTAGGATCTTGGTCACAGTTGCATGGCCTATATAGGAGATCTACATGGTAAGTAAGATCGTTGATCTGCAGGTGTATGTGTATGTAAGGTCGAGGTTCACAGGTGAGCAGAACCATTGTTTGATTTACAGGTGTGCAAGGTCATACAAATAGCAACACAATAGGGAGCAGTATCAGGCAGGATATACTTGGAGTACAGGTGTGTACTCGGATAGAGCAAGAGGAAGGCAAGGAAGTTCCTTCCATAAGTATGGTCTGTTGAATTGTAGGTTGTTGCAGATTCATGGGAGATCTACTTGAAGTACCTTGAGTACTTGTGGAGCACGTGGAGTGCTTGTGGAGTGCTTGGAGCACTTGTGTTATGCGTGGAGCATGGGAGGTGAACACCAACTCTGTATTTGAGTTGGGTGTTGGGACCTGTGAGAGGGAGAGCTTTGGGGAGAAGAATTATTGTTCACTTGAGGTGTGGGAAACCTCTGTAAGGTGGTGGAGAAGAAGTGGCATCTTCTTTATTGTATTCTTTTATGTTTAAAGTGTTAATACAAGTTGTGTATTGTCTCTCATATGCTGTGTTATTCTGAATTCTAGTTACTTGGTGAATCTGGTTTATTTCCACATATTAAGTTGTTTGAAGTTTGGTAATCAATTGTATGTTTCCGGTTTCGCATCCTGACAAGTGGGATCAGAGCATGTTTGTTGTTCTAGATTCCTGACATGAAAAAACCAATATATGTATATAAATTTGAACCTAAGATAATTTGGAATTGATTTTATATAAGGAGTAGTCTTGGTTAGTTAACGAAAGACTTAATCCTTTTACAATATTTAATCAACTCTTTAAAATATCTTCAAACTCACCAAAATATGCATGGTCTTTAATCTTGGCATAAAAAGGGAATGGTGGGCCCTTTGACAAGTCAAAATTACTTTAAATTAAATTATATTCCAAACTTGATGCCTTAACACAAGCTTGAAGTGAGTTGGAAGTGTTGAAATCCTTGAATTAACATGTTAACCAAGGATAGGTGCATGACTTGTCAACTAGTCAACTAAAGTGCAAGACTAATCAAATCCAAATAGCCTTACCTTGAATCAAAATAGACCTTTAAGGATGAAATAGGAGTGATTATATCCATGGAACATTAGATATACAATGTGGTTAATCAATGTTAGCTTCTTAGATAGCCATCCAATGTCAAACTCTAACTTGACTATTTGACGAAATAGGCTTATTAGACCAAATAGGCCTAAAAGTTAATCTATGGACTTGGACACCATTAAAATTGAAACAAGAATCTATGAAACCTAAAAAATAATGAATTAGACCTAAAAAACTTTACTCGTCACCAAATATGTGATTTTGATGAGAAAACTTTCATCATTCAATCAACAGGGTTGACTAGGCCTATTTTACTCCATTTTCTAGTAGATTGGACATTTTGATTGAGTTATTAGGGAAAATTTTGGGATTATTTATGATAAAATTAATATTTCATAATGAATAAAAAGTCTTAGTCTTTGAGATACATTGATTATATTTCATTAAACTACTCTTTATTTAATTTTACATGATTTTTTCCATTAAAAACATGATTTCTTCCCTCGCCCATACATCTCCATACATAAAATTAGTATTTATGGAATAATTTCTAAGTTTAATTTATGTTTGAAATTTTTTTATGTTGATTCATGATTATTTGAAAGCAATAAAATTCACTTTTCTCAAAACTAGTTTTTAAGGGGTTTAAGAGGATTTTAAAGGTGAATCTTCAAAATGATGATTCATGAAGTATAGAATTATAAATCATAAAATATTTCCATTAATTCATAACACATTGACCTCCCTGACACCCCTAAAAATATTGGGTTCCCATGCAAAATATATGAAACTTTACCATGTAAATGAAATTTACCTGTGGGGATTTGACTGTATTCTAAGCTGTCTATGCTCTTAACAATTTTTCATAAAGAAAATTACATAAAATTATCTCAATTATTTATTAATTTTAATTATTTAATGGTCATAAAATCATAATATTATAATTTATCCAAACTTTGACATGTGGTGAAAGATATGATCATCTGAACATGAGGCTTGGAAGGGTGTCTAGAACTACAAAAAGTGAAAAACTTCACCAAGATGAAAATGAATATTAAAATACTTCAAAAATCCTAAAAAAATCCTTATGGGACCTATACCATGTTATCAAAATACTCTAAAAGCATATTTTGCTTGAAAAGTCAAAAAACCTTTTTTTGGCCTATATGCCTATTTACTTTGAAAATCCTGTATGACCATGGTTTGCATAAAATTTGAAATTTTAACACTCATTAAATATATTATTATGCTTTAAAAACATCATCCCATTCTTATCAAACTTTTACATAGAGTTAGAAACCTCTTTGGCACTCCAAAATGATGCCTACTCCAATGGTGGCCTTTAACAAACAAGCTGAGGTCTAAGACAAAATAATGAGTATCTTGATCGAGGAGGATCTATGTTTTGATAAAAAAATTAAGTTATGAAAATTTTAAATTATCATTGTCACAACATAGATCTAAACAAGAGCTTTTTGATGTAATTTTAAAGGGTTGATTTTGAGCCCGTATATGGAAGATATCGTGCATTGAAGATCAAACAGTACAAAAATGACACAGGCAAAAAAAATTGGGTTTAGTTTTATATTTCATCTTTGATAGCATAAGGTCTTGGTCGCATGGGACTTGTTATTTTTTAGTTAAGGACATTCAGTGAGGATCAACATACTCTTTATAAGGAGGGGTGCCTTGGCCTCCTTTTACATTACAATGCTATGTATCCTTAGTTGTATTTAAATTCCCAATTGATTTGTAAACCCATGAATATGGGATAATTCATATAGATTTGTAATACATCATAAGGATATCAAGGTATTCCCGTGTAGCCACATGGCAGAGTCAAATCTCACCACACAAAGGAGCCAACACATTGCTACGTGGCCATGCTAACCATTTGTTACATGGTCAAAGATGAAACTTCTACCATGAATATGGTTGTAATCGCCAAGGCCCAACATAGACTACTAAGTCATAATACTAAGTTTGGGATCAAGTCTCATAACCACCATTGATCAATTTTAATGTCATATCCCACAAAAGGCTTATCAGTAGCTAATAAGGAGGATGCTCAAGCTTTTAAAAGCTCAAAATTATTTCAACATCCCAAATACAGGACTGAAGAGATAGCATTAGCAAACCCACTGTTGAAGGACTCAAACCCTACCTTTTGTGGTAAAATGATACGAACTTGACCATTGTACCCATGATCCTGAGCACTATATAAAGTGCTTGAGGCTCATTTTAAAACTAAATTTTATATGCATTCTGAAGGCTAACCATAGGATAAAGAATGGTATAAGAGACTTTAGACTATTTTTAATTACTTCAAACTTTGTAAATCATTTAAGAGTAATACTTTGGTAGATATAAGTCCAAGAATACAATTTGAGGTGACTTTTAAAGGATTTTTAAGCATTATTATGCCAAATTAATAGGAGAGATCCCCATTAGAGTGGATATGAAGATGTAGGATTTTAAGATGAACTCTATTATCAAATCATATGTGGTATTTCTATCATTTTGACTCTATCATTATTGCACTCTTTAAATTCAATCAATTATGGATATTTAAAATCTGTTATTAAAGTTTGTAATCTTTTAAATTGATTTATATTAAATCATTAAGTAAAGGTTTTGATCCAAGTCAAGTGTGTTTTCCATTGTTATGACACTTGATTATTGTCAATTATAGATCAAATTTTTGGTATTAGAGTGGAATTTGTATTTAAATATGGATTACTAGTGTATCTTGACAATGTCAAGATCTAGGTAGAGTGAAGGAGAAATGGTTGAGTATGATCTAGAGGTTGGGTCAAGATGTACTGTAGGAAAGGGAGATGACTTTGAATCTGAACGAGATTTTCAATAGGTCTTTTTTAAAATGAAGGATATGGTTGATGAGATTTATTTTGAAAGATGAAGGAAAATGGAGCATGATGAAGGTGGTAAATTTTTTAGAAACCTTCCTCCTCTTCAAATGATGGTAAAGATAAAAAGGTCATTGAATCTCTTCCTTCACTAAATCTAGATATTAAGTTTGAATTGCCAATGTTTAATGGTGAAATTAATGTAGAAAAGCTAGATAACTAGATAAAGTAAATTTAAGTATATTGTAGGGTCTAGAAGATTGCAAATGATGAGGCTAAAGTTCAATTGGCTACTCTTCGAATGAGAGGCACAAATCTCATTTGGTGGGAGATTAAGTTGAAGGAAAATGAGTTTAACATAAGTAACTCAATTTCTACTTAGAGTGAATTTGTTGATGAACTTAGAAAGCAATTTTATCCTTTAGTCTATTTGCAACAAGCCATGATGGATTGCCAATCTTTCAGATAAACTAAAGGCCAAAGTGTTAAGGAATATACACATGAATTTAGGAAAAAGGCTTTACTTTTGAATATTACTCTTTTTACGTAGGAAACACTACTTAAATACATAGGTGGGTCACATAGTTACTTGAAACACATGATTCTAGTTCTCAATCCCACTAGTTTAGATGAAGCATGTGTCAAAGCCATTCACTTAGATGCTATAGTAAAATAGACAAAAGAATCTTTTCCCAAAATTAAAAGTAAGCAATCTGATGTAAAACATTCTAAAGGGCAAAGTTCTAAAAAGGGTAAACAAAAATACATTGTTACTATTTGTAAAGAAGAGGGTAAGCCATTTTTCAATCATTGAAATAAAAATCATGATGAGTCTCAGTGTTGAAAATTACATCCTGAGTTAATACCTAACATGTTTAGAAAGAAGGATAAGAAAACTAATGTTATGGTTCAAGATCTAGATTTAGATTCAGAAGATGAAACAAAGATCACAGCCATGAGTATGAAAAAAAATTCTTCTCTCTCTATTTCTAGAACTAAGTCATCTAAATATGCTTCCTCTTCAAAACATAAATATGTGCATGATGATAAGAAAATAAATGAGTTGTTCCAAATTAGGGTTGTTTCAAAACATACTAAGATTGACACTGTATTTGACACATGATAAAATTTAATTTCTGAAGAGATTATTAAAAAGTTAGGCTTACAAACCAATCCTCATCCGAACCCATATCCACTTGGTTGGGTGTGTGATGATGTAAAGATGCGAGTAACCAAAACTTAAAAATTAAAATTTGCCATCACGTCCAAGTTCATAGATGAAGTTTATCTAGATTTAGTCCCTTATGACATATGTAGGATTGCTTTAGGAAGCCCTTATCTTTATGATAGAAAAGCACTATTCTATAGGAAGGAGAATAAGTACTTTCTTGTTAAGGATGACATTAAATGTATAGTTAGAGCACATCACATTAAGATGAGTCTTTCCTTGGTTATAATAGGGTAAATGAAAAGAATATTCAATTCAAGCAAGAATTTTTGTCTCATGTTGATTAAGTCTAAGGAAAAAGAATATTCATATGATATGGAAAATTTTGATCCTAGACATAAGAATGAATTGGTTGAAATCATTTCTAGTTATGATGACGTGTTTTAGGATCCAAAAGGTTGCCCCTTAAAAGGGAAGTTCAACATGAAATTCAGTTTTTATAGGATTCTCCTCTCCCTAACATTGGCATGTACAAGTTATCAGTGGTGGAAAATGAGGAAATCAAAAAGTAGGTAATGGAACTTCTTGAAAAGGGTGCTATTCATCTTAGTACATCTCTTGTTGGTTCACCTATCATTTTGGTGCCAAATAAAGGTGGAACGTGGTGAATGTGTGTTGATTTCCCTAATTTGAACAAAATTACTATTAAGAATCATTACCCTCTTCCTCAAATTGATGATTTGATAAATCAATTAAGAAATTTAATCTATTTCAATAAACTAGACTTGAAAAGTGGTTATCATCAAGTTAGGATTAATGATGGTGATATTTGGAAAACTTCTTTTAAGATAAAATAGGGATTGTTTCAGTGGCTTGTCATGCCTCTTGAATTATGTAATGCATCAAATGCATTCATGCATTTGATGAATGATGTCTTTAGGCCAGTCCTTGATGATTTTTTTATAGTCTACTTAGATGATATTTTGATCTTCAGTTAGTCTTGGGAGGATCATGTGATTCATATTAAGAAAGTCATGGATGCATTGAGAAGGGAGAAACTTTATTTGAAATTATCTAATTGTAAATTTTTCAAGACCTATTTGGTTTACTTGGGTTATATTGTAGGACATGGTGAATTGAAAATTGATCCTGCAAAAGTGGAAGTTATAGTTAAATGGCCTACATCCAATAATGTAACTAAGGTTAGAGGTTTTCTTGGTGAAGTATAATATTAGAGGAAATTCATTGATAATTTCTCATATATTTAATCACCCTTACATTATTTGAATAGTACTAAATGGGTCTTTTAGTGGGGAGGCAAGTGGCAAAAGGCTTTAAAAAATTTGAAGACAAAAATCAATACTACTCCTATCTTGGCACTTCCTGATTTGCAACAACCATTTGAGATCGAGACATATGAAAGTGATTATGCTATGGGATCTATCTTAAGGTAAAGAAATAATCCAATATGATATCATTCTAAGACCTTCATAGGTGTGATAAGAAACTATATAACTTATGATAAGTAATTGTATGCATTGGTTCAAAGTGTTAAAAAGTGGAAACAATACTTGATGGACAAATAAATAGTGATACATATAGATCATCAGCCCATCTACTATATTCAATCATAGGTCAAGCTAAAATATTATAGTAATTTCCATTGGATGAGTTTCCTATAGAAATTCATCTTGTGATTAGGTATAATAAAGGTATGAAGAATAAAGTTGTTGACATGCTTTTTAGACCTCATATGGTAGTCGCATTTATTATTTTATAACATGGTTATTTATCTCATGAAAGTTATAAAGAATAATATGTTGATGATGTTGATTTTAAAGATGTGTATAAAATGTAACATATTTATTTAATAAATGAGTGAAAGGATGACATTTATAGGCCAACTATGAAATGAAGCATCTGATAGACTAGAGTTTTTATTACAATCTTTGAAGCTACTTCAATGTAGAAGGTGGAAACATCTTAGTAATAGATTGTATCTTAGAAGGATTAAATTTAATACCTGATTGAGAGATAATGAACCCTAATAATTTACCTAAAGTGACACTAAAGACACACTTCTTGGGAATAATTCTAGCCTTATACTTAGGAATCCTTTCAAAGATATTGTGTAGAATGGTTGGATGATCTACACGGGTCTTTGATTTACCCAATATGTCATCAGCATAATCTTTGACAATATCATGCATCATGTCATGAAATATAGTCGTCATATCTCTATGATATGTGTCCCCAACATTCTTGAGGCTAAATTTCATAACCTAATAGAAAAGCATTCCCCAAGGAGTGGTGAAAACTATTTTTTGTTGCTCTTCTGGCAGAATCTTGTTCTAATTATATCCTAAAAGTTCATCCATAAGGGGAAGAATTTCATACATGGTTGTGGATCTAATTATCATCTTAATATTTGGCATAGGAAAGTCATCCTTGGTGAAAGCCTTGTTGATGTCTCTAAAATTAGAGTAGATTCTAATCCCTTATACATTTTTATTGATAGGTACAATGTTTAATATCCAATATGAATAGTTGATTAGTCTAATGAATCTTGATTCAAAAAAAAATTCCAACTCTTTCTTAATGAACATAGTAATAAGAAGATGCATCTTGTGTAATTTTTGTTTCATGGGCTTGGCATCAAGATGCATAATAAGGTAGTGTAAAACCAAGGTGTGGTCAAAACTAGCATGTCTAAATAGGTCCATGTAAAAAATTCAAAAAATTCCTTCAAAAGGGATGTAAAAATTTCACATTATTCCTTAGTGAGAGATTCACCTACTTTGAACCATTTTAGGTTGTCTAGATTTTTTATGTTGACTTAAATAGTATCATCTACTAGGAAAGTTGAGCCATCTTCCATAATATTTAACAAGGATGTGAATTGGCTAGCAATGGCAAAGTCTTTTGGTCGTATTAGTTATTTAAGCTCTCCCAAAAAGGATGAATCTAAATCACCTAATGATAGCAATAGCCATGTAAAAAATTATATAAGACATTCTTGGACAATTTGATCAAAGGCATGTTGTTCCTCTATGTTGAACTTAGACCCAAAATAAAGTTTGTCATTAGTAGTCTCTTAAGTTTCATGCGAGGAAAGGTGAACAACCCTATTTGGTGGAACCTGAAACAAGTTTTCACCAAAAGAATGACCTTTCTCTTTACTTCTACCCTAGTCCAAAAGTGCCTGAAAGAGGTTTTCACATTGTGACCTCAATGTTTTATTCTTTTATTTTTTGGCTAATGGTGTTTACCCACTCTTTTAAATAGGCTGTAGGATCTAATTTGGTAGTGAACCCTTATTTGTGATCTCCTAATAGAATAGTATCTCTAAGGCCTAAAACATCACAAAGGCCTCATCATTCTCAAACTCATCTAAACATACTATGGATTCTTATTGTCCCCAGTCTATAAGTTGAGGATGATAAAGGGGAAGCATGGAATGTCAGATTACTAACATTATGATGTAAATTGTATATGCGTCAAAAAGGTTAATACTAAGAAGTTATTCATAAATGTTATGATCAGAATTTGATTCACTGTTGACATCATATTCACTAATTATTATCATTGGAACATGAATAATATATATGGGGTCACCCCCAAGTGGTTTAAATCCAAGACCATAAGTTCGTTTGTATCTAGTCATAAAAATGGGATCAAGTGTACCTTGTTGATTTTCCCCCAAGTGTTCACCTTCATAGGATTAGTTATCCATGATCCTATTAGGAATGGGATACTTTTCACTATGGTAACAATAAGCTAATTTTTCATTGTACAACCAAGAATCACCATTAGTAAGTGGGTATTTTTCTTGGTTAGTGGCTAGTGTGAAAATAACATGTGTTAAGATATGATGCTTTCCATTTTCCTTTCTTCACTATTTCATGAAAGTTGTCTTAGCTTTAGGTCTTCCATAGTACTTGGGGTTATATGGAATCTTCGCAATACGGAATGTGTCCTAGGTAAAATACTCTCCTCGACCATTGTCTAAGATGGTAAAATGATTAGACATTTCAATAAGATGTGTATGTGAAGATGAGGCAAGGTTATCAAGGTCTATACAATTGGCCTATGGTAATGCTACAAGTATTTCTTTATCTTTGTCCTTCTTAAGTATTGGGTCTAAGCCAAAGCATTAATTTTAACTTTCATAGTCAACCTCCAAATGCTTGTAGTGTTCATATGGATGTAAATATCCATGGATAGTTACATCCATCCATGAGTGAGGAAACTTGATATACTAGTGTAATGTTAAAGGGATTACACGAATCTCATATATCCATGGTATACCCAAAATCAAATTATATGATAGGTCTTAGTATAGCACATGGTAAAGTGTATCATGGGTTAAAGTCCCAAGGATCACTAGAAAACTTATGGTTCTTTGTGATTCTTACTCTTCATTATTGTAGGTCTTTATAGTAATAGTCTCTATCTAAAGGTTGTTTATTGTATATCCCAAAAGCTTGATGAGCTTCAGAGACACAATATTCATGCTTGATCCATTGTTTATGAGGATACATTTGACTTTGTGCCACATGATGACAACTTTAATGTCTAATGAGTTATTATGGAAAGGGCTTAGGGATGACATATCTCTTTGGTCTAAGGTTAATTATTGGCATAGGGCTAGGTGTCCAACCAAAGATTGAAATTTGTTTGGGGTTAGGTTGTTTAAAAATTAGGATTAGCCTAAGAGTTATGTATTATATTATTATGGATGGTAGCTGTGCACAACAAATCCAAAATGGAGATTTGTGTAGGTGTCTTTTGATTTCATTATACAATGTCATATGTCTTTAACATAATAGTGGTAATTGTATTATTCCTAGCTGACATAATAGGTTGAATCAGTTTATTGGCTGGATGTTGTGGGCATGGATTAGTAATCTTAGACAATCAAGTTGTGATTTCATAATCCAAAATGCACACATGATAGTCATAACTAGAAAGTGATGGAGATGGGCTAGGGAGGATAATTATTGATTGTTGGTGCACTCGGTTGTGGTCATGATTAAATGAAGATTTATCAACATAAGGTCTTAAAATGGTAACCCTTGGTTATTGTTGCACTTGGATATGGTCATAGGTTAAGGAAGGATTACCAACATAAGTAGGTTAATTGGTATTGTTAGCTAATGATATTGGTCTATTGGTATTTGGCATAGGATTAATAGTAATGGTGGAAACATGCCCACCTATAATATGGCCTACAACTTTATTGTAGTCATATGCAATTATGTGGTAAGTCTATTGGTTTTGGGGGTCATTTTGGCCTTGGTTCCTCCAATTCGATGAACATTATTATTGTTTATAATATTTTTTTTATTGTTATTATGGTATTTATTTTTGTTTTTATTGATTGACATTGTTATGGAAATTTTTTTTGGTAGATACCTAGATTTTGATTGGAAATAGATACTCTATTATCCAACTAGATTTCCTCATTTTATAACATGTTCTAAATTAGGTTCTTCAATTTCACATAACAATGTATAAAATGTCCATGAATAGGATGCTATCCATATAATTCATTCTCTCTATACCAATCTTGATATGGTTTACCCTTAGGATAGTGTTTTAGAATCTACCAACTAATCATATTATCTACAACTAGTTTGTAAGGCACTACTTCAATGGGATCACAAAGATAACTAAAGACTCTAGGAGTGGGTCTTCTTATTATAAGAGGGGTCTATAAAGGTATTAGTTGCATAATTTGAGGATATAGTCCAGTTTGTGATGTAGGTTATACTTATTGGATAGGTTATTGATGTAAAACAAGATATATTTATAGTATAGGCTGAGCAGACAATGTTTACAACATTTAGACATGGTGAAACTCAATTACTCCATTACCAAAAATGTTATTTTTTTCATTGTATGGTTTGGATTATTCATATTCATTAGCTTGAGTTGTTCTATATGATTATGCTTAGACTAGGCTAGGGTTCTTACTTGTGCTTGCATTTTAGTTTTAGCTCTAAGTTTAGTGTGAGGAGGTTAAATTGATAATCCCTTGTTGATAAGGGCCTTTTCAATATATAATACTTTATCAATAATCTCCTAAAATGTGTGTGCACAATGAAACTCTAAGTGATAAGATATTTTTATATGTAATTTTTTATAAAATACAACACCCAATTATTTATCTAGAAAATTATGGGTGAAATGACTAGCAAGCAATTCTCTATCTAAGTAGATTTCATTACTCTCACCAAAATTTTGTTTAGCCTAACTCAAATATACTAATGAAATATTGTGCTCTATATTTTAGGAGAAATGTTTCACAAATTTATCCATGAGATCATCAAATTTAGATACTGAATTTTTCAACAACTTGAGAAACCATTCCAAATCCTATCGAGCTATAATTTGAAGAAACAAAAGGAGTATGTAGATGTCACTATATGCCACTAGTTGATAAGTGACAAAGAAATTTTTTAGATGATCCTTAGGGTCTCTTTTACCCTTGTACTTGTAAAATTTTGGTGGTTCATAAGTTGGAGGAAATGATATTTGAAGATACTCCAAGTTAAATGGGTATGAACACATGTCATCAAATTTGAATTTCTTCATACGTTTCCTTGTTTGAATGCAAATAATCCCATCCTTAATTTATTGAAATTATTTGGACAATAAACTTGATGTTACATTTGGTTATGATTATGTCTTTATGGTCAATGGTGTACTACCTTGATTGGGGTACAATGGAGGTATAGATTGTTGTGGAATGTTGGTTTGATGGGTGAATCGACTAGGAATATGCATATACATATTTGGATGTGGATATATATATTGCATACATTTTTGGTAATTATTTTGGTTCAAAGTTTGTATATGGTATTTTGTTTGAGGGAAATGGGATTGTGATGGAAGGATATGGCTTTTTGGAATATACTAAGTCTATTGAGATTGAATAGGGACTTGTTGCCAACTAGTCAAACCTAGATATATAAATGGAACTCGTTGTTGACCAAGGCCCTATCTTTGGATCTATGGAGCTTTTTGAATAAAATTAAATTGTTTCCTAATAGGCACTTATTTAAATTGGTACCTTTTTATTACATAAACACCTATTATGAACTAGATACTTGTTGGGTTTTTGGCATTTGCCTTTGACCAATAGAAAAATGTTGTTGATTAGATAATTTTTGGGATTGTAGGAGGGACATTGGTCTGTGAATGTTGAGGTATATTTTTCACTACCATTAAGGTGGAACATTTATAACCCCTGATTAAGGTGGCATAGTGTTTTTCCTCTATTGTGGCAGTAAATTATATTGTGCCTATTATCATGGAATATAATCCGGCACCTATTGAGGTCGGATAACATTCATCACTTATTTATGAAAAACATTGGTTAGCATATGATTACTTATCCCTTGTTATTGCATACTTTAAAAAGTCACTTGTTGATGAGAGGGAGTAACCTATTATGGTTGGGAAGTATGCATTCATTCCCCCATTATTGTGAACCACTCATGATATTTATTACATGCACTTGTTATTGAGGGTTATTTTATGGTGCATTTACCTCACTTTGGCTTGAATTCATAGACATTTGCATGTTATCCACTATATTTGGCACATTGTCTTGAGTAGAGGCTATAGTCACATCCTTGATGAATAAGACATTAAACATGTCTGCTAATGAAGTAATTTATGCATATGGATCTAAAACTATATTAAATTGACATGTTAAATCAATTTTCACTCTTGTTTAAGGATTTAGCTCTATGAGTGGAGCATTTGATATGGCCATGGTATTGAAATAATGCACAAGGCTAAAATAGGTCTGATATGCTTGTTTCATTTGCATAAATGGGTCCCCTATGTGGCCCTTTAATTTTACAATCATATTTAAATATTGGTATGAAATTTTCATGATCATTTGAGGATAAATAGTAGAGGCATATTCAATAGTTTGGGTGTAAGGTACATTTATCGACACTCTCACTAGACTAGGTAGGTTTTTATGGGGGAAGTATTTTTGGAAACTAGACCATACCTCCATGAATCTAACTATAACCTCATCATTATTTTCAATCAAGTGATGATTGAAAATTATGGGTCATATGTTAATGGCATGGTGATGTAATATAGTTGTTTTTGAACTTGTTCAATGACAAATGATATATTAGCAAGGTATCAAGCTATTTATTTTTTCTCTTGACGAAGATATAGAGGTGTATTAACCAGGTCATGTGCGAATGTATATTTAATTTTTTTCCAAAATTTATTAGTGTAATGAGGATAAGGATCCATCTCACAAATTACATCATTTCTATATGGGTCTTGAATAAAGGTATCATTCATGGCCACATTATCATAATCTATATTTTACATGGTTCTACTATGTGTGTATTGAGGCATATACAAATCCATGACTATTGTCTCATAAATAAAATTTCTATAGTTCTCAAAAACTCTTAAAACATGGTCTAAATGGAAAATGGTCTAAAATTGGTACTTATAAAATCTTGGTCTAAAAGCAAAACTTGGTCTAAACCTAGCCTAGGAATGGAGTTATTATCTACAATTTTCAATGATAAATTTGAACTAAAATTCCCTGAAGGTCTAATGTCTTGCATAAAATAGTCAAAGGAGAGGTAAGTTAAAGCTTGATTTTGCAAAGTGTTTCAAACAACTCTAATCTAGAACTAAAAATACAAAATATTTCTAGGTCTTTAGAAAAAGGCACAAAGCTAGGCTAAAAATGAAATGAATGAAACCTAAAAGTTAAGGCAAATGCTAGGTTTTTTGAAACATAACACAAAGCTAGACTTGAAAAAAACTAGATCTAAAAATGAAAAGGGAAAATGCCAAGTCTTTGGAAACAAGGCACAAAGCTAGACTTGAAACAAACTTGGTCAAAAAATAAAAGGTAAATGGTAGGTCTTTAGGAACAAGGCACAAAGCTAAACTTGAAACAACTTGGTCAAGGTAAAAATGACAAGGTAATTAATCTAAAAATTTGAAATACTTAGACTCAAACTAGGCACATGGATTCAAACATAAACTTGACCATTATCAAAAGGCATTGAACTTTAGTCATATGCCTAAAACTAATTGGTAAAATCAATCTCAAGTAAACAAAAGTAATCACAAGGAGTAAAATATGCAAGCCCAAGTGATAATCAAGACTCAAATGTAAACTAATCATGCTTAAGGTTGTACTTGAATAAAGAGTTTTGAGCTTAGTTCTAAGAAACAAAGTAGATGTGAAGCACATGGAAAAGATACCAATTCCTAAAATTTAGGAAAGGGAATCTTTAAAGTAAGCAAGGAATTAGTCCAAATTACACAATTCAAAAATAAGAGGTAAATACCTAAGCCAAATTTTATCAAAGCATAGGCATAAACCACTCGACATTTAAATTTGAACTTCATAAGACCAATTTTTAACTTGGTTTAATTACATGGTTTATAAAATTAACAACATTCTAGACCAAAATGGATGGCATAACGATAGAAATTATAGACCAAAAGGAACACATTTTGAACTTGATTTCACACAAGGCAAAGGTTTTGAAATAATACAAGCAATGTAAGGATGTTATCTTGCTCAAAAGGTATGATAATGGTTTTTTTTTTAAATAATCTTATGCAAAAACTTGGGATGAAATGGGAAGTAATGATGCCCCTTTCAAATAAGTGATACACACACACAAAGTTTTTGTAAATTGTCTAAGGAAAAGTGTGCTACAAAATGGACATAATAACACCTCTCTAGGCTAAAGAGGTGCAAAAAAATGTGATTGGTTCAATTTTCAAGAAAATAAAATAAATAATAAATAATAAATAGATTCAAAATATGTTAAGAACATGTAGTATAGGATTTGTGTTTTTTTAAAGCCCTAAGTGAAGGGTTAAATGAAATTTATCCCCTTGGCTTTGTTATTGATTTGAAATTTTTAAAAAATAAAAACAAAGTTATTAGATGATTTTTATGCACCAAATGTAAATGTGAATTTATTTTTGAAGTGATAAAAACCTATTTTGTTTGCCTTGCATCCTAAAAAAATCTTAAGGGCATTTTCTTATTTCTATTCAAAAGGGATAATCCTAAAGAAAACATGGATTTTGAGCTCTCAAGTTTTCTTTCTTTTATACACAATGAAATACCACCAATCATAGTGAAAAATTGCATGTCTACAAAACTAGATTTATCAGCTAAAAACCATACTTTACCTAGAAAAATAGTTTTTTTAATGCAAAACCACATTTTCATAGTGTAAAACCACATATTCCCTATAATACCATACCTATTAGTGTAAAATCACATCTACCAGGGGAAATATCAACTATGACATGCAAAATTTACTTTTACGAGTAGGTGAAGTACCACACTTTTAAGTGAAATACTAACTATTATGATTAAAAAACCACATTTATTAGGAAAATAGACTCTAACAATGAAAAAACATAATTTCAAAATCAAAACCAATTATTGTGACTGTAAAACTGCATTTGCCAAACAAAACAAAATCTAGAAATGTAAAGCCACACTTCCACAATGCAAAACCACATTTATCATGAATTAACTCACTTGTAATATCAAATTTACATAGTGAAATATCACATCTCATAGGTGAAAAACCACATGTCCTTGTATCTCACTTGAGAGCTTCATTCTTTCACTTTTTTGGTTGTGAAATACAAAATTTAGCATGAAAAATGTTAGTAAAAGGTTCAAAAAGTACATATGAAGAGATTTGTTAGGTGTGGATCCTACTAGGTGTGCTCTTATGTGATCAATATGAAAAGTAGAGCAGAGATTATTATGGTGTTATTATGAATTAAAATCAAACAAAACACACCAATAAATACATACACCTCTAGCCTAGACACTCAAAGAGCTAATGAACCATACAAGTAACTAACAAATGAAAGTAAAACAATCAATTTTACCTTCTATGAGAGAAAGTGTTTTATGTTGAAAATGAATTGATGTGATTGGTTGTGTGATCAAGAATTATTTGGAAGTGGATCTCCTTGCACCACTGCTCCTTATCACCTTCGTAGTGTTGAGTTTGGCTTTGGCTTGGCTTAGAAAATGGGAATGATAACACTATAACAATCAAATTTTTGCATGATAAATTTACATCAACACAGGTTTTTGAATGTACTATAGCATAATAACATTAAAAATAAAATATTTTTGAACATATTTTACCATAATACCATTACTCCAACAAATCTCTAAGGGAATTCTTGCATAATAGCATTAAACTACAAAAGCTTCTAAATAATGTAGGGTGAAGCCTTGTATTTATAACCTCCAAAACTAACTCTAACTCAAGTTTAGTTAGGCTAGGTTTAACCATGGTTTAGTTATAACTAACCCTAGTTGAGTTATGGAGGGGGCATGTAAATAATATTTGGGATAAATATCCCATTTATTAAGCATGGCTCTCCATTTTTAAATTTTTTACATTTTAGGGAGATATTTTCAATCCCTTGACTTTGAGGATGATGATGTCATCATGACCTCATTTTTATTGAAATTTACTTTTAAAAAAATTTAATTTCACTAATTGCACATGGAAATTCCACTTAATCATTTAATTTAATTTGATTAGTTAATTCATTTTGCTTAGCATTTTTTGATTTTAGGAATTATTCAAGTGCCCCACTTAATGGGTCCAAAGGCCAAACTATCACATTGATAGGTTGTAAGTTGAATATGTTAGAAAGCTAGATAACACCCTATTGAAGTTTGATTTATCAGGATGTCCTTCACACCTAGACTAATGTTATAATGTTCTAAGGTGTGGAACACCTGCACTTAGACCAAACCTCTAGATTTTTTAGGCTATCTCCTTTGATGTATCACTAATGTTGAAATTACCAAAACCTACTACACTTTTTGAGATGAAAAGGGTTATAAGGATAACTGAAAGGTAAATGTATTCTACTAATGGTGATACACATGTATTTCTAGTTCATCTACTCTATTTGAGCCTATAAAACACTGATAAGACAAGAAAGTCATTGAATCCTATAACTCCAAAGGACTCCAATGCAAAGTGTTTCATATAAAGGTTCATCAAGTGATAAAATCATGAGGGAAATTATGGAATGTTCCTTATTTAAGGCACTAACAAGTCAATATATCCACTATTAGCTCAATCAATCAACATCAAACAATGTATGTGACCTGCATAAGATGGCATACTAGTAACTAGGTGAGATTAGGACCTATCAAGGGAGAAAATACTACCACATGCAAATAAAAATAATATAACACACTATAATAGAATATAGAAATGTGAAAATAGTCATTTTATTCATCTCAAAAGGTTACAAAGCTCAATCTTGGGAGAGTTTAATCATGCCCAAGAGAGGGATCTTTAAAATAGGCTTGAAAGCTTGAATATATAAAAGTGAGAAAGAATTATCCAAGAGATTGGCATATAAGAGAGAAGAGATAGTCATCTAATATTCAACTCCAGTCTGTTTACAATAGAAATTGATAATAATAGTCCTTAATACTTTTTGAATGTCCTTGCATGAGTTCTTTGGCATTAGAATGAAATGATGGGCCATCTTGGCTTGTCAAAGATACTTCATCAACATTCTACTTTATTTTTTGGTTTATTTAACTCCCTTAACATGAAACTAATATAATTGGATCGCTTATCTTTCATGAAGACCATGGAGTATGCATGGGTTGCTAGTCAACTCAGAGTGATTGGCTCTTAAGACTAGTTAACTACTCTTTTAGACCTTCCCTACATGAATTAGCACTTTAATATTATAATTTAGATGATAAATCCACATGAAGACCAAACATGTGGAATGAAAACTTCATATGAGCTTATTTATTATCTTATAATGCCATTTTCACCTTCAATAGCTTGACCAAATAAGCCTACTAAGCTAATTAGAACCTAGTAGCCTAACTTATTGCATTTTATGACCATTATATCCTACGTGAAAACATTTAAACCTATAAATAAAATGGGATTTAGGCCTATAAAAAATCCTCATATCATTGTATAGGTCCTTTTGATGAAGAAACATCTACAACTTAGTCAAACTAGTTGACTAGGTCAAACTACCTAAATTTCCTATAGAGTGTTTATTTTGGATGAGCTGATAAATAAACATATTTATTATCAACTAATTATTTTTGGACGAATAAAAAGTATCTCATTTCACCCTCCATGGATTGGAATCCATTAAACTATCTTGTACCTCTCCTTTCAACATTTTTTATTCAAAAAACTATATCTTTTGCCATGATTCATATAATTAAATACAATGAAGTACCATGTATGGGACCCTATATAATTTTAATTAATTTTTTAGGTGGTTTAAATTTTATTCAAGAGGTTTTATTTGCAATAAAATTGACTTTTCTCAAAACTAGTCCTTATGAGGCTTTGGAAGGGTTTTGGAGGTCAACCTTCTTAACAATGGTTCATAAAGTATAGTCCTAAAAACCCACACTTATTTCCATGAATATTTATTATGTATATCCCCTAAAATCCCATAATAATATTGGGTTACCATGCAAAAATTAAGAAAAGATACATACAAAAATAATTTTGCCTATAGGGTTTTGCTTGTATTCTAAAAATGTTTATACTCTTAGTGATTGTTCATAAAGTATATCTCCTCAAAAAACCTAAATTATTAATTAATTATATGTTCATATTGTTACTCAAACATGCTAAGATAATTTTTCCAAACTCTTCATGTGGTGAAATATATGAGGACTTGAATACTTGGTTCGAATGGGTGTCTTGATTGTAGAATTCAAATTTTTTCTTAAGGATGAAATATGACCTTTCCATTTATTATATATAATTTTAAATAATATTAATGGCATACAATTAATATTATCACACATTCTAATGGTGTCATATTGCATTGGAAAGTATCTATAAATGCCTTTTAGTGTTATAGGCCTTAAGGCCTTAAGGCTAGCTTTAAGCATGTTTGGCCAAAAGTGATTTTTAGAGTTATTAGGTGAATGAATTTAGATATTATGGATTAAAAACCATTTATTAACATTAAATTTCACTGACTATGACCTCTTTTTGATTCCCAAACTCCATTTTGCCTCGGTGCTTCTTAGGACTGCTTGTAAGGTTTATTGTAAAAATGGCCTATCAAACCCTAATGGCTAGGTTTTAGGAAATTTACTATGATGACCTGAGATTATAAACATAATAAAATATTTTAATCAATTTTTAAATCCTCTTTAATATGCATATGTCCTTTACAAGTATCAAAATAAATAAAGGTCTTGTATGAGGACATAGGTCTGCTTGCTTGTTTTAGACCTTAAGGGCATGGTCTATATTTAAAATGAGTGTGGTCACCTCTCAAAAGGATATTTAAAATTTAAAAACACCTTATAATTCTTATCAAACACTTTAATTAATATGAGTCCCTCTATCACACCTAAAAATTCCTCAAGAAGTATGCCTGATTAGATTTTGAATATGTATCAAAGAGGTAGTTGACTGTGTAAAAATAGTGATCAATTCCACTTGTCAAATGACATCTCTAAAATAATAAATATTTATAATAACACATTTTTATTATCTACACAAATTTTCAAGCTTGGATTCTACATATTTTGGACTATTAATGGATTTTTCTCAACATTTAGTAGTAGGCTACCTACTTGCTCAGTCCTAAGATTGTGTTTTCATTCATTTCACCTTGATTTATTCCTAAGAATGATAATTATGCCTTTAAAATTAAATTATACTCATCCTTTGATTAATCTCACCCTCTATTGGTTAACTTGTATACCTATGTAACTGTTCTCAAGCTCCTATCTCCTCAAGAAGCTTGATTACTTGTTATCATTAGTGTTGTAGGTGTACATTTTTTAGGTGAAGAAGTGTTTAGGGATGATTTAATAATGAATTTTTGTTTGAGATACCCCTTAAAACACTTAAAATCCACCTCTCATGCTCATTATAATAATTTGACTCTTCAAACAATATCCTTAGGTCTTGAACATAGTTAAAAATTTATACAATCTACTGTAATAAGTACCTTCATGTCATTGATAGTAGCTTAGTGGCTTGATAAAGGTTTTAAATATATAATCATAATCATTTGAACTTTAATAATCCACTTAATAGGTTTATTTTTTATTTTAAATTTATCTTGTATTGTATCTTGATCATATATGACTGTGAGAGGATGATGCCATATGTATGGTTGTAGGTGAGTGTCCTATTCACTTTAACTATGTATCATGAGTGTTTGGAAATCCTCATGACATATTGATGATCCATATCATCATTATATTCTTGAAACATTTAATTTCACCTGAAAACTCCTTTACATACCATTGTCTCTCAGCTTGTAAACTATCTTTTAGGTAGGCCTTTAGCTTTATGTGGTTAAAGGTGATGTTTTAGGGTTGAAATTGATTGTATCTCAATGTGATTGAAGTCCCATATCATCCTATATCTATTCATTTCATCATTTTTATTCCATGAGTTATATCTTGAATACAAAACTTCATTATTAGACAATGAAAAGCATTCTCCATTGACCACATGAGGAAAGCTTGTAGATGATGGTTGTAGGTCCTATTTTAAGCTTCTTGAATCTTGACTGTAACATGTTTTAGATCATCCCTATTCATCATATAATGGTAATCCATAATTACTTCATTAATCTTTAACTTTAAAATTAAAATGAAAATGAATCTTCCTTTAATACCATTATACCATCTACTTGCATGGATTATCTTAAAGGAAATTTTTTGTCCTTAAGTGACTATAGGTGTGGATTTCAAGGAGAATGTCTGAGTCTTGAGTGTTTTAGGAAGTATATGGATTGGAACATACTTGAAAAAATTTATGATACTTTTATCATTTCTAAAAGCTTATGAACTTCATGCCAAATGATAACACCTCACAACCCCCTCCTTTATACTTCTTGACTATGCATGATGATTGTAGGTCATTTTACAAACTACATCAAGGTCTAAAAGTCCTTGGAGAGCTTGAAAAAAAATTATTATTGAGTTTATATTTGTATGAGGATATATTAATAACTTCAATATTGTCTCTTGAAAGGTCTCCATCATAAAACACTCCTTTAAACATGGTTGACCCAATTGACTATAATAGTGTTCTTGAAGCTTAGACACATTAAAGAGGCCACCAATGACCTTCAATCAAGTTTTTAACCAACTTATATCAACATACACAATTTGGGATAAAAACACTAAAACACATTAAAATCTTTAAACAGTCATATTCAAGTGCCAATTTTGGCCACAATATCCCTAAATAGGGAAATTTAATTTATGAGACAACTAACTTTGATCACATCATTTCGAGTCAAAATGGCATTTTCACACCTAGCTGCTCTGGATTGCTCTTTTCTACCAAATGTATTACATGAGAGACATTCATTTTTTATTTTGTGTCAGCATCATCTTGAATGGGATAATAGATCCAAGATATCTAACATCACCTTCCAATTCCAATCCAGTCAAATTTCAAATCAATAATATGACATTTTGACCAATTTGATTAATTTGTGCACTAATTGATAAGATTTGAACCAAACTTGACTAACAATTTTTAAAGCTAATTAAATCAAATCATGAGCCTAATTAAGAAATCCAAGGAGAGTTTTTGAATATTTCCTTTTATAAATTGATATTGAATATATTAAAGACATCCCTAGGCCATAAATGCATAAAATATCTCATAAAGCCCTCACATGCCTCATTAAGACCTTCCATGCCTCTTTAATGCCTCTCTATCCCATATATTAATGAAGGTATTTATTGATTTTAGCCTCAAAAATTTAATGGATTGTTAGCCACACATCTTTATCTTGAGATGGATGGTTCAGGTTCATTTTGATCATATTGAAAAAACTATAAATAGGAGGCCTCAAAACCATAATTTTAAGCTTGGATAGTGTAAAGATATAATGCTTAAATGTGTTCAAAATCCATTGATATAGCGTTATAATGCCAAATTAATGAGATCCAAGCCAAATCCATAAACCAAAGTGCCAAGAAAATATCAAGGTAGCCACACTCCATTGAAGAAGATCTCTTGAAGCACAAGCCGAGCAAGCCAAATAAGGATCCTTTTAGAGAAATTAAGGATTTGGTGAGAAATTTTTGTTTTGTGCTCATTCTTATAATTTCTTTGAATTTCTAGTTGGGTTATCAAATGTTTTTTCCTCACTAAGCTCCCCCTAATGACTAGGCCTAGAGATGTTATGCTAGTTAGTATGTTTATTTTATTTTAATTTCATTTTGGAACTAACACGATACTAAACATTCTCTCTTGAGTCAAATTCATAGTATACATAATGGCATTCCCAACCTGACCCAACCTAACCTAACCCAACTATGTAACCCAACCCGACCCGACCTGACCTGACTGTGTGAACCCGAGAGCTCAATTTTCAAAGTTATTTGTTTTATTTGGAAAAATGTTTCAAAAATAAAAGAAGTGATAACCATTTTATTATAGGATTTACTTAAAAAAGTGATAAAATAATCCTAATCATTAATTTCACACTTCTTTTTAGATTTTCTAAAATGAATTAGGCATTTTCACTTTGGGTTTAAAGAGAAAATTTTCCATGTTTATGCTGAATTTTTTTATTGATATTTCAAAGTTCACAACTTAAAGACAAAGAGATAAAAGAACACCATCACACTTTTAATTTAAGTGATTTAAAATTGAACACATTTTCAAAGTTTGAATTCAATAGATATTTGCTTAATTAGTTCTGTTTAGCAAAAAGAAAGCTTGTGTGTATGCTCTCCCATCCATTCCCTTTAGGGAACTTTTGGGATCAAAAACATCATCTTTATTGCAAAGTACCTTAGATAAAGGCATGAAATAGATGTTTCAAAGCTCTCCTTAAGGGCTCACTTGAATTGAGTGGCCTAGAAACAACCTTTAAATATCCTTCACTTGTCATTTATTTTCATTACATCTTAGCTTGTGAGGAGAACTTCATTACCTCTCATGAGTTCTATAGGGAATCCTTAACGAAGGAATTCACCTCCTGACATTATCTTCAACCCCTATCCATTAGGGGTATATAAATTGGGATCACCCTACTGATATAATTTTTTTGAGTGTTTAAACCTTCTCCTAGCACTAGGGTTAATTTCAGGACGTATGAGCACATTGGATATTATACTACATTGAGCATGTGATAGATGTAGTAGTTATAAAAAGGGTTAGATATTTTTACAAAAACCCAAGTGCCACATACCCATATGATGTGTTTCTTATATTTCATGTTGACGTGAAAGTCTTGTGCATTTGATCCATCTAGAAACATTCAAAAACTTATTAGCTAGTTAACCCCACTTTACCATACCTTGTTAGTTTAGGATTTAAGACAATTAGTTAATTAATTTGTCTTTGTCTTAGATTACTTGGTTTTCATGTGGATTCAAAACTTGGTGTTAAAAAAAATGACATAACCAAACACATTGTCCTTAAATTTATTTGAATAATGATGATTATGCTACCCAAGAAAAAAACATCTTTTTCCTTATTCAAAGTCATCATCATACACTTTGTGTCTTATCTTCCAATTTGATGTAGTTATACTACTCATTTGAGTCTAGACCTTTTTCCACATTATTTTTAAGTCCCTCATTGATAGAATAAAATACAAATTGGACTCTTCCAAGTTTTAAAGGTTGATGTGTTAAATTGGGTTCACCACTTTGCAATTGACTTGTTTTAACTTGAGTTCAATTCCCAATTTGAATTGAGGGACATATTTAGACTCAACATCATTATCATAATTTTGTAGGACTAAATTCATATTGAGCATTTCTCACATTTTGAGTCCTAGGCCACATTTTTTACTATCCATCCTATTTTTTCATTTGTCTTGAGTTTATTTGATAACAAATTTTTACCCCAAGGATTTGTCCAAATTTGTGCATCATTGGAGTTAAATGGAGTAGTGTTACATTGCCAAAATTATGTTGAAACCATTTTGCCTTAGTGTTAAAATCAATTATTTATCACACCTTTTTATCTTTTTATCATTGTTAGGTTGTTTAAATTATTTGAAACTTGTTTCATAGACATCTTTGCACGGAATCCAAGTTCTTCCAAATTCTAACCATTTCAAGTTTTCTTTTAGAGCCTTTGTCTAAAACAGTTAAATTGTTCACCTTTTCCTATCTTATAATTCAAAAGGATTTGGTTTATGACATTATTTGGGAGAAAATAAACTATCTCCAAGTGCCTTTTATTTCATACCTCATACTTATTGATCAAGTTTATGTCTAAGAGTCAAATGCCTAATTTTTGTTAGAAGTGATTCAAATCTATTAGATTAAATATCTCATCTTTTAAAGTCTAGATTTTGATGTTGTTTGGCCAAGAATCCTATCACATGATTTTTTTGAGCATAGATTTTGATGTTGTGTCTATCTAAAATACCTAGTAACATTTGTTTTTCTTAGATTAGACTGCTTTGAAACACTTTGACCTAAAATTTTGCAATTTAATTTGTGGTCCTTTTTCTTGATATTTTTGTATGAGATGTGTAACATTAGATAGTTAAAATTATCTTGTTTTATCATAGGTCAGTGTATCAATATTTTTGGATATACATATCCATATTTTTGACCAAGTTAAACCAAGTTTAAAAATATTTTTAGACATTACATTTTTTAGAGTTTACAGAACTCTATTCTGTTTTGTTGTGTAACATTTAATATGGATCCTAGCATGTATTCCTAAACTCATAGTGGCCTTATGTATAATCTAGGATTTATTAATGTGGTCACACAATAAGAAATGGTCTAGGACCCTTATGCAGACAATGTTACTTATGAGACAAATTCTTATCTAGTTTATAACACTGAATCAAGGGCACATAGCTATGACCCATTACTTCATTAGTTAGTAAACACACCTCCTTACTCAGAGAAGGATCAATAAAAAATAGAGCAGTATTTAGCCTCAGTACCTATAGTTAAGTAACTAGTTTCTCAATAATCATACTATGTTAGTGCACCATCCACATATGATCCTTATCTATTTGAGTGTCACTTCTTGTAAAACAAGGATGAAATTTTGGTTAGATATATATAAGTAGGAGATAAATTTCTAGTGGACTTCCCCCCAAAAAAGTTTCCAAGTCTAATAAGAATGCCTCATAACATATTGTATAATCAACAAACTTCTTCTAGCAATCCTTTAGCTCTAGTCCAAATGACACATCAGGACCCTAGTATACTTATCAAAGGAAAGGACCTCATATAGGGTCACTTTGTACAAATTAAAAAACATACTAAACATACTTCAACCTAGAATATTTTAATTAAATGACCATGTAAAATAGGCCTCTCATATATCTAGTTCCTTCAGCAAGAGCGTTAACAAAATTGACTTGTCAAGGTAATTAGGGTATAAAACCCTTTATGCAAAACATTATGGTTGATATTCAAACCATAGAAGAAGTGTATTATTCTTCTACTTATATCATTGAGAGAAACATAGTGGATAATGCATAAATAACATCTAATCTGAACCAAAGTGGTGTAAGTACATAAATAACTAGTATACAAATAAGTATACCTTTAGTTAACACCATGAGTGTTTCTTTGAATTAGGACGTAGGAGTTTCTACATATCAACTTCAACAAACTACCACCATTAATCCTCAACTAGTTTCTTCTTCAAGTACTCAACCAACAAGATTAGGCAATCTTCTAGTGACCAATGTCATACCTCCACAACAAAATATGATGAATCTTACTCAACAAACAATGAGGAATATTTCACAACAAAAAACACAATCTAAAATACTAATGTAGTAGAGGTAGATTATATTACCACCTCAATAGGGGAAACCAATGTTCTAACTCACCAAGTAGAAGTGAACATACCTCATCCCTCATAGACACATATACTAATTTAAATCTAAATGATGTCTAGTCAATAGTATATGAATATTGGTCAGCAATAGATGTTGGATCTTTTACAAGTGTGAACTTCCCAATAAGGATTTATCCAACCTATAGGTTCCCATGTTCTGCAAGTACCAATTAGGCAACCTTTACCTTTTCTATAGAGTGTGCCACTAGTTCAATGACATTATCTTGGCTCACAAGTGCACCCTTAATATCAAGGTCAGATTAGTTGGTATCAGTTTCCTATTCACCCCCATTAGGCACAATATATCCATATCCCTCCATCCCACCCTCAAAATACCCAAACTTAGACCTATTTACCTAACCTAAACAAGAATATTGCACAACCACAAATGCAATTTGAAAAATTACATTCTAATTGATGCATGCATAGTCTTGGTCCATTACCAAACCAAACAAACATACCCCAAAAAATACCTTCATCATACCTCAGTTAAAGTGCTCCACTTGTGACTACTCAACCATCTACCTAGGCCAATGTTTCACCTCAAGCCAATATTCCCTCTACTTTCCAATCCCAAGAATTACAACATATGAAGGATGCAATTTCCACCGTCTATGTTGAAAAATAGGTTAAAAGGTTCAAGTTGGATGACATGTGTTCTTATCTATTTTACATGGAATACTTATAAATACCATTTCCTCCAGGATATGAGCCACCAAATTTCAATAAATACAAGGTAAGAGGTGACCCCAAAGCACATTTGATGGAGTTCTTTGTTGTATGCTAGTTGGTGGCATATAATGACATTTACCTTTTGTTGTTATCCCAATGAGTCTAGTAGGAAAAGCTTTGGAGTGGTTTTTGAAGTTTCCCAAGAATTCTATATCATATTTTTATTATCTTTCAGATAAGTTTGTGCAACACTTTTCATACAATCTTGAACATGATATTTCACTAGTTGATTTAACACAATCAAAGTAAAAGGTCAGTGAGAGTTTTAAAATTTATCTACAATAATGGAGAGCCATTACAAGATGATTCACCCATATTTTACTAGATAATAATTAGCCAATGTGTTTACTAAAAATTAACACAATGAGATATCCTATCATTTGCAACTATAGGTATATACCTCTAAAGAGATCATTGACAAAGGTTTGTTGATCAAGAGAGACCTTATTAACAAAGGGATCATCAAGCTTACCTTATCTAATCAAAATTAGGGTACCAATCTAGGAAATGGCCAAAACCAACATCAAGTCTAAGCATAAGCATTGCAACTAGGATAGGCCAATAACAATGATAAACCAATGTAATTTAACCATAATAAAAATGTTACAAGAAATGGAGTAACATAGTTGAGACATGTCCAAATGGTGAAAACACCATCTACTTAACCCATGTAACATATATAAATTAATCCTCAACTATAACCTTTTTAACTAATGCAACAAATGCAACTACCTAGGCTCGAACAATAAATATAAGAACCTTTGCCATTACAAGATCCTCCTATAAGAAGAACAAAGGTTACTCATCATGTTTTTAGTAACCTTTGAGAGCCTATTGAGTTTATGTTTTTCAATCTCAATACTACTAATTTGATTAGTTGGCCTATACTAAAACATTATCCTTAGGGCATCCCTTATCCTAATTGGCACCACCCAAATAAATTCTATCAATATCATTGGGTTAATGGACATAATTTACACAATTGTATACAAATCAAACATTTGTTTCAAAATATGTTGGAGAATATGGAGATAATATTGGATGATGGTACTTCCACTTCCAATCAAACCCTTAGAATCTATCAAAATACATTTCCACAACATAACTAATAATAACAATAATAACAAAAACAACAACAACAACAATAGTGACTAGTGCAATAACAAAAGCAATAGTATCAACAATAAAGTCCAAACTAGTAGAATCAACAATAGAACCAACAACATAGAAATAAGGGATAAAACTAAGTTCAAAACAGTAATAACCAACAAACCTACCATGTAGTTGCACATGACTACAATAGAGTTGTAGGCCATATTGTAGGAGGTCACATTAAAACCATCTCCATCAATCCTAAACCAAATACCAATCAATCACGACATCTGCTAAACAATTCTAGTCCTCTAACTCATATTGATAATCCTTCTTTAACCAAGGACCACATGTAGGCATACTACAACATAAGGATTACTAATTTTGGACCCTATACTGATAACTCATCATTACATTTTTACCATGCACAAGTTCACTAGTAACTGAGACTTATCCTATCTAGCCCCCCACCATCACCAGTATTTATTAGCAATCACAGTCTTATGTTTAATCCTTATTGTGCAATCATAACTCTATGGTCAAAGATTACCATACAAAGCCCACAACCATTTTCCACTTCATCTATTATCCAACCAACCATTTTTCCTTATAATAAGCCATTTAACTTTGACCAAGAGAACACTTTTGACGTTTTGGAACAATTATAAAAGATGCCTGCACAAATATTCATTTTGGATTTGTTACATATGTCAACAATCTATAAGGATATTTTTAATGAGTTCTTTAGCCAATCCACTACTTCTAGTGATATATCCCCTAACAAATTCTAAGCTTTGGTTAGATACCTAACTCCATCCCAACAAGTCACTTTCAACCAAAGTAATATGTCATCCCTTGGCTTACTGCATAACAACTCCTTGTACATTTAAGTTTTCATAAAGTGGCACAAAGTGAAATGTGTTCTTACCAAAAATGTATTGGGTCTAAACATAGTGTCTCTAAATCTCATCAAGCTTCTTATGTACATTATGGTAGATATTCAAGTAGAGATGATAACCATAAAAGCCTACGATAATGAGGAATGAGAATCACAAGGCACCATTTATTTATAAATTATCCTTGGGCCCTTGACCCATGATACACTTTTCCATGTGTTGGATCTCAATTTATCATACAATATACTTTTGGGTAGACCTTGGTTACATGAAATTTGTGTAGTCTTATCGACGTTGCACCAATGTATCAAGTTCTCCCATTCAAGGATGGAAGTTTGTATACCTAGAGATTTGCATGCATATGAGCACTGCAAACACCTAAAGGCTGAGTTTAAGAGTTATAACTATCATTTTGGCATGAATCTAGTGGCCAAGTAAGATAAGGGAAGGGAAATACTCTTTGATTCACTAGAGGATAGCTACATTGATCCTAATACTCTTGATTCCCTTTCTTACATGCCACCTCTTGATATATCTAATCATTATAACATCGCATCCAATGGCATAAGAGAGTATTTAATGCATGATACATTTCATATTGTAAATATTCCATAGGACCCAAAGTCCTTTGGAAGACCTAAATCCAAGCCACTTCATCCAGAATGGCAATAAAAAGGCAAGGGTAAAGGACTTGTCACATTTATAACAACATCTAGCTTAGATTAGGACCATCTTAAAGGGATTGAATCATTGTTATACAATTAGGATCTTGTTGATTTTTATGAGAGTTCCAAGTATCCTATTCCCAATAAGATCATGAAGAATCATGACTATGAAGGAAGAATTCTCAGACCAAACCAACAAGGAGCACTTGAACCAATTTCCATGACCAAATACAATGTTCCCTATGGACTTATATTTCAACTAGCTAGGGGTGGCCCCATAGACCTTACTCATGTTCTATCACCATCAAATAGTGATGAGAATGCTAGAAGTGAAGTAAAGTCTGATCACAAACTTTTTAATGACCTAACCAAGACCAATCTATTTGACACCCATTCCATTTGTACCATTATACCAATCATTTATCATAACCCATTACCATTATATTATCCCCAATTTATAGATTTGGGCCAATAAGAGTCCAATGTGTTTATTGATGAGTTTCAAAATGATGAGGCTTTCTATGATTTTATTGGCATTAGAGACAATGTTCTGTTAAGGGAACATAAATTAGGGTTCTCAATCAAGTTAGAACTTGAAGCATATTTTAGAGAGTGGGTGAACACCCTTAGCCAAAATAAATTAATTAAAACATTGAGGTCCCAAAGTGAAAACCTCGTTGACGTGCTTTTTGACCAGGGAAAAAGTAAATGAAAAGGCTAGTCTAGTGGTGAAAACCTATTTTAGGTGCCATTAGATGGAGGTATTTAACCTTCTTCAAACATAGCTCAAGAGTCCACCAACAACAAACTTATCTATGAGTCTGAGTTCAATTTTGAAAAACAACAACCTTTTGATTGAATTATTCAATAATTTCCAATAGTTTTTGTTAGATGGCCAAACCTCCCATTGGAGGACTTTGATTGATCATGCCTAGCGGAACTAAAAGACCCAGTCCTAATAAAGGACTCTAATATTGCCAACCAATTTAGATCATTACCCACTATCCTTAAGGATGGTTCAACCCTTCTAGTAGAATATATAATAGAGGTTGACATTTAATCCCGAAATGACCCAAAATGGATCAATCTAGGTGTGTCCCTTACTGAGAAGGAGCATGGCGTCCTTACAAGTCTTCTAATGGAATTTGTAGATATTTTTACATGGGAATATTCTGGCATGTCAGGTTTGGACCCCACCTTGGTTCTGCACCACCTTATGGTCAATCCTGATGCCAAACTAGTGAGATAAAATTTATGTAAGATACATCCTCAAATTATTGTATTAGTAAATAAAGAGTTGGAAAAACTCATAGAATTAAGGTGTATTCAATCCATTGACTACTCAGAGTGGATATGAAATGTTGTACTGGTTAACAAAAAGCCTAAAGGAATCAAAATTTTTACTAATTTCTATGATATCCAAATAGCTTTCCCTAAGGATGACTTTCCATTTCCCAACATTGACATGATATTCAACTCCATAGTAGATTATGAAATGCTTTCATTAATGGATGGATTTTCAAGGTACAATGAGATCAGAATAACACCATAATACTAACATAAAACTATGTTCACCACTCCATGGGGAACATTCTATTATTAGGCTATGTTGTTTGGTCTTAAGAATGTAGGGGCCACTTATTAAAGAGCCATGACCATCATATTTCATGATATGATACATGACATTGTTGAAGACTATGTCAACAACATTCTTGGCAAATCAAATACTAGGTCTGATCATCTAGCAGTGTTAAGTCAAATATTTGGAAGACTACATGAGTACAAGGTTAGACTTAATCCAAGTAAATGTATGTTTGGTGTCACTTCAAGAAAATTTATTAGCTTCATTATGTCTCATCAAGGAATTGAATTTGATCCAACCAAAGTCCAAGCCATAATAGAGATGCCACCACTAACTAATTTGAAGTAGCTCCATAGTTTGCAGGGTAAGATCTAGTCAATTAAACACTTCATATCTCAATCAGACAATAAGTGCCATCCTTTTTCACATATTCTAAATAAAGGAGTCAAATTTTAGTAAGATGATCACTATCAAATAGCCTTTTAGTAGCTAAAATACTACCTAACAAATCCACCTATTTTCTTGCCTCTTATGCTGGGAAATCCATTTTTGGTTTATCTATTAGCTATAGACAATGCCCTGGGGGTACTTTTGGCTTAGCATGATGATAATAGAAATGAGCATGTCATGTAATATTTAAGCCATACATTTTTCACATATGAGCATAATTATACACCCATTGAAAAAGCCTATTTATCCATGGTCTTTACAGCTCAAAAACTGCACCATTACATGTTAAACAATAAGACCATGGTCATTTCAAAAGTAGATCTGCTCAAGTATCTACTATCTAAAATAGATTTACAAGGTTACATAGCCAAGTGTATCATGTCTCTTAGTGAGTTTGACATAGAGTATGTAAATTAGAAAATAATCAAGGGGCAAGTCCTTGTAGATTAGCTTTCCAAAGCACCCTTTACAAATATAGATTCGCTCACATTCCAATTTCCTCATGAATCCATAATGACCATCATTGAAACACCTCTTAAGGAGAAGCACTAGAAGTTGTATTTTTATGGATCATTCATAGCACATAGATCGGGGGTTAGCCTTTTATTTATTACACCATAGGGGGATCTAATCCCTACACATTTAGGATCATCTTTCCTTGTACTAACAAAATGTCCAAATATGAATCACTTGTTGTAGGAATTTGATAGGTGGTACAATGGTACATATCTCATCTCAAGGTTTATGGTGATTCTTAGTTAATTATCAACCAGATTATAAACCATTTCCAAACCAAAGATGATAAGATGGTTCCTTACAAGGCCATCATAGACACTCTAAAATAGCATATTATTGATATCTAATTTGAACATATACCAATGGAAAGTAACATAACTATAGATGCCATGGTTAATATTGGATTTATGATTTGACAAATAGACAAGGCTAAAGAGTATTAGTTCCTTATGGAGAATTTGTTCACACCAGCTCATGAACCTTCAACTGTTATAATGATTTGTGATATTATTGATCCTAGTTCTATTTGGTATTTAAACCTTTACAATTACCTCCATAGCTAAATTATGCAACCTAACCAATCCCACAAATAATCCAAAGCATTTATCAACCAAGCCATTAATTATACCTTATTCAGATCAACCCTATAACACTATAGTTTTGATAGAAATATACTTCATTATCTCACTTCGATAGAGTCTAATCTAGTGTTACAGGAAGTTCATGCAAGAGTATGTAGAGCCCACACCAATGGGGTAGTCCTATCCAAAAATATATTACATACTAGTTAATATTGGCTGATGATAGACGTAGATGCATCTACATATGTCGAGAAGTGTGAAAAATGTTAATGGCATGTTAATTTGATTCATGTCCTAACCAAAACTTTGAAACCAATGTTGACACCATAGCCATTTTCTACATGGGGCCTCGACCTCATTGGGTAGACACTCTACAATATCAGATTACTTATATCCAATTTAAACATATACGAAGGGTAAGTAACACAACTATGGATTCTATGGCTAATATTGGATCTATGATTCCACAAATAAATAAGGCTAAAGAGTATTAGTTCCTCATGGAGAATTTGTTCACAGCAATTTATGAACCTTCAACCATTACAATGATTTTTGATATTATTGGTCCTAGTTATATTTGGTATTTAGACCTTTACAACTACCTCCATAACCAAATTATGCCACCTGACCTATGTTACAAATAATCTAAAGCTTTTATCCACCAAACCACTCATTATACCTCATTCATATCAACCCTATACCACTATAGTTTTGATGGACCTCTAATTCATTATCTCACTTTAGTAGAGTCTAATATAATGTTACAGGAAGTTCATGAATGAGTATGTAGAGTCCACACTAACATGGCAGTCCTATCCAAAAATATCTTACATACTAGTTACTATTGGCTGATGATAGATGTAAATACAACTACATATGTCAAGAAGTGTGAAAAATGTCAATGACATGCTAATCTAATTCATGTCCCAACCAAAACATTGAAACCAATGTTGACACCATAGTTATTTGCTACATGGGGCCTCAACCTCATTGGGTAGACACTCTAAAATATCAAATTACTGATATGCAATTTGAACATATACTAAGGGCATGTAACATAACTATAGATGCCACGACTAATATTAGATCTATGATTCGATAAATATATAAAAATAAAGAGTATTAGTTCCTTGTGGAAAATTTGTTCACACTAGATCATGAACCTTCAACCATTATAATGACTTGCAATATTATTGGTCCTAGTTCTATTTAGTATTTAGACCTTTAGAACTAACTCCACAACCAAATTATGCCACTTGACGTATCTTGTAAATAATCCAAATCTTTGATCCACCAAACCACTCATTATACCTTATTTAGATCAACCCTATACCACCACAGTTTTGATGAAACTCTACTTCATTATCTCACTTTGGTAGAGTCTAATCTAGTGTTATAGGATGTTCATGAAGGAGTATGTAGATCCCACACCAGCAGGGTAGTCCTTACCAAAAATCTCTTACATACTAGTTATTATTGGTTGATGATAGACATAGATGCAATTGCATATGTCAAGAAGTGTGAAAAATGTCAATGGCATGCTAATTTGATTCATGTTCCAACCAGAATTTTGAGACCAATGTTGACACCATGGCCATTTTCTACATGGGGCCTCGACCTCATTGGAAAAATAAATCTTACCTCATCAGATGGACATAAACATATACTCACTTCCATCAAATATTTCACTAAGTGGTTTGAAGCTATACCCCTCACTTACGTGATTGGAAAGCAAATTTCCAAGTTCATATTCAACCATCTCATTTTCCACTATAATATCCCTTCTAATATTATATCTGATAATGGAGGATCATTCAAGAACAAGGATGCCAAAAATCTATGCACCAAATATAGCATTACATAACACTTTTCTATGGCATATTACCCTCAAAGTAATGGTCAGGATAAAGCATCAAACAAAATAATTATCAACATTCTCACAAATATTGTCAATGATACTAGTCATGATTGACACCTTCAATATTTTGTGCCCTTTGGGCCTACCGTACCAATCACCATACACCCAAAAAAGCCACTCCATATTCACTTTTTAATGGTATTGAAGCCATACTTCCTATTGAGGTTGAGTTACCTTCATTACACATCTCTTTCAAGCATGTCCTAGATGACCATGAATATCGAGTAGCTCACCTACAAGAGCTAAACCTACTTGATGAAACATGCACAGCCACACTGAACAATCTTCAGTCCTATCAAAACTAATTAAGAGGCCACTATAATTGGCTTGTGAAACATAAATTTTTTGAATTTGGTGATTATGTCCTTAAAGAAAACTAAAAGAATACCATAGATGAAAAGAAGCATAAAGGTAAATTTAAATTTTATTAGATAGGTCCCTTCATCATTATGGTAAACTATGGATTAGGAGCATACAAACTTGCCACACTAGATGGGGATGAACTTCCTAAGACTATGAAAATTATTCACTTCAAGCAGTACTACACTTGAGTGACTTGGTGTTATTATTTATAAGTACTATTTCAACTTGTACCATATTATCAATATTCTTCTTTGTACAAATGTCATTATTACCATTCCTATAACCTGTTACTTAACCATTTTGTTCTATTGACCAAGCATGTTTTAAACCCTATTTACCTAGCCCATTTAACCTTGGTTTTTCCATTAGTTTCACATTTTCAACACAAAGAATCTAATCATTTTGTGCAGTTGTTTCAAGAATTCATGATAGAGGCAGTATTTTGGAGTAGTATGATAGAAGTTTTGGTAGTTGCATCCTTCATTTCTTGTTACCTTCTTATCACCAGTATTGATACTAATTATAACCAACTATAGGAAAACTAGGGGCATTGACCTATGCCATTGTATCCTATTTATAAATTCTTATGGGTAAACTAGGGGCAATATTTTTTTATTGAGCCTTGACATACCAACTTTCTATTTCCTCTATTATATTTTTCCTGAATACCAATTGTGCCTATTTTTTTTGAATTTACTACTACACTAGTTGGATTCCTCCATTTTAAGGTGAAATAATAATGACTTGAGGTCATATCATGGGACTATGTAAGTATCACTTAATACTTGTTGAGGTCAGCTTAGTCACCCTAAATCATGCCGTCATCATTTATCAAGCAACCTAAGTCATGCTCTTGACATTTTGTGATCAACCTAAGCAATTCTCTCCTCATTTTATAGGCTTAAATTTTTTAGTATCTTGTCATTCTCAATTGAGTTGAGATACTAAAAAATTCCAAAAACATTTGTAAAATCATTTATAAAAACCAAAAACATTGACCACTTATTTATCTTAAGGATTCTAGAGACCTTTACTAAGTAACAAGAAAATCCCTTGTTACTTAGTTTCCCCATCCTTTTTGGAATTCTATCCTATGCACTTACCATTTTGCAAGATCATTTCTATTATTCTATTGCATTCATCATGTTTTTTTTCATTAGTTATCAATTTCTTCCCATTTCCTGGAAGAAATACATTTGGCCTAAAGTTTTTGTTGGATATTAGGTCCATAGAAATATGTAGGAAGTGTCCACTTGCCTGGTGCATATAGAGACAACTCAGCTACCCCCTTCCTTTTTCTTTTATTCCCCCATTATGTTTGTTTGTTAAGTTGTCTCTTATTTTCTATGGGCAATGTTTGTCTATTTTTTCTCACATTATTTGTAATAACATTAGGATTAACCTTTATTTGTTTCTTGCTTTGTTTATTTGTATTCATGTATGGTAACTTTAAGTAGTGGTGACTTGATTCAATCTTCATGTGTTCATTGGGTGATTCCTTATGCATTTATACTTTAATCCATCCATATTCATATGTTTACATTTCTATCATGGTTTTTATTATTGATGCATTGTTTTTATTTGAATATTAGATCCTAGAAGTCAGTCTTTATGAATATTTTGGCCAAGTCCTCATGATGTTCTACCATGATACCTACCATCACATGATATAATAAAAATTAGATATTCATCAAAAGTGGCATCAATATCTCCTTCTTACTGACATCATCAACATCCCTATCATATCCCAAATAGAATGATTAAAAATAAAATTATTTTAACCTTTGTTAGTTCGGATGAGAATATCCATACTAGTGGGTTATCCCAATTCATATTTATCCTTTGTATTAAGTTATCATCATCATGTCTTCAATCATCAGCGAAATCAATCATGTTTTCCATAATCAAGGTTCACTTATTATAACTGCATATGGGCAAATCATTATACATTATCCCACTTGTATTTCTCAATAATTATAACTATCTTTGGGCAAATCATTGTGTTCTCACCAATTTAATTTTTTTAGCCCAAATAGGTGCATGTTGTTATCTTATTTATATGTTCTAATTGGGTAACTTCATCTTCTCAATGATTATAACCACCTTTGGGTAAATCATTATATTTTCATACCATATTGCCACTATCAAGGTACAATGTTTATAATTGCCTTTGGACAAACCATTGTAAACCATCCCACTTACATTCTCAGTGATTTTGACTACTTTTTCAATATAATTGTGTTCTCACACCATCATCTTCCTTTCTTTTGTCCCCTTATCTCACTTCTTTATTTAAAGGGATCATCTATCAACCTTCCTTATGCCAACTATTCCCTCGAGGGAGCATCCTACAGTTAGTTCATCATCATTGAAGTTTTAGGCATACAAGACCTTTTAATTCTTTGAAAACACATTATTATTCCTATATCTTTGAACACTTTCCCAAATAGGAGCAAACTATAGACACCTAAAAGTGGCCACCAATGACCTTCAATCAGGGTTTTGACCAATTTCTATCAAAATACACAATTTGAGATAAAAACACTAAAAAAAGCTAAAATCTTTAAAACTATCATATTCAAGTGCTAGTTTTGGCCAGAGTATCCCTAAATTGGGTAATGAAATTTATGAGATAGCTAAATCTTATCATATCATTTCAAGTTAAAATGATATTTTCACACCTAGGTACTCTAGATTGCTCTTTTCTACCAAATTTCTTACATGAGACATGTTCCTTTATTATTTTGTGTCAGCATCATCCTAAATGGGATAACGGATCAAATGCATCTAACATCACCTTCCAATTCCAATCCAGTCAAATTTTGAAAAAATAACACAAAATTTTGACCAATTTGATTAATTTGTGCACCAATTGCTAATATTTGAGCCAAAGTTGACTAATCATATTTAAGATTAATTAAATCAAATCATGAGCCTAATTAAGAAATCTATGGATCTTTTTTGAAAATTTCCTTTTAGAAATTGATATTGAATATCTGCATCATAAAATGACATCATTTATTGGAAAGACATCCCTAGGCCATAAATGCATAAAATATCTCATCAAGCCCTCTCATACCTCATTAAGACCTTCTATGCCTCTTTAATGGCTCTCTATCCCAAATATTTATGAAGGCATTTATTGATTTTTACATAAAAATTTTAATGGGTTGTTAGCCCATATCTTCATCTTGAGATGGATGATTTAGGTTCATTTTGAAAAATCTATAAATAGGAGGCCTCACAACCATAATTTTAAGCTTGGATATTATAAAGTTATAATGCTTAAATGAGTTCAAAATCCATTCATGTAGTGTTATAATCCTAAATTGTTGAGATCCAAACCAAAGCCACAAACTTAAGGTGCCAAGAGGAGATGAAGGTAGACACACTCCATTGAATAAGATCTCTTGAAGCATAGGCCAAGCAAGCCAAAGAAGGATCCTTTTGGAGCAAACAAAGATTTGATAAGAAATTTGTGTTGTGTTCTTATATCTTATTTCTTTCCATTTCTAGTTGTGTTCTCAAATGGTTTTTCCTCATTAAGCTCCCCTTAGTGACTAGGCATATAGATTTTATGCTAGCTAGTGTGCTTCTTTCATTTTGATTTCATTTTGGAGCTAACACAATACTAACCATCCTCTCTTGAGTCAAATTCATAGTCTATAGATATAGGTATACATTAATGCCTCATTAACCCTATTTGAACCTCACATGTATCCTTTTTGATATATGTTTTAAGGTTAACAATCATCATACTTAACTATGCATTTGATGGCTAATTTAGTCTCCACAAGCCTAGATGATTACTAAAACTACCATGTAGACTTGACTTGAATTAACACAGGCTTATAAGGTGTCTTTAAGGAACCTTGATTGTAAGCATATGAGTGTCTCTTAAGGTTTTATGACATGAAATGAGTCTTATTAGGATTAAAAATCCTTCATTGATTTCAAATCTTCACCACACTCTCATTTCATGACCAAACCTTCACAAAGATCATGCCCTTTCTCAACTGTAGGATAACTATGTATATGCTCCATTATATGGACAAAGACTATTCTTGGCCTTATTAAAGTCATCACTCATGGATATGATCATTTTTCTTCCATCTCTTGTAGTTTGAGGAGGTAGTTTGATCAAATACCTTAAAAATACACCTTTATTTGCCTTAGCTTATGTACTTCATGAATAACCTCATGACTGTAGATCACCTTCTTGGCTACATATGATGTTTTTTTGGCTTGCATATCTTCTTAACAAATTATGTTGATTTTCACCCTTTGCCTTATTTTGAAAGTGAAATCTTGGAGTGGAGATGAATGGAAGGTGTAATGATGAGGTGAGAAGATGAAAAAACCTTGAATGAAGAGTTAAAGGAGAATGAAACACAGTGAGAAATGGTATATGACAATATGTATGGAGAAGGACAAGATAGAGATAAAAGATCATGAAATGGTAATCTAAGAGTCACATTGAAGCATCCTATTCAAGCATGATCCTATACCCTACCTAATATATCAATTTGGAGGTCATTGGAGGAGGATAAGAATCTGAATTAGAAACCTAGGAATATGTTAAGTACCTTAAAATATGATAAAAACCTTAATATTTGATGAAAATGGATTTTTGAGATGTTTGAGAACACAATGGTGGTCTTTGATATGAATATTTTAAAAAATATCTTAAGAAAATTTCATGAGGAACATATGAATATGATGGAGATCCCTACTAAGAAGAAAATAGGAAATCTGGAAACCCTTTCTCTCTCTTGAACCGTACAATTCTCCTATAGAAGCATACTAAACTATAATTCTCTTATCTTCTTGAGTTCAATTTGGCCCTCATACATGTGAAATATAAGGTATTTTTTCCATTTAAGGGTGATTCATGCCCCTAAGAAGCCCTGTAATCTTGACTTTTCTTGATATGATGCCTTAATGAAGAGAAAATGAAAAAAATTGACTGCCTTGCTAGATGCAAGACTGTTGATGTATATCTTGACTTCAAATGGATGATATATGAAGGAGAGATGAATGAATTTATAACCATGTAATCCATAAATAATCTCTCCAAGTCTAATTTCTTTGTCTAAAATTTCAAACCTAGACTTTTTCTTTGATGGTCGACCACCTACAAATCTGAAGAGTTCTCCCTATGTGCAAATAAGCCAATTGACTAGAGGGGACCGGTTTGGGGCCTATTTTGCATCCCTTTGTCTTCAGTATCTTCTACAACCTCTAAAATATCTCAAATTTGTGCTTCATACCCCTATTTTATGGAATGGGTCATACAATTCTGTACACTTGATTGAAATATGCATGAGATAGCCTTCTCTTTGATTTTAATTCATAACTTAAGATTACACTACCAATATTAGTTCATAAAGAGGATAATAGAGTCATAAGCATGTTAAAACACAAGAATTAACCCTTTACATGATTTTGGGGGCCAAATTTGGCACATGGGAGCTAAAGATGGGCTTTTTCAATATGAAACTTGCATGAAATAACCTTTTTTAAAGCATGAAACATTGATTTAAGGTAATAACATGAAAATGAAAGTATTTCAAAGTTTTATGAAGGCATTATTGGCATTTCAAAGTATAATTTAATCATTTTTAATCCAAAGGATCCACTTTTGAATAAAAATACAAGGTTTTACAAGGAAACTTGTCACTAAAAAGGTTTATAACAACACCCTAAGAAGTTTCAAATTATAGTGGATGACATTTGGCCTTGATAGACCAAGTTGCCAACAATTATGATGATAGTGATCAGTGATGAATAATGTCACATGCTTATTTTATAATTATCATACTTAGAGTACTTTATATGGATCACTAATTAGGTTATCTTGGTGTAATCTAATGAAATGATATGTTTTTTTACTTTTTTTGAAAAAAATCATATATTTCTAGGTACATCCTAGAGGGTTGTTACAATATCTCTTTATATAACAACCCCACTGACTTAGACATAGAAATACATTATTTTTCAATTAAGCATATACACCATAGATATATTACACCTCAAAAATATAAATAGAGATCACATATATATCATACATCACACATTATATCATATATCATAGATCTCTAATGTCATGAGGATGCTATATAAGATGAATATAGAAATTAATACAATAAATCAACCATGACTGATGCAACTCTATAATATTTTCCATCAATATACAATAATAAGTAATTATAATTCTTCATGACAATACTCAATAATAATATTCAATCTAATATAATATACATAATTTAAATACCTGGATCTCTAAAGCATGAGTTCCCTGGACTTTCCAATATATGTGTCAATCTCAAGTGTTGTCTCAATAGTATTACTATTGTGGAGAGAGAGAGAGAGAGCATCATCTTAGAACTTTACCACACCAACCATAGACCAACGATCCCTCACACTAATCCCATCAGGGAATGCCCCTCCCTTCATGGATGAGTAGATAGTGACATCATGAGAATCTAGAGAGACTAACAAGTGCCAATGTGTTGTATGATTCTAAATTAAACATTTAGTGTATCATAGAGATATATTATATTGTAAGATATCGCACTAACATGTGAACCATAATCATGAAATGATAATTCCTCACTTAACATACTTTGATCCAAAACTTTATGAATAATAAATTATAATGACCTAGATCAATCAATTTCATACACACCACTTGATGAGACTAATTTCATATAACATTGCAATGCCAGTAAGCTAGTGAAGGCCATCTCACTCCCTACTCTGCATTAGCAATGAAAATTGATAAAATATAAATTCACTCACATGATTCATCAATTTACATCCTAATAGCAAATGCATCACATGACACGTTATACATAGGAGTAATAACATCATACATTTAATCCATCAAACATATACATGAATCTTCACCATATTTTATCCCATAAAAGAAATAATTATTATACATATACCACCTAGGTAAACATAAATTTATCTATATAATTTAAACAATATAATTTATTTTTAGTTATTTATACCCTATGACAACCCATATTAACATAGTTTAGTGTTCTAAAACTTGGCTACCATTTTTACACAATCAATAGTATTAAATAGTCTCAAATACATGGAAATATATATATATATATATATATATATATATATATATATATATATATATATATATATATATATATATATATATATACCAAAAATCATTCTCATCAAATACAATAATACATCAACACAATATTTCTTAAATTTTCAGAGTTTGCATGTATGCATACAGAAGTCTACCAACTGTAGAACATATGCTATACACATCAACTACTAATAGGTATATAGTATATAGACAAATATAGATATGAGTTAGGTATAATAACTATAGTAAGTACCATCTGAGTAAAATATATCTCTATACCATAGCACACTATGATATTCCATACTATCATAGGTTCCCAACTACAAGACAACACACAATCCGAACTTCTAATTTTTGAGACTCAACTAACTTATAGTAATAAGCATAAAATAAATAGGTATACCACCCAATAAATATTACCAAAGTATCACAACATATAAACATGCATCACGATGCGCTATTAAACACTAAGTGTAACTAAGTATCCATACATTTCAATACACTAATAAAATGTAATGCACATAGATATTCCATCATGAATACATATGACTAATAGTCATTCATATTATTAATAGTGAGTCAGATACCCATTATCCTATTGACTCATTTTCTTCTAAGAGATTATTTATAAAGTTATAGTCTTGATTTCTATGAAGCTTAATGACATCTTTGAATCATCTAATAATTATAGGTATAATCTTTATATACCAGTACTTTCACATCGTAACATGCACCTCATGTAACTATTCTAATGATATGCAATCTCTAAATCATAACTGAAAGAATAAAAAATTCAATTTCTCAAAACATAAGTAGTCCAATTTCACAACCAATTTATATTTAGAGGTTTACAATCAATCGTTTGTTAAATTAGCTTTAATCAATCTTTAAATATTTCATCTGAGAATATTATTTAAAAGAATCTACCCTAGATTTTTGACTACACTATAATTCATAAATATATAACTTGATATATTGTAAAACTTTTTTATAATCCTTTTACTATTTGATAAGAGATTTCAAAGTTCTTTCAAGTTTAACTCCCCATAGAGGATAATTATGTTTGTCCACTCAACTCAAAGGTTAATTCAATTTATAGTAGATAATAAACTATTTAATTAATCAACTTCCAATCTAATGGTAATTTATAACCAATCAATTCAAAAAATCTTAAGCTTTTATTCAACCATTTAGGTATAAGTAAACACACCTGAATTTATAAAATACACATTGATATGTTTATGAAGTCATATTATAAATATTCACATGAAACTCAAAATGTATATATATTTCTCAAATATTGTTTTTAAGCCAATAACACATCTACCTCCCACCTGGGGTTCTAGGATAGATTAATAAACAAGTTTATGCCCATTTCAATACTCTAAAACTTGTTATTAAAAAATATATATAATTTTTATTCTCCATTAGGAGTTTTTACCGATAACTTTTGAAGTATTATCAAAAGATTTAAATACGGGTTTATGTTTTTGAATTATTTATAAATCTCATTCGTTTTCTACTCTATTAGACAAATAAGTCATAATATCCTCATGACATTTAAATACATCCCTTAGCATTATCCGATGTCTAGATAAAATAAAACACGTTTATTTCTCATTTAATAAACTATGTTCATGGTTTGGACTTGGACCAAAATAAATAAAAATAATAATAATGTTTTGAAATAATAATTAACTTAAAAAATATATAAAAATTTATTTTCCCAAAATATATAATAATTTATATTCCCAAAAATAACTTGCAATATATTTTTTTGAAATATATAATAATTAATTTTTTTAAAAATAACTAATATATTTTTCTGTAATATATAATATTTTATTTTTCTGAAATAACTAATGATATATATTTTTTTCCAAAATATATAATAATTAATTTTCCTAAAAATTCTAGCTATATACCATCTCACTCTCTAATAATACTTTGAATTTAATTATTTCAAAATATAATAAGACACTAAGGTAATATGAAAAGACCTAAAAATCACTAAGCCATTTATATTACTAGAAAATAAGACATAGTATGACACTCAAGTAAAATCAAATAACCAAAAATTTATTTTGCCATTCATATGGCTGGAAAAATTCAAATTAGACGACGTCTTATTGAAATACAAGACCATAAATTAAATGCTAGTTAGATCAAAACAACAAGTATTAATAATTAATGCCAAAGGTAAACATAATGACTAGTTAGTAATTAATAATTTTTAGCTTGCTAGAAAATAAAGTGATGCCAAACATAAAATAGAAAAACTATTTTAATTGAGACACCATTATTGTGCTTGGGAAAAAGAAAGATTTGGGTGATGCCTATCATCATAATGTATTTAAACAATAGATCTATATTTCACCTTGAATCACCCAATCTAGAATTTAAATGTTGAGGATTTGTGGTGGGTCAATGCCATACAAGGATAATAGCTAGCTGGGAAAACATACAAGCAAAGCCTCTATACAAGTTGCTTCCATTCAAGAGAAATTCTATTTTTTTAAAGACAACAACAATCACTTATAAACAGGCTGATGCCTCATATCTCAATATTTTGGTCAAATAATAATAAGTAAAAGGATGTTATGGCTACTGCAGTGAATCAATATTATCAAATCACATAATGATAGTCTAAAATAAAGTCTAAATCCTCATGCAACTAATTCTATGCTTATTTAAGATAGTTTACCCTATTTTAAGCCTTGTATGTCTCAAATATACTTCGATAAAAGCATAATTTATCCAATCTATCTTTAAACCCGATCAATGGAAGACATTTCATACCTCTTTAATTTTTTGATACATAGTATTTTCTTTCCCTTGGCTACATCATTTCTCTCCTCTCTGAACTCCTTTCTCCTCATTTTGCTCTTTTATACTTCTTTACTGTACCAAATCTCCCTAGCCTAATATCTCTTTTTTTCCAATCCCCTTCCTCTTCTGGATATAAGGCATAACCCATTTTTTTAAAGTTTCCTCTTTTCTTTCTTTTATTTTATTCATGAAAAACTCTTTTTTTTTTTTTTTTTTCTATTTTTATGTTTTTTTTTTAAAGAATGATTTATTTTGATTTTATTTATTTCTTTTATTTTTAATTTCATAGCAAACTTTATTTACTTATTTTATTTCATGAAAAATAATTATTTATTTATTTAGCTTTAAAAATAATATGAAATTTTAGACAAATATATTTAGTAACCTGAATCCAAATAATGTTTACCCCATTATGTCCAACTTTAACATTTAAATATCACTTAGTAATTCAATGGCAATTTTTTAAAGCATTAATACTCTGTATTTTAAATTTTGCATTTATATGTATTATTGAAACGACATTTACCTATATTAGAAAACCATAGAAAATAATATTTTAAGCAAGAAGTAGACACACAATAATCAATTTAATACATTTCTACCATGACTAACTACTATGTGTGTGTGCAGGGTTCCATTAGCTCTCTGTCGATCTGTGATGTCTCCATCTATAACACTCTCTCTGATGATGCTCTCTTTTTGCTATCTTTGAGGAAAGATTTCTCCTGTATCCACCCATAATATGTAATTCATTAGATCTTTTCACATGATATTCATTAGTAATAATATATATATAATTGAATCAATACATTAATATGCTTAAAATATAAATGCATACATAAACTAGTTGATAATAAGTAATTATGTATTTACATCTAACTAAGCAACATTATATAATCCCGAAATAAAATAAATCTCAAGCTTAGTCAGAAATATAATCAAATCTAAATTTTTTTATTACAGATATTCATTGATAATCTAACAAATTTGTTTGACGAGGAATCGAGATGTAACATCCTTCCCCCCTAAAGCTAGTCATTGCCCTTGATGACTTTAATTTAAACATAAGTCTTGAATCAAAAATATTTCTTAGTATAAAAATAACATGATATAAAATGTCAAATTATGGAAAATTTCTTGTAGAACTCACCGTAGTTGCTCCAAGTTATACTATTTCTAAAGTATTGGTCCTACAGGACCCTACTCAATAACATCTCCCAACTAAACAAGCACAGTTGTGAGTATTACTTACTCTGACTGATTCTATCATGACCACTCTGAGGTGTGGAATTGTGAAGACAAGCCTATATACTAATGAAACTTTCAATAAGTTTTCAATGAAGGGTCATGACATGTCTTAATGAAAGTTTCACTAAAGTTTATACTAATGCATAATTGTCATGACCATGAAGGGTCCCACATGTCTTAATTAAAGTTTCACTAATTTTTCAAAACACATAAGATCATCATACAAGTCAAAATAAATGACCAATATGAGTTTTATAAAATATTCCATCCCTCAACAGAATTTTATGCTATCAAATCATTGAAAGTAAGGCTATATGATAAATGATTTTATAAATGCTCTCATACAAAATAAATCATATAATCAATCCATAATTGAATTAAGTTACTGCTAGTTATACATACTAGCATCATATTTCACAGCTTAACTTATTTTATCATGGTCATGATTAAGAAAGAATAATGCTATATGAAAATAACATACATCGGCCAAGAATTGCACCTTTCTTTCATCCTTATAGAAAAATAAACAAAATAATATCTCTTTACTTGTTCAACTAGCACACAACAAGTTAAACATTTATTCCAACCTCTGGATTGACAAAAATTCCACCTCCTATACCCTACTCACTTTTGGTGATAGGTATAATTTTTTTTTTTTTAAACAACATGTTTTAAGCAAAAGGAAAACAAATGTCAATATAATAATGAGTGTATAACATTATACTAATTATAATTAACTTACAATCCTTATTATATAATTTAATTTATAAATCAAGGGTTACCACCTTACGTGGTCAAGAAATCACCAGTTAGATTGAGTAATTAATTTGAAGAGTTATAAGTAAAAAGTAGAGAACTATCATCTCAAAAAATCTTATTTACCGTTCTGAGGTAAAAAGAAAATACTTCAACTCAATGTTTCCCAAACACTACCTACTTACCCAATCTTGTACATATGGTATCTCAATCTTCTTTCATAACTAGGAGAGATATATGCCAGCATAAACATGTGTCCATCCATCCAATCTTAAAAATTATCTCTCACCAAGATTAGAAAACATTCTCCCATAATTTCAAAGGGAGAACAATCATCAACATTAAGAAATAATTCACATTTAATAACATATCAAATCAACATCATGCATATAATACTCCTTTCAGCAACATCATAATAATGTCAAAAAAGAATAAGACAATAAAAATAATTCACCTCTAAGTTAACTAGAAGAGATGACACTTATTCGTAAACCACATCTCATAATATTGAAAATTCCATGAATAAACTCCTATCATAATGGGATTATCAAGCAATACAACAACACTCAGAAGATTTTCCACTTCCTTAAATGGTACTAAAAGAAAAATGGTCTTATGAGATTTTCCACTCTTAGGATCTAAGAATATAAACACAAATCTAAAGAGCATAAGTTAAAAATAAAAGCATCATGAGGTTATCAAACACTCACAAAATTTAATAACAAAAATGACTTGATAATCAAGAAAGTCATACTCATACTCAAGGTGTCTAATCTAAATGATCAAACTATGGTAGACAATGTTTGATTGTAACTCATGAAATATAATATATACTCATCCACCCAAACCTCAAATAAAGCCATTACTAAAGGAACACTCGATAATATGATTTCATTAACAACTCAAAGGGATACAAGTACTCTTGAGGGTACATACTCAATGTTCTACACATATTTTACGAATGTCACAAAACTTCATCAAGGTGCAAAAAGGTTCCACACTAAGACACCACAAGTTTAAATTCTAGTGAAATAATTCATGACATTAGGTTCACACTGATGGACAAAGACATTAAAATGCTAATGGAATCATTAAGTTATGGTGTTCAAGCCACAATTTTGATACCACATGTAATAACCCCACTAGATTAGACATATAAATATATTATTTTTTTACTTAAATATATATACCATAAATAAATTACACCTCAAGAATCTAGATAAATATCACATATATATTCAAGTGATAATATTAAGTACACATTACATCATATATCACAGATCTCTAATGTCATGAGGATACTACATAAGATGAATATATAAAGTAATATAGGAACTCAGCCATCACTAATGCAACTCTGTAATCTCCACTACTACTATAAAATAATAATTAAGTATAATTCTTCATGACAATAATCAATAATAATATTAAATATAATGTAATGTATATAATATAGATACCTAGCTCCCCAAAACATGAGTTCCCCAGAAATTTTAGTATTTGTGATAATCTCAAGTGTTGTCTCAATAGTATTACTCATGTGGGGAGGGAGAGCATCATCTGAGAAATTTACAACACCAATTATGGACCAATGATCCTCCACACTAATCCTATCAAGGAATGACCCTCCATTAACGAATGAGTAGATAGTAATAGAAAAAAAATCCAGAGATACTAGCAAGTACCCATATATTATATGATTCTAAACTAAACATGTAGTGTATCATATAAATATATTCTATAACAAGATATTGCACTAACATGTAAACCATACTCATGAAATGATAATATCTTACTAAACATACTTTGGCTTAAAACTTTATAAATAATAAATGATAATGATCTAGATCAATCGATTTTATACACACCACTTGATCGAACTATGTTCATCTAACATTATAATACCAGTAAGTTAGTGAAATCTATCTCACTTCTTACTCTGCATTAGTAATGTATATTGATCAAATACAAATTCAATCACAAGATTCATCAATTTACATCCTACTAGCAAATGCATCGCATGACATGCTATACATAAGAGTAATAGCAACATACATTTAATTTGTCAAATATATGCATTAATCTTTTATTATATTCTATCTCATATTAAAAATAATAACTATAAATATACCACTCGGGGAAACATAAATTTAACTATACAATTTAAATAATATAATTCATTTCTAGTTATCTACACCTTATAGTAATTCATATTACCACAGTCTAATGTTGTAAGACTTGACTAACACTTTTTCACAATAAATCACACAAAGTAGTCTCAAATACATAGAAACACAAGCGTTATACATATAACTTTATATATATAATAATGTAAACACCATTCCCATAGAACATAATAATAGATCAACACAATATTTGTTAAATTTTTAAAGATTGAATTGATGCATACACAAGTCTACTAACTGTAAAATATATGCTATCCACAACAAATACTAGTAGGTATATAGTATACAGATAAATATAGATATGAGTTTGGTATAATAACTATAATAACTACCATCTGGGTAAAATATATCTCTATATTGTAGCACCCTATGATATCTCATACTATCATAGGTTCTTAACTATAAGACAACATACAATCCAAAACTTCTAATTTTCAAGACTCAATCGATTTATAATAATAAGCATACAATAAATAGATATACCGCCTGATAAAGCTTACCAAATTATAACATATAAACATGCATCATGATGTACTATTAAACACTAAGTGTAACTAAGTATTCATACATATCAATACATTAATAGTATGTAATGCACACAAATATTTCATTTTGAATACATATAATTAATAGTCATTCACATTATTAATAGTGAGTCAGATATCCCACTATCCTATTGACTCATTTTCTTCTAAGAGATTATTCGATAAGTTATAATCCTGATTCCTATGAAGCTTAACGATATCTTTGAATCATCAAATAAATTATAGGTATAATCATTATATAACAGTACTTGCACATCGTAACATGCACCTCATGTAATTATTCTAAAGCTATGCAATCTCTAAATCATAACTAAAAGAATCAAAACATCATTTTCTTGAAACATAAGTAGTCCAGTTTTACAACCAATTTATATTTAGAGGTTTACGACCAATCATTTGTTAAACTAGCTTTAATCAATCTTTAAATATTTCATCTGAGAATATTATTTAAAAGAATCTACCCTAGATTTTTGATTACACTATAATTCATAAATATATAACTTGATATATTGTCAAACTTTTTTATAATCATTTTCCTATTTGATAAGAGATTTTAAAGTTCTTTCAGGTTTAACTGCCCATAAAGGATAATCATGTTCATCCACTCAACTCAAAGGTTAATTCACTTTACAATAGAAAATAAACTATTTAATTAATCAACTTGCAATCTAATGATAATCTATAACCAATCAGTTCAAAAAATCTTAATCTTTTATTCAACCATTTAGGTATAAGCAAACACACCTAAATTTATAAAATACACATTGTTATGTTTCTGAAGTCATATTATAAATCTTCACATGAAACTCAAAATGTATATATATATATTTCTCAAATATTGTTTTTAAGCCAATAATACATCTACATCTCACTTGAGGTTCTAGGATAGACTAATAAACAAGTTTATGCCCATTTCAATATTCTAAAACTTTTTATTAAATCAGATATATAATTTGTATTCTCTATTAGGAATGTTTACCTATAACTTTTGAAGCATTATCGAAAGATTTAAACACCGATTTATGTTTTTGAACTATTTATAAATCTCATTCATTTTTTACTCCATTAAACAAATAAGTCATAATATCCTCATGATGTTTAAATACAGCCCTTAGTATTACCTGATGTCCAAATAAAATAAAACACGTTTATTTCTCATTTAATAAACTATGTTCATGGTTTGGAGTTGGACCAAAATAAAAAATAATAATAATAATAACAACAACAACAACAACAACAACAACAACAACAATAATAATATATTGAAATAATAATTATTTTACGAAATAAATAATAATTTATTTTTAAAAATATATAATAATTTATATTTTCAGAAATAACTAACAATATATTTTTCTAGCAATAGCTAATATATTTTTTTGAAATATATAATATTTTATTTTTATGAAATAGCTAATCATATATTTTTTAAAAATATATAATAATTAATTTTTCCAAAAATTCTAGCTATGTACCATCTCAGTATCCAGATAATACTTTGAATTTAATTATTTGAAAATATAATAATACACTAATGTAATATGAAAAGACCAAAAAATTATGAAAGTATTTATATTGCTGGAAAATAAGACTTAGTAAGACACCCAAGTAAAATTAAATAACCAGAAATTTATTTTGCCATTCAGATGGCTGGGGAAATTTAGATTGGGCGACACCTTACTGAAATAGAAGACCAAAAATTAAATGTCGGTTAGATCAAAACAAGTATTAATAATTGATGCCAAAGGTAAACATAATGACCAGTTAGTAATTAATAATATTTAGCTTGCTGGAAAATAAAGTGATGCCAAAGATAAAACAGGAAAAGCGAGATTTGGGTGATGCTTATCTACCATAATGTATTTCACTGTTGAGGATATGTGGTGGGTCGATATCATACAAGGATAATAGCCGATTGAAAAAACATACAAGCAAAGCCTCTATACAAGTTGCTGCCATTTAGGGGAAATTCTGTTTTTTTAAAGATAGGAGCCAACACTTATAAACAAGTCGATGCTTCATATCTCAATATTTTGATAAAATAATAATATATTAAAAGAATGTTGTGGCTGCTACAGTGAACCAATATTATCAAATGACCTAATGACAGGGCAAAACAAAGTCTAAATCTTCATACAACTAATTCTATGCTTATTTAAGACACATTTTACCCTGTGTTAATCCTTGCATGTCTCAAATATAGTTTGGTAAAAGTATAATTTATCCAATCTATTTTTAAACCCGATTAATGGAAAACATTTCATACCTCTTTAATTTTTTGATACATGGTATTTTCTCTCCCTTGGTTGTATCTTTTCTCTCCTCTCCAACCTCCTTTCTCCTCTTTCTGCTCTTTACTCCTTTACTACACCTAATGTCTTTTTTTTCCCAATCCCCTTCCTCTTCTGGATATAAAGCGCAACTCATTTTTTTAAAAGTTTCCTCCTTTCTTTTATTTTATTCATGAAAAACTCATTCTTTTTATATTTTTATGTTCTCTTTTTTTAAAGCACGTTTTATTTTAATTTTATTTATTTATTTTATTCTTAATTTCATGGCGAACTTTATTTATTTATTTATTTTATTTCAATAAAAATAATTATTTATTTATTTAACTTTTAAAATAATATGGAATTTAAAACAAATATATTTGGTAATCCCAATCCAAATAATATTTACCCTATTATGCTCCAATTTAACATTTAAATATCTCTTAGTAATTTAATGGCAATTTTTGAAAGCATAAATACTCTATATTTTTATTTATTTTTTAACATGTGTCAGGAATTTAGAACAACAAACAGCTCTGATTCCACTGTCAGGATTAGGAGCACAATTGATTACTTTGTATAAGCAACTAAACACGAAATTTAACCGGAATGAATAACTAGAAATCAGAAACAACACAGAATATGAGAGACAATACCCAATTGTATTAATACTCTTCCAGAAGGAAATTACAATAAAGAAGTCACACTCTTTTTCCCACACCTCTAGGGCTCCCACACCTCTAGGGCATACAACAATCTCCTTCAAGAGTTCTGTCTCTCAACTATGGTCACAACAAACAACTCAAACATAGAGTTGTTGTTCACCTCCAACCAGTTAGTAACAATATTGCCAGTACCACCAGTTAGTAACAATACTGCCAATCCACCAAGTACTCCGTGTACTTCAAGTCCGAGTACACCACGTACTCCAAGTAGATCTCACCTAATCTTGCTACTTATTATGTTGCTAATCTCCCTGATCTTGCTGCCACCTGCAAATCAACCTGGTTTTGCACACTTGCAAACCTAGATCTCGTACACACACACACACACACACACACACACACACACACACACACACACACACACACACACACACACACACACACACGCAGATCAATCGACCTTACTTACCATGTAGATCTAACCTGATCTTGCTACACTACAGATCAACCTGGCCTTGCACACCTACCGACCTAGATCATACACACATGAATAACCCTTCTGATTCTCCACACCAACACCCCTGTGGATCTACTGCCAGATCTTGCTCTCTTGCAGATCTACCTGATCATACACACTTGGCACTTTGGCACTATGAGGAGCTAACCTTGCTCTCTTCCATCTGAAGGAGCTAACCTTGCTCTCTCTATTTAGCACATTTTACAATACAGCCCATGAGTCTATTATATAGATTCCATGCAAACAATATTTAGACTTCTAATTACAATAATTAGAACCACAGCTCCAAGACTAAAATTAGTCTTTACCATGCAAACTAACTATCCATCCAAAAATAGACCAGTTCTGGAGATGCATGCAAACACATGCACACACAGGTTGTCGACGTCGATTCTCTGTCTGACCGATGTCGACCGACCCATAACTGACATCGATTACTGTGAACACTGGAGATGATCGATGTCGATTGCCTACAACTCAGCAACCTCCTCCTATTTGCATCCTGGTGAAGCTTTGAGCTCCACAACCTAACAATCTCCCACTTAAAAATAAATAGATGCACCTGTACATGTACCTATACATCGTCTAATTTGTTTTTTGGCTTGTATCCTTCTTCAAGATCAATCCTGAAGACCAACCACCACACATCCTGTGGTGCTCCACATGTCATCCAAGTAACCTGCCACATCCCAATCTACATACCCATGTAGTGAAGTCCCTGACCCTGCATAGCATGTATACCTGCTACTGGTCCCTCTTAGATACCTGAGAACTCACTGAACTGCTCTCCAGTGCTTCTTTCCCGAATTGGCTATGAACTTGCTGACAACACCCGCTACTGAGGCAACAATAGGTCTAGTACACATGTACTCAACCTCATCATGTGAATTGGGACCCTATTCTGTGAACTGTCCATCCATAGGTGTGCAAACCAGTTCTGCATCCTACATCTTGAACCTCGCCACTACCTTATCCACACAATCATCTAGAGACAAAATCAACATGTGACCTTCCATGTCTCTAGAAAAACTCATGCCAAAAAATTTCGCTGCTCCCAAATTCTTCATGACATACCTCTGAACTAACTTTACCTTTAGCTCAGCAACTCCCTGCATGTGTGACCCTACAAAAAGCATACACACCACATACAGTAACATGATAATGTAGCTAATATTATCCAACCTAGTAATGGAAACACAATGGTTACAACACCATTGTCTTGTAGCCTACTCAAGACCATATACCCTGGCCTTTCATCGTATGTGTCCATTCTCTCTCTTCTTTAACCAAAGAATCTATTTGTCTCTCAGTGTTTTCATTTCGACTGGCAACTCTACCAAATCTTCCGTTTGGTTCTCATCCAAAGAATTCATGCCATGCTCCCACTGTTTCTTGGATCCTACCTACTCTTCAGTGAGCAACAAGTATAAAAAAGGAGAATAATGAATTTGAAGCTTACTTATAGTTTCAGTCCTCCATATGGGCATTTGAGACTCCTTGACAGCTTGTTGTCTGCCCAAAATCTATTTCATGGTTGACCCTAGTCTACACCCGATCGATGTCGAATCCACTTGATTACCGACGCTGGTTTCCTAATCGATGTTAGTGTCCTCTTGGTCACTGACATCGATTCCATGACCGATGCTGGTATCTACCTACCTGACACCATCGACTTCTTCAGTCTGCACATGACCGACATCGGTACCTGCCTATTCGATGTCAGTTCCTCTTGACCGACGCCGGTAACTGTGTTTCCCTGTGAGTGATGACTTTTTACTCGTGAGCTCACCTTGGATCAAAACCCTGTTCAAACTACCCTGCTCAGAGTTATTTAGTCCCCTCTACTGATCTCTATCCATCATCTCCTCCATGAACACCAAGGCTTTCTAGTTCTTAAGTTTGTCAAAGACATCTGTCTTCTACTTAAGAACATGCATCTCCTTCTTGCTCATGTGACCAAGCCTACAAAGCCATGTCTTCATAACAAAAGGAGAGTCAGTAATATAAGTAGATAGATAAAGGATACCTACTTTCTTACCACCTGCTAATTCAAGTGCATCCACTGTGAGAGTTACTGTGCATCTCTCATCACCCAACTTTCTTGAAGAAATTAGCCTCATCTTCAGAACTGGGACCTGCTTAACATCCTTCAACACCCATGTGTTGGCCGTCTGCAATTTCAACCGCACTTCCCCTTTGCCAATACTTTGACAAGGCTCACCAAGCCCTAAATAAATCTTTCCAAAGTCTCCATGGACCTTAACATGGAAAAATACTCTATTTGGGGCTGCATGGAAAGAGGCAATAGAATCTATAAACTAAGATTCTACTTTATCCAATGATCATATAAGAACAACCAGTGCATTAATACCTGTAACACATGCTTCTTTATTTCCTTCATGTTGATCTTCTACCAACCAACAATCTTTCTTTACTTACTCTTTCTTTCCATAACACCGTAATTGATCATTCTTGCTTTCAAATTTCTCCATTCTTAGCTTACTTTCTTCTACCTTTGCTATACTCCTACTTAATCAAAAACCCTTGAGAGTGACCTATAATCAAACACAAACCTGCTCCCTGCAACCTCGCTCTGATACCACTTTGTCAGGAATCTAGAGCAACAAACAACTCTAATTCCACTATCAAGATTAGAAGCACAATTGATTACCTTGTATAAGTAACTAAACACGGAATTTAATCAAAATGAATAAGTAACTAGAAATTAGAAACATCACAGAATATGAGAGATAATACCCAATTGTATTAATACTCTTTCAGAAAGAAATTACAATAAAGAAGTCACACTCTTCTTTCCAAACTTCTAGGGCTCCCACACCTCTAGGGCATACAACAATCTCCCTCAAGAGTTCTCTCTCTCAACTACAGTCACAAAAAACAACTCAAACACAGAGTTTTTATTCACCTCCAACTAGTCAGTAACAATACTGTCAGTACCACCAATAAATAACAATACTGACAGTCCACCAAGTACTCCACGTACTTCATGTCTGAGTACACCACGTACTCCAAGTAAATCTCACCTAATCTTGCTACCTATTATGTTGCTGATCTCCCTGATCTTGTTGCCACCTGCAGATCAACTTGGTTTTGCACACCTGCAAACCTAGATCTCACATACATACACACCTACAGATCAATCGACCTTACTTACCATGTAGATCTAACCTGATCTTGCTACACCGCAGATCAATCTGGCCTTGCACACCTGCCGACTTAGATCATACACACATGAAAAACTCTTCTGATTCTCCACACCAACACCCCTGTGGATCTACTACCAGATCTTACTCTCTTGTAGATCTACCTGATCATACACACTTGGCACTGTGGCACTATGAGGAGCTAACCTTGCTCTCTTCTCTCTAAAGGAGCTAACCTTGTTCTCTCTATCTAGCACACTTTACAATACAGCTCATGATTCTATTATATAGATCCCATGCAAACAATAATTAGACTTCTAATTACAATAATTAGAACTGCAGCTCCAAGACTAAAATTAGTCTTTACCATGCAAACTAACTGTCCATCCAAAAATAGACCAGTTCCAGAGACGCATGCAAATGTATGCACACACAGGCTGCCAACGTCAGTTCTCTGTCCGACCAATGTCGGCCGACTCATAACCGACGTCGGTTACTGCGAACACTGAAGATGATTGACGTCGGTTGCCTGCAAGTTAGCAATCTCCTCTTATTTGCATCCTGGTGAAGCTTTTAGCTCTACAACCTAACAAAATGTATTAATGACACAACATTTATCTATATTAGAAAACCATTAAAACAATATTCTATGCAAGAATTAAACACACAATAATCAATTTAATGTATGTATACCATGACTAACTACTGTGTATATGTCCAGAGTCTTATCAGCTATCTATCGACCTATGATGTCTCCATTTATAGTACTCTCTCTGATGATGCTCTCCCTTTGGTATTCTCAAAGAAATATTTCTCCTACGTCCACCTCACAATACGCAAGTCATTAGATCTTCTCACATGATATTCATAAGCAACAATGTATATTACTAAATCAATACATTAATATTTTTAAAATATAAATGCATACATAAACTAGTTTATAATAAGCAATCATGTATTTACATCTAACTAAGCAACATTCTATTATCTTGAAATAATATAAATCTCAAGTTTAGTCAGAAATATAATCAAATATAAATTTGTTAATTGCAGATATCCACTGATAATCTAGCAAGTTTGTTTGGCAAAGAATCAGGATGTAACACCTTAGATATACATAGTTTCAAAATTTATATGTATCTTAATATCAATTTTATTGATTCATAATGATACATTTTTCAAATAAAGTTACCAAAAGGCAAGACGGTTGCATTGATACACAGGGGTACTTCTAAACCTTGTTCTTTCAAATGCAAATCATTTCAATACTTTCAAATTCAGATTATATGCAATGATTATATATTTTAACATGGTCTTAGTTGCAAGTTAGTAACTAACAAAATACTCAAGCTGGACTCAAGTAAGGAGAAGGTATGTTATACACACCCAGATATGCATTCTTTTCCTTTAAACTAAAAATTTCATGACTATGTTAAATGGAGGGGGAACATACACACTATTTATGAATTATTTATCACCTTGGTATTGTATAGTTTAAAAACTTAGACCTTGGATGTTCGTCTCAGTTCTATATATTTTCTACTTCTACAAGTCACACATCTACTCTCTCTTGTGCTTCTTGGCCTATCTATTAGTCTAACAAGTCTTATATTTATGACCCGAGACTTTTATATTGCCCAGAATGATTAAAGCCTACTTATCTTATGCGTATGCAAGTTCTGACCATGTACCTATTTTCCTACTCCTTGGACACCTACATTAATGCAGGTGTGTTACTTCGATGCAAGTGTTTAGTGCACTAAAAATCATATAATTTGAAAATAAAATGTATCTTATTTGTCAATCTAAGTGCTTTAATGCGAGTTATTATCCAAAGGGATTAGTATAAATATAATATCAACCCTCATTCATTCCTCACCTAGTGTAGACCAAGGAAACTTATCAAATTCATTCAATCAAGTATTTAATAGAGTAAAGATTCCCTATTTTTGCCTTTCTCTATATCAATCATAGGGACAACACATCTATATATATGAAGTAATGAAGTAACATCTTAAAATATATATTTTTCAAGTTACAAGCCAAGTCATTATTGTACTTACTTTCTACATATTGCATGATTCACACACAAACTAACACATTATGGAGAAACACCTAAGTTTGAGGCTTTCTTTGGAGTATTGGCTATGTAGGCAATGCTCATTGACATAAGAGTCTTTGGGGCAATTTGACATTGTATGTCCACTAACTCATTTTTCCCATAACCACTATGAGGAGGGAGAACTAAGGTTTTGTTATTTGATAAGGAGTGCCAATCCATGACCTAAATCTGAATGCACAAGAGTGGAGGTGATGAAAAACCTAGAAGCTTATAGGCTCTCCATCCTATTTTAGCATGTATTCTATACAAGACACCTACATCCAATTTAGATATTATCGATGATCCAATTATCCTAAGCTAACACAAGTGCCTGAGGCTACATGAAAACTTATTCTAGAATTTGGTGACTATTTTAAAATATTCTTCCAACCTACGCCTTGCATGTTCCATATCCAGATCTATATTAATATCAAAATTATCTAAGCACTTATTTTAATTATCATTGCAATATCTAACATAGTTGTACTTTCTATCTTTAGGATCTCATCATAATAAATTTATTATATATTCTATTTAAGTTTCACAAAAAAATGATCTACTATGGAGATAGTTTATCATCCTTATAACTTAGGCTATTTCTATCCCCTTTAACCATATATTTCATAATCTATATTTTTGAGGTTAAACACTCCAAAAACCTCTCATTTTTAAAAATTCTATGAAAATATCTACTAAATTAATTTCCTTGTTTAAAACCTTAGCATAACAACAAAGATAAAAATGAAATGGAGGATGTATTTAGGAGCTTCTATTATCTATCAATTACTATTAGGCCCATAATATTTTTGTACACATATGGCAATATATACTTTGATTATAATGCATGTTAAAAAATAAGTGCAATGAATGAAGGGCTTAATCATGTTTGTATTTTAGTACTAGAATGAATATATAAAAAATAAATAAATGCTTCATATTTGCTTGAGTTATGTTGTAAATGTTTGAGTTAATTTCTCTTGCTTTCATAATTGATTTGTAGATAAATTCATTCAATTCTTTGTGTATCCCTTTATTTTGGAAATTGTTTTATATATGCACTATTTGGAAAAAATCTAAGATATATATATGTATGTATGTATGTATGTGTAAACACACACACACACACGCTTTATTTTATGCTTATCTTTATAATTCCAATTTGTGTGTGTGTGTGTGTGTGTGTGTGAGAGAGAGAGAGAGAGAGAGAGAGAGAGAGAGAGAGAGAGAGCGCTTTTTAGATTGAAGATAGTAAAGATATGTATAGTAGGAGAATTATAAAAATAAACATAAAATAAACTACCAATATATGTATATTTTAGCAAATTCAAATACTTTATGTGCATTTTATAGGATATATTGGCAAATATTTTTTCAAAATATTTCTCATTGGTGAGTTTAAAATTATGAAAACTCACCAAAAATTAGCCAATTGATGAAAATCAACTACTAAAAATATTTTAAAATTAACATAGTTATATATTTATAAACTTGTTAAATTCAAATTAAGAACTTATTGATGTGTAAGATGACATACAACAAGAAGGGAAATCTAGCAAATCAAGAGCCTAGAATGAAGTGGTAATTGACAAGCACATAGATACCTTACAACAATGCAATTCTACAAATCATAACTATCCTTGTATAAAAAATAGAGGTCTACAATTTTAGGTTAATACCTTTAAAATTCCTTTCAATGTAACTTATATATTTTGTTAAAAATAATTAATTTTAAATGATTATTTATAAGAGTGAGGATGTTAGTGTTGGAAATGAGATATCCAATATAGGAGATGATTAGTTTAGCATAATCAAAGATAAAAGATATCAATGGTAGGTGAGGGGATGGTTTTAAAAATTATCTTACATATGATGAATTGATGGTTTCATCTACGAAAAGGAAGAATAAGTTGATAAATAATTTTATAATTATTATTTATAATTCTTATTTACTATTAAATTTTATTTATTTTTAATTAATTTAAAATTGTATTCCTAATTTCTTTCCAATATATTATATATTTATGAATACTATATATAATTTATTAAATAAAATATAAAAATTGATTTTTAAAAATATGTATAAGATCCTATACATGGAGAAAGTAAGATCTTATGAGTGTTGTAATCGTGAATTAATTTTTTATTTTGAAATATGTTTTGTGCCCCATCCACCATATTACTTTTTGACTTTGGCTTCATTGTTTATTTTTGTTGTGGAAATCTATTCCACAAAACGCTTAAATAATAAACTTTATGTGTTGACATCACTTTCCAGCCAAGTGCGAATCATGTGTAGAGCACTGCGAGCTGCGCGCCACACCATAGATTAGACGTAAGTGGTAGAGTAGTCAATTTCTTTTCTTTTATTGTGAGATGTGTATTGGCTACAGTAGAGGTAGAGGAATTGGAATAATAAGGCCACTCATACAATGGTAATGGTAATGGTAATTGAAATTGTAATGCATATGAAGGTTGCAATGATTTTGATTTTGATTTTGAGCTGGGCTCTACTGTTGGTTTGTGTTATTGAAGGTACGTCGTAATTATTATAATGACTAGCATTCAATTGAAATGTAAGATTAATATTAATATTTGAAAAGAAATGTTCAGGTAGACAGTGTTTAAAGACTGATCTGCACACTGCTGTAAAATCCAAGGTACGTCGTTAGTCGTCAATCATTCCTTTCCGTTCCGTTCCATTCCATTCCGTTAGCGGTATTGTTGCACTTGCTTTGCAGGAACATTCATCTGCAGCAGCGACCGTGAGTAGAGAGTTTGAGACACAGGATTATCGTTCCTATGATCCTTCTCCCTCCTTCAAACAACCTCCACACAAATTAATTCCAAATCGTTGAACAAATAGAGAGGTTGACCACTGATATGTAAAAACAGTGTGTTATGCACTGGTTGCAGAGATGATAGAGTTAAGTACAAATAGTTACAACAAATATAACTATATGTATTTCACATGTAATTGCCTTGCCAAGGATGCATGCTAAGCTCAACAGATCAAATGTAAACTATTTTATTACTATAGAATAATATCTACATCTACAGACTACTTAAACTTTATACTCTCAAATTATTCTCTTTAGCATTTTATCAAATTTCCATTTTACCAAATTTGTTCACAACAAAGTATCTAATTTGGTGTATATATGTTAATAGATAATGCTCCCACTATCCAATGATATGACCTTGTGCAGCCGAACTGAGTAATTCTTGAATTATTGTTTGGATTAGATGCTACTAAAACATTCAAATGAGAAAAAACTTGTGTTAATATGTATAGGATGGATATGACTTAATACATGTGGGGACCAAATTGGTTTTTAATGCCTCTCATAGTATGTCCTCAAGTGAGCTTACTTTTCTCTCGAAGATTGTTTGTGCATTATAGATATTCTTGTTCATAAGGGAACAAGCTATTTAGCAACTCAAAGATTTTATGATCAAATAGGTCCATCAATGATATTATATATTATGTGACAAATATATTCCCTTTTTAGTATTATACTTTTCTTTACAATATTATCTGTAAATTATAAATTGTTTTATTTACAAAGCAATATGTAAAGATCTCATTGTAAAATAGATATCAGTGATATTACATGTTATCTGACAAATATACTCCCCTCTTAATATTATTACATGTTATGTGGAAAATACAACTATACATTCACACAAAATAATATTATTCAAAAATTTCTACTAAATTCCATTTATTAATCAAACATAATCTTTCTTATGAAAAAGCCTTATCTAAACTAAAGCTTTTTCATTATTTAAGAATATAAAAGAAATTTATTTAATATTTTAAAGCTAAAACTATATTTAAATAATACGTTCACCTAACTATTTTAAATTAAACTAATTAAAATAAATAATACACATAGCTTAAAATAATTTAAAAAATTATTCTTTTTATTAATGTAAACTAGCCCATGCCCTAATAAAGTTATTGTTAAAAAAATATGAGAAATGAAAATGGGAGTCCACCGTTATTTACATATTAAAAAATGTTTCCTCTTCTCTTTAAATAAATAGAAGCTATGCAACCACACAGTCAATGCATATGTAACATACAAAAACAAAGCATGAGCATTATGATTATTTAAAAAGATTTCTTAAGCCACAAAATGTGCAGAAATTTTTATGCTGGATAGATCATAGAAAATATTATATTTTTTAAAGAAAAATTTCATCTACTTTTAGTAGTGAACAATAGAATATTCTTCTTCCTCTTCTATTATTTTAGATCATTTGAGCAAGCTTGTTGATTTGAAGACTCGAGGCTCTAAGTTTTTGTATTCTTTTAATATGGATGTAAAGGCTTTTTTGTTATTATTGAAGATTTGTTTTGAATCTCTTATTGTAATAGAGTATATTTTGTCTATATTATAATCTAGATAATGGAGTGTTTGGTAATTATAAGTGATCATTTTGCCACTTTATTTTAACTTTTTTACATGTCTTGTATTTTATTACTTTAGTTTGTTTTGGATTTCCTTTTTGAATGTTAGTACTTCGATGTTTATAATGGTAAGGAATAAATGCATTTCTTACATTGGTACATCATCACTTATTTAAATTTTTTGTTTCTCTCTTGATTTTCTCTTTAAAAATTGATGGGTTTTACCCCATTTGCAATGAAGAGCCGAAGCTCAAAGTGTGCAGAGCATAAATAATTTGTCAGTTTCAAAAACTTAATTTTATTAATATAAGACATTACAATATATAGTATTTTGCATCTCCTATTATTTAGGAGGTAGTTTGACAAATAACCTTCCAAACACCGATTTAGATAGGTTGTTCTAACAATTTATATTTCCTCACACCTATAATCTCTCACACAATAATGATACATGATTTGTTTCAATAAATCACCTATTAATTAATAAATCACCTAAAACCTCTCCACCAATTAATATTTAATTATGTGAAGTGTAAATCTAATTTCACTAATATATGTTCACACTAATTATTTTCTAACACCCTCCCTTGATGTATACATGTGAATGCCTACATATCACTATATTTCCCTCCGTGAATGCAGACATCGATACCCCCGATAATGCATCCGATTGAATTTGAAAAGATTATTACATTGGGCTCATATTAAAAAACTATGACTCATCTAAATATGACTCTTCTGAATTTTAAATAAAATCGACTCATAAAACTAAAATAGACGTAACAAACCTAAAATACTTCTAAAAATATTTCACAGCTGATGTGAGTGCAGAGATAGATGGCAGTTTTGATCTTCTATGGATTGGATATGCCGTGGCTGAGGAGATAGAGCTCATCAGATCGTGATTCAAGTGAGTGACAGCGTTGGGAACCGAGATGAGTGCCTTGTGAGGTAGAAATGGAGGAGCAGGCTGTTTGAGTCATGGAGTTTGGATGTCGGTTCGAGAGACGAGAGGACGACAGAGTACATTAATGGCAATGATAGGTGTAGAGCGAGAGACAATCGATGCAAACTGAACCATAATCGATACAAGTAATGCATTGTGTGAAGTTGATGCCGATAAACAAATCTGAATTACTGCAATACAGAAACGAATCCATGTAGTCCCAAAACAATACAGACTAAATTAAAAAAAACCAGATCTGAAGAAATCCATATGCTCTGATATGATCGATATCTGTTTCAGAAATGACATAGCTATTGTGATCAATAACTAACACCGTAGGGTTTTCATCAAAATCAATCCCGCATTCGCCAGCAATGTCGCATACAAGATCCGAAGTGCTAGTGTCCGCTGCAAGGATCAGATCATGCCCCAAATACACAAAATCGATGCATACAATGTTGAGAACACAGCCAAGCTGAGTTGGACAATAAGAAATCTGTAGTCACCATACAAGGAATCAACACGCTGAGCTAATGCCATGAAGAGTGGAGGTGGATGGATGGATCCATTTGGATAGCTGGGAAGTATCTAGCAATTGAGTTTGTTAAATAGGTTAGATTTGATGAAGAGCTGTAGATATAACACCATGGAGACTATCAATGGCATCGACAAAGCTATTGATAGAAGTTTCAGCCACCGTGTGTTGTGTTGTTTGATGAGATCTGTGCAACCGCAGGCCAAAGGAGGTCGTCGATGCAAAGAGAGGGTCAGAAATACAACGTTGAGCGAGACTTGAAGGAGCTATACCGAGGTGGATAAGCTACAAGCTCATGACCATGGGAAGTTGAGCAGATATTTCCATTATCTGCCAAAATAGTATAATAGCAAAATTTTCCTCTTCCTTCCATCAATAGAGACTACCAAAAAAATATATACTAAAGATAGCTGATGCAAAATATTAAAAAATCCCAAAACTAGTAAAATATATATATATATATATATATATATACAAATTTATCATCAAACAATGATATTAAATTTCAGCATGTGGTCTGTACTGTTGGTTTAATATCTCAAATGATGAAAGTCTTGTTGTATGCAAAGGCACTAGCAAGTGGTATTCACTGCTCAGTTTTGTGAAGTTTAAGGCCAAAGAAATCTAGAGAGGTCCAAGATGGGCCTACTCTGATACTAATGATGGGTTTTACCCCATTTGCAATGAAGAGTCGAAGCTCAGAATGTGCAGAGCACAAATAATTTGTTAGTCTCAAAAACTTAATTCTATTAATGTAAGACATTACAATATATAGTATTTTGCATCTCCTATTATTTAGGAGGTAGATTGACTAATAACCTTCCAAACACTAATTTAAATAGGTTGTTCTAACAACTTATATTTCCTCACACCTATAATCTCTCACACAATAATGCTATGTGATTTATTTCAACAAATCACCTATTAATTAATAAATCACCTAAAACCTCTCCACCAATTAGTATTTAATTATGTGGAGTGTAAATCTAATTTCACTAATATATGTTCACACTAATTATTTTATAAAAAAAATTTCATTTCATAATTTCCTTTTGGTAGAGTAGCATTAGATTAGGAAATATAAGCAGCTAACTCTAGAGGTTGTCTTTCAAGATCAATCCTGCACTAGCAAGAGTTATGTGCACTAGTGTTGTGATGATTATGCACATGAAACCAATTGGAAACAATGGAACATTTACACATGTCATGTGAAAAATCATTGAAAATGCATGCCATATAATGATTTTCATATGCATCTATCATAACCCCCAAAATTAAGCTAAAAGAAGCTTGAATTATAGGGTTATGTGCATTGATTTCAATAAAAAGGTAATCAACTAATAAGGTTTAGTGAGAAATTGTTCATCTAAACAAACATAGATACATATGCTTATATGCACATTCCAACAAGAATTCCACGCAAGAACCTAATGTTACAAAATATCTTTATTTAAGTCAATCCTACTAGTGATAGTAATCTTTTAAACAACTTAGACTAGCATATGGAAATACAAATATTGCATCAAGGATTATTACTTATAAGGTTAGTCCATAAATTATGAATTAATCATAATATATTAATTATTCAAGTCATGGTCTATCTCAACATTAAGTAATTTTTAAAATAAACATGCAATTATTTTGTTACAAATCTATTTCAAATGTGATGCTTCAATTTGCTTATTCTTAAAACTATAATTTTGAACTCCATACTAGTGTTTAAAACAAGAAATACTATTATTAAAATCATGATGATTAGGCAAGTGAGCCTTAGTCCAAGGCCAAAGCATATGCCACCTTCACTAAATGAGCTGATATTTGTTTATACATCTACCATTTTAAATTCTTAATTAACATAATTTATCATGGGATAATAGTGCAGGTCTGCCATACCACCCAAACAATTTGCCACTACCTAATCGATAGTGGATTGTTCCTTCATGAATTTCCATAGCCCAACTACCCTTTTACATAACCATTTAAAACAAATAATACCTATCTTATACTACTAAATTACAAAGTTATAAGAATTACCAATTTAAATGTCGATTAGAAATGAAATATGACATTTCAAGTCCTTACAATTGGACATCAAATATTAATGCAACATTATTTATAATTTATAAATTCAATACAAAAAATATTAGTGCTATTATGGTGTTCATCAACATTTTATTATTTTCCCTACATAATTATCCCTAAACGGATACGAAAGTAATGCATATAATGAATACTAACATTAAATGAATAAATAAAACCATATTTTAGTTAAGACATATAATCATAAAGTCATTCTTTTGTATTCAATTATGTCAAGTCTGCAACTTGGCCCCTATTGTCTATATATTACATTAATTTAACTTTTGAATTAAAAATATGCTAAGAGGAAAGAACTTTATCGAAATGAACCATATTAAACAACTTGATCAAGAAATATTTAATCTATGAAATCTATGATTTTATTCAAATAAGGTAAGTCATTATAGTCACATTATTACTTTAATACAAATTCATATCTAATCGAATGAGTTGACCTATTTATTACTTATGCCAATTAAAAATAACACTTCAATAATTTTATACTACATGACTATTCTATTTTATACCACCATGGTTTATATCATTAATAATTAATTTATATTTGAGGTAAAAAGAGTACCTAATATGCATTATAAATCAAATATTGAATAAAAAATACCATTCCAAATTGGAATCGAATTAAACATGCAAGATGAAGTATGAGGATAGTTTTTTTAAGTGATGAGTGATACCCCAATACTCATCATGAAAACAACTGTATGTATCATAAAATTTTGTCATTAACTTTAAACCATAATATTGATTATTTATACCAATTTATAAAAAAATATCGAGAGTGCAATCAAATCATCAATGAAACTCTTCAAACTCCGTCTACATGATAACATAGTCATCCATATTTACACAACTCGTAAATAGAATAGAGTTAATGTCTGAATATTATGTTCACTTAATATAATAAATGAATTTTTGTATTAGTGATGAGTAATAGTTCATTACTCATCATGAAATAACTGCTCATATTTTCTAATTTAATATAGCTTTTAATAAACAATTAATTTATTGTTTAAACAAGTATAAAATATATTTAAGGATTTAATTCAACGATCATAACACTATTTGAATTCTCTTTCCATAATTATTCAAATAATAAAAAAGATAATATAAATTATTATCATTCTACTTCACATGAAATAATAGTCAAAATATTACTTAGTATAAAAATTGACATTATCCTAAATTAATTGCTACAATAAAACTCTATGCTTCACCACACACTAGACTTAATAATGTTACAATAAATTTCCATACTAACATGCATGTACTACTTCTTTCAACAAAGCTTCCCAATAAAAAAACATATTTTTAATAAAAATGGAACAACATAGTCAATGATGTAGAAGATTCATGAGCATTTTCAGTTATCCTAAAACTCATTTATATACATTTTATCAAGGTTTATCACTATACCAATTATATTAAAAAAAACATGTATGCTATATCAAAATTAAGTTGAAATCAAATTTAATATTAAGGATTGTAAATGAATAAAAGAGTTTCCATCATTCATGCCCTTATTGAATCAATAAACTTTGTAATATGTCAATCCTTATTTATATACTAATTCAAACCCAATTTATACATATATTCAAAACAAGTCATCATATAACTATCAAATCGAAAGAGATTGTCATTAAGGGTTTCACCCATTTTCACTCAAACCTTTTATTAGGATAAAACTATTAAACATAATCAATAAGAATTTCATGCACTAATTTTATAATTACATTGGTACATATACAAACACCATTTATATACAAACACCATTAAATCTAATAAGACATTCATCATAGTGAAAGAGAAAATAAGAGTTAGGGATTTAAACAAAGATGATCATCAAACTAGATCAATGAACCTATCAACCAATAGATATGTAACTCCTTCCATGTGTAATGATCTAAATGATTAGTGGGTCACTACCCACCCAAACCATCGGTTGGAGAGTGCAACATGCACCCAAATCTAAACCAAAAACATATAGATATATACTTAAGGAATCATGCAAATGAGATATATTGTGGGTTTTGGATTTCATACACATGACACCAAATGACTTTGAAATCTTATAGTTCTATGGTAATAAAACAAAAATTGAACATGAGAACAATGTCACAATATACAAAATCAATTATTAAAACTAAATAATGACCCAAATGTAATCATGCATAGTTTAGGAAAAATCATTTTACACAGATCATATTTATGCCATCTAAGGAAAATATACAACTCAATATCCTCCCTTAAAATGGGATATCCTTGGCCATTATAAAACTAGTTTAGGTCTTTCAAGAATAATTACATTATACTTCTGAACCAATCTTGCTTTTTATATAAATTAAAACCTAGATTTACTATAAATCCAAGTAAGAACTTACTTATTTATTAGAAGATGCAAAAACTAATTGACATCCATTTGAACCTTCCTTTCTTTCCTTATTTCATCCTTTCTCTCTAATTTTTTCTTGTTTCTCTCTTCTCCCAAAACCAATCCATTAGAGAATTTTACTTCAATACTAACTGAAGTTCCAACTAGGATAAATACCTAGCTTCTTTGAACTGTAAATTCAATCATGTACCTTAGAAAATATAGTTCTATCGCAACAATAGTTATGCATGAAAAATAAAAAGTTACAACCCCTCATTCTCATTCATTTAAAACAAAATTAATTCCATTAAACCAATGAAATGCCGTGCAAAACCAATCAAAATCCAAATAGGCATTCAGGATCCCCCCATCACAAAAAATACCCAATTGATGATTAGGTTTCTAACATAAATCAACCAACAATACCATTGTAATTGCATTATTATAAGTTCATGGTGGCCTGAAATGCCATCAAACCTAAGTCCTACACACTTACATTATGTTTTATTTAAGATATAACTCATATGCCATGGCCATGTTTTATGGCACCCACTTCCTTGTCCTAGTCTCAATGACTATGAAATTTCAATCATATGTATTCTAAAAGGTCCAAGAGACCTCTAACATCCTTGTAAAATTTATATATACGTAGCCTAAACTTTCCAAAAGTTTTATTCCTACCTTTGTCTCATTGATGTCATAACGACATCATTAGTAACCCATGACCAAAACTATATTTATTTAGAAATATCAAGTAGGTAAAATGAGATTGCCAAACTACAAGAATCAAAAATTGACCAATAGATAAAGTGGACTACACAATACATAAGATACACAGTACATGAAAATTATGAATATGAGAATGAAACAAAAGGTCAAGGGTTCAAGATTTTAGGATCTCATTCATATTATACCTTACCATATACTTTTATACCTTATGTTTGACACTAAACAATGTTATCCACTTTTTAACTGAACATATATCAAGGAAACACTTGTAGTCATACAAAAGACATAAGCATTACATGTCTGATATATCATTAAATAAATTAAACATATAATTTAATTTAAATAAATTAATAAGTCTAAAACATTACAAAGTATTAAAAAACTATAATAATTATCCAAGTTATTTAGTAGAATAAAAATTAAATAATAATGAAAATCATAATGTCATCTAGGTGTGGTAATGACATCCACCCTCCCTAAAAATTGAACCATCCTCAAAGCCTAGAATAAGTGAGGATAACATTTCTATAAAATATTTTCATCTTTCCAGGTAGCACTTTTCTCACCCATATGATCTCATTGGATCATAACTTGTTGTAAATTTCAATTTCACAAATTAATGTTATGCGAAGCTAAAATCTTGATGGGCTCCAACTGTTTTATTTCCTCATCTTCTACCTAAATATTATTCCAATCTAGATTGTGAGATGGATCTAGAACATATTTTCTTAGCAAGGCTATATGAAAATATTCATGTATTATAGATTGAAAAAGAGGAAAATATAGATGATAAACCACTAGGCTGATCTCTTCCACTATGTCAAAAGCATCAACAAAGCATGAAGCAAGTTTAGCTTCCTTTCTAAAATTGATGGATATTTTGTGAGGTCTTACCCTAAAAAATAATTTATATGTTATTTCAAATTATATATATTATATTTACAAACCATTATATCTCTTATATCTCTCAAACGTAACCTATAATATTTTGTAAATGACAACCATTTGTTCATCATACTCTTACAAACATTTTGTCCCTAAAAACACCCAGTTTTCCAAACTTTCCTAGCCTAAAGAAGTTTTATAATTTCACCCATACAAGGCTTCAAAAGGTCCTATTTTAATGACTTAATGATAATCATTATTTTAGGAAAATTCCATCAAGTGGAGGTACTCTTCTCACTTATATTGTTGATCGATGACATAAATTATTATCAAGTATTCAATAATCAAACTCAACTAATCAATTTGACCATCTTTTCCTCACTAATATACTGATCTAAAGTTTATTTATTACAAAATTTAGCCATTAAACTCTACCAAAATTAGGAAGTGAATAACTTATCTCTATTAGAGGTAATCACTATGAGTACATCATGAAGCTAAACTATTTAATTGTAAATGGATAAGGGGGATTATCCTATCCTTTTTGGTATAAGGGTTAATAATATAGAAATAATAATTAACAAGGGTGATAATCAAATCCATAGTGGGTGAATTGAGTGATAAAATCAGATATAAGCATACATTACATTTATTATGCTAAGTATAGACTAAATATAGAATGTACAACTAAACTATTCATGAAAATGACAAAGAAGTAATGTAGTTAGTTGTTTTTGATGCTGACATAGTGTTGGATCTAGAATAAGTAGGAATATGGTTCTAGAACATTTTTTATATTTTGGATTTAATGTTACTTGTGTTCTAGACAATAGTATTAGCATGAGACGGTGGTGTCAATGCTACTATCTAGATTCAACATAAGTGTCATGCATGGAATACTTTCTAAAAAAGGAATGTGACCAACTAGATGCTTTTAAGTTTGAATTTAGCTTTTCTCTATTTCATTCAAATCTCGATCATATACTATCACTCGTCATGAATTTTCAAAACCTTAGTTCTTCATCATCATGGTGACCATGGGAAAAAATGGTTTAGTGGGCACATGGTGTCAAGATGACTCTAAATACTTCACCATTATTGGTCATTTCCTACATATCCAATACTATATAAGATGTTATCCAACTAATTAAGTTCTCCCCTATGTGTTGTCTTGTGTGTGAATCATATAATTTGTGTAAATCAAGCACAATAATGACCTATCTTATAAATTCAAAAATTGGGCTCTTAGGATGCTCTTTTAGCACTATAGACCTATAGATGTGTTGTACCTATGATGTTGTGTGAATAGGGAAGCTTTTTTCAATTTAAATCTTGATAGAGTGATTTTGATAAGTTGCCTTAGTATCTTTGGTCTTTTACTAGGTGTTCCTATGCGAGGAAAGAATTAGGGTTGATCTTGTATTTATATCAACCCCTTTAGAGTAATGAATTGCATTAAATCACTTAGTCTAACCATTAGTATATGTTTCATTTGTAAAATACATGATTTTAGGTAAATATACACTTGCTTCAGGTCAGGACACTAATGTCATTATTAATGTCTACCTTGGATTTTGGTGTCTAGGGAGAAGGAAAGTGGGTAAAGGTTCAGAAATTGTAGAGAAGGATAATAAGTACATTTTCAGAATTTTGTACAAAATGGAATTCTTGGTTCATCAACATAAGATTGGATAGACTAATAAATATAGGCCAAGGGGATTAAGATAGAGAAGATGTGAGACTTGCAAAAGTGGAAAAGGTCCAAAAATGAGAGGAAAATCCAAGGTCTGAGTTTTTCAAGTGTATAATACTAAGGTGATATATAATCCATAAATAACATTTACATTTTTTCCCCCTTTAATCTAGCAATGAAAGTGATGGTTTAAAGGAAAATAATGCATACCTAGGTGTGTATAACACATCTTCTATTTGCATGTGCCCAGCTTTACTACTTTTTTTGGTAACTAACCTACAACCAAGAACATGTTATACTATATAATTGGTGCATATGGTTTGCTTTAAAATTAATTGAAATAAATTTAAATTGAAAGATCAAGGTTTAGGAGTATACCTATGTTTTGATGTAACCACCTTACCTTTTGTCAAGTTGATTTGAAATAGATGTATCATTGTAAGGCTCAAAAACTGAGATTAGGATATATATATATATATATATATATATATATATATATATATATATATATAGAGAGAGAGAGAGAGAGAGAGAGAGATTGGAGGGTCCAGTACCCCAACCATAGAGAAAAAGTGATTTGTCACTTGTAAGTTAAGATTAACTCAACTATCCATCCAAATCATACTTATAGCTTGGTGAGGCAGGGAGATAAAATCAAGTCTAACTTGAAAAATTGGCAAGATTGAAGAATTTGATTACCTCAACCATACCAAAAAGTGAATTGAATACTATAGTATATTAGATTAATAAAAGTCTATAAAAGTCCTTTGGTTATCAATATAAAAAGTCTACAATGTGGTAACAATCCATAAAATTGTTTTGTAATCTAAAATTGATTTGAATTTCACAATATTATGCATGCATTGAATAAAATATGCACCTTAGTTATGTCTCATGTTGAAACTATTATTAACAATGGTACAAATGAATATAATTATTCTAGAACTATGGATATGAATCATATAATTGTGTGCTTTGGATAATTTGGAAATAAAATAATATGTGTAGAACATGTTTCCAAAGCAAGCCCCATTATATATGGATAAATATGAAAACTAATATAAGTACCAATGTGTAAAACATGTTCCCAAAATATGACCCCACTATAATATGGATATGTTGAATACTATGTGTAGAAAACATGCTTCCAAAGCATGCCCACATAGAATATGAGAACTATTAATATGTGGAAGCCATGTCTATATGGCATACCCCCATTGAATATGAAAATTAATATAAGTATGGATAATATGTTTCAAAATCATACTCCTAGTGAATATGGAGATTATCCGTAGTGTGGAGAACATGCCTCTATGACATGCCCCCACTAATATCTCTCACCCGCACCTGCCCCCGGCCCCCCTCCTTGAAGTAAGGTAAATGTAATAACTAGTAGTTATCTCACCTCAAAAGGATAAGACAAATATATAATCTATGAATGTAACCATATAACATATATAAGGAGAATATATAGGTAGATGTAACATTAAAGCACATAGAATAATGTGATCACATGAAGGCCTAAGATGCATGATAAATATCATGGGAATTATAATCACCCAAAAGTGGTATTTGAGTGCTAAGAGTGTTACTTGAGACTACTTATCCATAACATATCCCTAGACCTATCTTAGAGCCTATTGTCACACTTATCCAACCTTTGTGTGAGCCACATGCATCCATAATTAGCTCTAAAATAGGTTCAGACCCTCATTGCCTAGTCCTATCCCTTTGTGCCTAGTGTTCTTCTAGTTGGACACTAGCGCCATAATAAGGACACTTACACCACATAAATCTAGTGCCCCCAAAATGGTGCTAATGTATTTTTCCCTAGCTTTTCCTAAATGGATATATTTTCAAAACTAAAACTTCCTAGGGTCAACCTAGATCTATTTTATCACTTGAAAAAGAATCAAAATAATATATATACATGAATTTTATCCATATAACCACTATAGGGAAATCAAATTCAAATTCATATTCAAATTCAAAAAAAGTTTTGCACAATTAAGTTTATCAATTTTGTTTCTACCCTTCTTCTGCATACTACCATCTATAACAACCCTAAGCTTAAATTATACAGATTTATAGTATCAAGCATTTTAAATGAACCCAAGGCCATTATCATACTAGAATCATGTACAATTGGACTAGCACTTAGCTGGGGATAACTACATCAGGCTTGATCCCTCCTCAGAGTATTGGTATATAGGCAACTCTCTTCATAATAGGGTGTTGAGGATGTCCAACCTACCTTACTAACAAACACATTTTTCAACCTATATCAATTGGATTTTCTATTTGAATGTAAGGTTAGGGTATTTATAATAAATCATTAATTATAGGAAATATATAGGGTTTAAAGACAAGTGCACATAATAACAAACCTTGAAGATCCATACACATTGCACCCAAAAGCTTGGGATAATCCTACACAGAGGATACTACCACCACTTTTCTAATAATGGTGCTACTATCCAATTATGGCATTAATGTATAATAGGGTTTTTGAAATGGGGATATAATTTGGAACACTCAAACTAGCTTTGATCTTAGTTTACAATACCTAGATCATTTGTATCAGCTATTTTCTAGTTAAGTTATTACTTGCACCATTTATTACTATTTTTAGAAAAGTCAAAGCTAATCAATTATATAATAAATTAGTGGATATATTTATTGCATATTATTTCTCTAATTTAGTCTACTCATATCATTAACAAACATATGATTTACATACACTAAGTCCTAAACATTTGGTGAACCTGACTTCAAATATTATACAAACCCTACCCCTAGATAACCACGGGGTTTATATTTATAGCACTTAGATTTTAATTCCATATATCTTATAATTTGTATTTCATATAATAAAGATAATAATTACATTATAAGTCAATCACTTTTTGATGTAGAGTCTAATACTTCTCATTTTCATGCTTGTTTCATCTAATTCAAAATGAACTCAAAAAAGACAAACATATGTATAAATGATGTTTTATATCAATTGAAATGTATGTCTTATTTAATTTTATCTCTATCATGTAATTTTTATCTTATTCATAATTTAATTGAGAAACAAATCCTTACATACATAAAGGATATATTACATAATCTAACAACTAGATTTTAAGTTTTAATGTCATATATTATGCATAGGAAATAATATCTTTCTCCTCCTCATCTCCATGAAGATGATATTTAAATTCCATCTAACCAAGTCCATGATATAACTTTATATTCATTATCTTATAACATTATCACTGATCCCCACACTCAGCCTATTCACACCTCTTCCCTATAGGGTGTGTGCCTACATGTTTAATTAGAAACAACTAGGGTTTGTATTCATGAGACTCTATGGGATCAAATTATTAGCATGAGGAAACTAATATCATATTTATAGAATAAAACTAATTTATTAATTTAATAAGTCACATTAATATCAAATCACATTACATGTACACAATCTTTCAAATATGCTAGCGTAAACCATGTATATGCAACTACACCTAGAAAGGTTGATATTAGAACTCTTTCATATCAAAATCATAAAGTAAAACACAATGCATCTATTATAAGTGATTAAATTTTTTTAAAATGGTCCAATAAGATTTCAAGTGAAATAATAAGGAAAATTATTAAATCCATGTTGATCAACCTACCTCCTCTACACCCAGTGAGGAGATCTAGATATTATTATGCATATCATACAATGCATGGGCACCACACTAATTCATGTTTATAATTAAAAAGGAAAATATAATAGATAATGGATAAAAATGACTCACAAATTGAAACATCATCCAAACGAACATACAATGACACATATATAAATTTGATAAGGGTCAAATTCATAAAGAATAAAAAAATGGTTACCAAAGCACAACTCAGAATAATAATAGGTTCGCAAAGCACAATTAGAGAAATAAATAGTAATGAAATCATAGGTAATGAAATTAAATGATATAAATATACCTTGTCAAAATGCGGCTCAAATTTCAAAGTAGAATGGGTTTGGTCAAAAATATCTACAATAGTTTGATTATCATGGTCAAGGTTTGGGCAAGTAGGCCCAAAACATCACTATTCCTATTCTAGAAATTCATAATGTTGGTAAACATAGTTTGGGATTTATTAAAAATAATATGACAAATCATTCACAAATGTAGTTTATCATGGAAAAAAGTCTAGATAGACATGAAATGTTACAGAAAGAGTAAGAACTTTAGTTACAAATTCAAAATCATGCTATGCCAACAAGCATTATCACAAAAGGATTTTTAGGAAAAGAGCCTCCACAACACCATATGTCTTTAATAAGAATAGTTTCAAAGGGAAAAATCACAATCAATATTCTAAAGCACAATTCATAAAGGTCAACTCTATAGTATGAGGCAATTCCCTTTGGTATTCTAGGATATTATGATTCTGATGATGAAAAATACTTAGATTCATAGTGCAACACCATTCAAATACAACATATAAATCACATTGCAAGAGAGATTATTGTTCCTATCTTTGACATAGGTCACAGTGATAGCGAGTCTCCCATGAGACTCATTGGTTAGTATTGTTCTGCTCTTATTGTACATATATTCCTTCTCTCTTATTCTTATCACATAGTTCATTTTCATGTTACTTATACATAACTTATATCCCAAAAAAAAAAAAAAAAACGACATATGTCAAAAAACTCAAAAAATCAAATATTACATAAAAACACAAAATTATAGATTTTATGCATTTCTATGTTTACACTGCTTATATTTTATAGACACTACATATGCTAGTTATCTTAGTATATTCAATTTTATCATACATACATGTTTCACTTATTCTTGTCAAGTGCTTACAGATTGTTATATGACTTAGTTCCATTACATTGATCCATACTTACTATTATCTACCCACTAGGGGTATATAAACTAATACATGGGTCTTCACTTGACACATTCACCCATTTAGGAACATCTTATACATAGTTTTGATTCCTAGGTTCTAGCTTTATAAACTCTACATCCCAATTTTAGAATTTTTGTAACTTCATATTGATCATGCTACTCTCACTCATATTTTTTCCAACTATTACTACTTTATACTCAACATATGTGCATCTTATATCTTACATGGATTTGTATTACATGTTTATGCATACTTTCATTTCTAGCTTCCCTAGTCTATACATGATTTTATCTCTATGCTTCTTCTATTTGAAGGCATTTGAATATGCCATTACTTTATGGCTCTATGACACTTCTTTTCACATTATGCATGCTTTGGACATGTGCCCATATCCTTGTGTGTGCCTTATTAATTATGTATGCATACACTTAAACATGTCCTTATATGTGGCTCTAAGCCAAATTATTTATTTCTTGCATATTTGAAGATTTGAACATGTCCTTGTATGTCTTATTTTTCTCAGATTTAGTGACATGTGTCCATGTCCCTTATATTCTGGGCCCTTAGCCTAATTTGTGTGCCTCATGTGTTTTGTATGTATGTTTTACAATATGCATCATCAACATAACACTTTTATATGCTTGTTACACACACTAATTTTTGATTCCATGAGGTAATTCTGCCACTTGGAGATAAACAGCTGCACCAGTACCTGTACAACAACATCTTCTAGCTTCTCCATCTTCAAACTCAATCTTGAAGACCAATAAAAGTTGAATGAAGATTCAACTTCTCCTTTGTTACCGACTTGGTTAACATATCAACAGGGTTCTTATCTGTATGGATCTTTTCCAGCTTCAACTCACCATCCTCCAATACCTGTCTAATGAAGTGGTACCTAAGCTATATATGTTTGGTTCTTGAATGAAAGGCTGAATTCTTAGCCAAATGAATTACACTTTGACTATCACTGTATAATCTGCAAATCTCTTGCTCCTTTCCTAGCTCTTCCATGAACCATGTCATCCATATCATCTCTTTGCTAGCCTTTGTGACTGCAATGTATTCTGCCTCTATAGTAGACAAGGCAACAACCTTCTGCAACTTTAAAATCTAGCTAACCGCCATTCCACCAATAATGAAAACATATGTTGTGGTGCTTCTCCTACCATCTAAGTCTCCTACCATATCCACATCTACATATCTATGTAGAGAAGTGTTTGAACTCCATAGCATAAATGCCTACTTCTAGTCCCTCTCAGATATCTGAGAATCCACTAAACTACTTTCCAGTGTTCCTTCCCTGGATTGGCCATATACTTACTGACAACTCCCACTGCTTGGGCAATATCTGGTCTAGTACATACCATTGTATACATTAAGCTCCCAACTACGGAAGCATATGGAACTTTCCTCATGTAGTTTACCTCATCATGTGAATTAGGACACTGTTCTTTACTCAACTTGAAGTGTCCAGCCATAGGTGTGCTTACCGATTTTTCATCTTGCATATTGAAACATTTCAACACCTTATTCACATAATCCTCTTGAGACAAAATCAACCTATGATTTTTCTTGTCTCTCTTAATACTCATGCCAAGGATTTTCTTTTCTACTCCCAAATCCTTCATGGAAAATGTGTGAGCTAATTTCACCTTAAGCTTAGAGATATCCTACATGTGTGAACCTACAACAAGCATATCATCTACATATAGAAACAGGATAATATATCTACCATTATCCAATCTCTTAAAATAAACACAATGATCAGATTGACATCTACTATAGCCATGCTCAGTCATAAACCTATCAAATCTCAAATACCATTGTCTTGGAGCTTGCTTAAGACCATATAAGCTTTTCTTTAACCTGCACACAAGCTTTTCCTTACCTTTGACCTCAAACCCTTTCGGTTGATCCATATATATTTCTTCATCCAAATCTCCATGAAGAAACACTATCTTAACATCAAGCTGCTCAAGATGCAAATCCTCAATAGCAACTAAAGACAATAAAGTCTAATTAAAAGTCATTTTTACTACAGGAGAAAAAATTTCACCAAAATCAATACCTAGTTTCTATGCAAATCCTTTCACTACCAACCTAGCCTTATATCTCATATGTCCATTCTCACCTTCATTTAACCTATAGATCCATCTATTTTTCAATGTTCTCTTTCCCGTTGGCAACTCAACCAAATCCCATGTTTGGTTCTCTTTCAAGGAATCAATTTCCTCATTCGTGCCAAGCTCCCACTGATTCCTAGATTCCACCTGTATTGCTTCATCAAAACTCTATGGTTCTCCACCATCAATGAATAATAAATAGAATAATGAAGGGGAATATCAAATTGGAGGTTTAATTACCCTTTTTGACCTCCTAATGGGTGTTTGAGACTCATTCACAACACCCTGTCCACCCAAATTCTCTGATAGTGACCGACCTCGGTCACCTCCAGGCCTGTAACTGACCGACATCAGTTCCTGCCTGACTGACATCGATTACTGTCTGATTGATGTTGGTTCCTGTATTGCCGACGTCGGTTCCTGCCTAACTTTGGTCTCTGTGTTTTCCTGTCTATGATTATTCTTTCTTGCAAGCTCATTTTGGATCGTCACCTCATCCAAATCTCTATGGCCCTGCTCAAAATTCTTCAGCTTCTTGAGCTGATCACTATACATCACTTTTTCATTGAAAACAACATCATGGCTCCTTATTATTTTGTTAGTTCCTAGATTCCAAAACTAGAATCTGAAATCTCCAGAGCCATAACCAATAAATGTGCACCTCATAGACTTAGCATCCAACTTCTTTCTATTTTCCTTATCAATGTGCACAAAAGTTTCAGAACCAAAAACTCTGAGAAATGAAAGATCTAATTTTTTACCTATCCACACCTCTTCTGGAATTCCACCATCTAGAGCTGTAGAGGGTCCTCTGTTAATCAATTGAACTATAATATCTATAGCTTATACCCAAAACTATAAGGGCAAACCAACATGCAATCTCATACTTTGTGCACACTCCAATATTATTCTGTTCATCCTTTCAGCAACTCCATTTTGCTGAGGTGTCCTTAGAACCATCCTTTGCTTGTGTATTCCATTCATATAACAATACCAGTTGAACTTATAGCTACAGAACTCACCACCATTGTCAGATCTATGGCACTTCAATCTCATACCTGTTTCATTCTCAACCAAAGCTTTCCAAATCTTAAAAGTGTCAAAAACATCAGATTTCTTCCTTATGCAATAAACCCATACCTTTCTTGTAGCATCATCAATGAAAGAAACATAATACTATGATCCTCCAATAGAAGCAACCTGAGCTGGTCCCCACACATTTGTGTGAACAAGCTCCAACTTGTGCTTCTTCTTTGTTGACCCAGTCTTGAGAAAACTCACTCTCTTCTATTTCCCAAAAATACAGTGCTCACAAAAATCTAGATCTATGCTTTTTAAATTTGAAAGCTTACCTTTTGACTTAAGAATAGTCATTCCCTTCTCACTCATGTGGCCAAGCCTCTGGTGCCACAAATTTGCATCTACATCTGAAGTAGATAATATAGAAGGAGAATTATCAGTAATACAATTGCATAAATAGAGGGTAGCTACTCTCTTACCTCTGGCCAATACAAGTGCATCCTTGGAAACCTTTCAAGATTCAGCTGTGAGAGTCACTGTGCAACCCTCATCCCCCTACTTTCTTGCAGAAATCAGATTCCTCTTCAAGATGGGAACATGCATGACATCTCTCAACACCCATGTGTTGCCATTCTACATTTTTAGCTGCACTTTTCCTTTTCCAATAATTTTTATAAGGCTCATCATCCCCTAAATAAACTATTCCAAAATCTCCATGGACATAGTCACTAAAATATTCTCTATTTGGGGTTGCATGGAAAGAGGCACCAGAATCTAAAACCCAAGATTCTATATTATTATGCAAAGAGAATATAAGAGCATGTTGTGCAACAATACCTGCAACTTTTGCTTCTTCTTTACCTTCATGCTGATTATCATCTTTAGGTTTTGACCAGCAATCTTTCCTTGCATGCCCTATCTTTTTACAATTCCAGCAGGTTATCTTCGTGCCATTTCTGGATTTGGATCTACCTCTCATCTTTGACTTAGACCTTGATCTCCCTTGCTTGCTCTTCTCTTTTTGCCTTCCCCTACTTTCAAAACTTAAAGCATTCCATGATGTTTCCTCTGTGCTTTTCCTATGAATTTCTTCATTCAAGATTACAGTAACAACATCATCTACTTTTAAAATATTTGAAGTAGATGCAGTATTACTAACTGCCATTACCAAGCTATGCCAGCTTTCGAGTAAAGAGCATAAGATTAATATAGATTTAATTTCATCATCAAAAACTATTTTGACTGAATTTAATTGATTTACAATTCCATGGAAATCATTTAGATGATTAGATACAGATCCACCTTCCTGCATTTGCAAATTAAATAACTACTTCATAAGATATACCTTATTTGAAGCTGAGGGTTTTTCATATAAATTTGCTAAAGTAGTCATTAACTCTATCGTTGACTTTGTCTATGATAAATTAGATATCACAGTAGATATTAGACTCAATCTTATAGATCCAAGAGCCTTTCTATCAAGAACTTCCCATTCTTCATCTTTCATGTCTGTGGGCTTCTTTGAAACTCCACCTAACGATAAGTATAGATCTTTCTAATACAGATAATCTTCTATCTGCATTCTCCATAATTGGTAACTCTTGCCATTAAACTTCTCCATTCTCAGTTTACTTTCTTTTGCCATTACTTCTCCCACTCAAATAGAAACCCCTATGAGTGACCTGTAATCAACAAACACTAACCAGATCTGAAACACCTATTAGTCAACCTGAGCTCTGATACCACTTGTTGGGGATCAACCAACAAACTTGATTACTTTTATGTAAGCAACTAAACATGGAATTAAACCAGAATAATATGTAACTAGAATCAGAAACAACAAAGAATAAGAGATACAAGAAACCACCCTGAAAACTTGTATTAAACTCTTCTTGAAGGAAATACAATGAAGAAAATCACACTTTCTTCTCACACCTCTCAGATGTACAGATCTCTTTTCCTCAAGAGTTTTCTCTCTCAATTACAATCAATTCTAACAACCTGGATTGATACACATATATAATAAATGTCTTGTACTGTTCAATAAGCTATGAAGATCTAATAATATTATATAATATTAGGAATCATGAGCATGCATTCTCCACCATTAGATATACCTTTTAATAAAGGGTTCAAATCAGTCCTGCCAAAAATAGAAATGCAGACTCAATACCAACAGTTAATCTAATCATGAAAACAATCTGTTCATCCATGAAAATAGACTTTTTGGATGCACAAGTAACCAACATTGGTCCCTGCTTGTCTACACATGACCGACATTGGCCGATCCATAACTGACGCCGGTAGCTCCCAGTCGACCCCTGACCGACATCGGTCACTCCTGACCAATGCCGACTATTGTGTAACTCCAACAACTTGTAATTTACTCATTTGGTGAAGCTTTTAGCTCCACAACTCAATAGTAATTCATACATCTACCTTTCATACTTGGTTGTTGTGATCGACATCATGCCCCATCCCTCTAGGTAACTACCGAATTTTACTCAAATTTTTTGTTACATACATTAATTACATCTATCTTGGCATACTTGTGAATGATATACATGACATACATCTTACATTACATACTTATGATCAGATTTTCTTACATTATGATGTTATGTATGCACACTATATTGGATTATTGTGCAAATATCATATATGCCTTGGCTAACACACATTTTATAGAGATTTTTCTTTCATAGGTTTAACAATTCCCCACAAAAGAGGGGGCATTCACATGGTTTTTTCATAGAGACTGGGATCCTATATTGCACTCACAATGCATTCTCATCGCATAGGCTTAGTTATAAAAAATCAAACATAGGTTAACACATTTGAAAAATAATGACCTAGAAGTAGTACATTTGCACAAAAAGTAGACCAAAAAGACACTAGCACCAAAATTGGTACACTATCACTACATTTCCAAAAAAAATTCTATTATACAAGACATGGTGCTACTATCCATATCCTCAATTTTATAAAAATCTAGATTGGCTAGAAAAGTACAGTAGGTAAAATATAAGTTTGTATATATTCAGTTACAAATTTATTAATTATACTCAGCTTTGCTCAAATTCATACTAATTCATCTCAGATTCATATTAATTTTCTCAAATTAGGGGCATCATGCACAACATGACCATTCTCATATTTAGTTTAGATACTCAAACATAGATTATTTCAACTTAGTCCATAATCTATATGTTTAGATATCAGATTTGGGGGCATGTGCATGACACATTATTTTTGTATGTTCACTTACACATTGATTGATTAGATGGAATGATAAATCCCATCACATTATCTACATTTTATACACCTAACATCATATTCTAGGTTGCATACTAGTTTCATGCCTTAATCCATCTACAGTGTTTGACATTCCTAAGTGGCCCAAATCTACCTAATGTACTTGAGTGGTTGTAGAGCTAATACACATAGTTAGAAATTTATATTACTTCACATAGTTCATTTTTAGATGCATATACTACATATGAGTGGAAAACGATGGTGTCATAGCATCATTGAGTTATTGATCCACCTACATAAGAGGGTTGGACACACTATCAATCTAATCCATGTTATTCAAAGGTCATGATCCATAAATAGGGGTGAACAATGATGGAGTCAAAACCAAATTCAGTTATTGATCCACCCACACATGAGGATTGATAAAGCTATTAGATTAGTCTAATTCATTCACCAATTGATCACCATACACACACACACACACACACACACACACACACACACACACACACAAACACACACACACACACACACACACACACACACACACACACACACACACACACACACACACACACACACACACACACACACACAGACACACACACACACACACACACACACACACACATGTTATCACCATGTTTATGCATTGGTTCATGTAATTAGTGAGGTGTATTCATTACTTTACTCTTTCCTATCTCTTTACTTTATTTTTACTCAAATTTACTTCTTTACTTAGTTTAGTCTTTTAATTTTTATATATCTTAAATAAAGACTAATTTATGCACATTTTTTTTGGACACACATTGTATCTTGCTTCACATACTTATACCTAGATTCACATACTCAGACCTAGCTTCACATGATTCACCTCGTAGGTAAGTCCATGTATGCTTCATTTTAATTTTTCCTAGTCATTTCTCTTTGTTTATTTTATATAATAAGGGGGGTAGGTAAGTCCACATACTCTTCTTTTTCATTTAACCTAGAAATCTCTCTTTGTTACTTTTATAGAATAAGGGGGGTAAATGTAATAAATAAAAATTTGTATTTTTGTGCTAAGAGTGATAATTAAGACTTTATATCCATAGATTATCCATAGACCTATCCTAAATCCTATTTTCACACTTATCCAACCTTCACATGGTCTACAATCATCCCTAGTCATCTCTAAAGTAGTATCAAAGCCCCATTTCCTAATCCTAGCCCTTTATTCCTAGTGTTCTACTAGTTGGACACTAGCATCATAATAAGGACACTAGTGCCACATGGTCCTAGTGTCTGTAATATGGTGTTAATGTCCTTTTCCCTAGCTTTTCCCAAATCGGTATGTTTTCAAAACTAAAAATTCTTAGGGTTAGACTAGACTTCTTTTATCACCCACACAAGGATTACAATATTATATATCCATTAATTTTATCCATCTAAGCACTTGATGGAAATCATATGTAAAATACATATTCAAACTCATAATAAATTGTGCACAATTAAGGATATCAATCCCTATAATGATTCACTTATACATACTAGCATCTACAACAACCCTAAGCTCATATTATTGGTATTTCTAGTCTCAATCGCATTCAATAAACTTAAGGACACTATCATACTAGCATTACATGAACTTGCACTAGAACTTAGGTGGTAAGAACTACTTCAGGATTGACCCCTCATAAGAGTATTAGTATGTAGGAAACTCTCTTTACAATAAGATGTTGAGGATGTTGAGCCTACCATATTAACAAACACATTTTTCATCTCTTATCAACCGAATGCCCTAGTTATATGGAAGATTATGGTTTAAAAAATAAATCTATCATTCTAGGAAAGATACAGAGTCTTAAGACTAATACACGTAGAAATAGACCTTAGATATCTAAATATAGGTACACCCAAAATCTCAGGACAATCCTACATAGAGGACACTACCACCAATATCACGACACTACCACTACTTTTCCAATAATGGCACTACTATCTAATTATGGTTTTACTATCTAGGAGGGGTTATGACACCAAGATCTAGTTTTCAACACTTATACCAGCTTCCATCTTAGTTTACAACACCTAGATCAAATGTATTAATTTTATATAGTTAAGTTATTACTTGTGCTAATTATTTATATTTTTAGAAAAGTCAAACCCAATCCATTTTGTAACAAATTAGGGGTTGTATTTATTGCATATTATTTCCATGATTTAGTCTACTCAGCTCTTTAAAAAACATATTATTTAATACACTAAGTCATAAAAGTTTAAAAAATAACATCTATATAATAATGGTACAAGGTCAACAAGCAAATAAGTGCACACACAAGAGATGTCAAAATCAAGTCAAAAGATAATGGTCTAAAGAAATTGCAAACAAGGGGTATGTTTAAATGTCACAAATTGAACTTACATGACTTAGTCAAATGTCTATAGAAGTAAGGATGACATGTTCAAATGTCCATACAATAAGAAATTACATATGTAAATGTCAATGAAAGCATACATATGAACAAGGGATAAAAACAAAGGAACACATTAAAATGGTCGAATAAGGCATAAAATATCAATGAGAAACACTCGAGGAAGTGCATAAAGTGAAGTATAAGAAACATTCATAAACATGTCATAGTTACCCTATGGATCCAATGTGTTAGAAAAAATGTGAAGTGTATATCATATCAAGTACCTTGTGTAAGATATAATAATGGATAAAGGCATGTTAAAGTACATATGTGAGATCAAACATTATAATGTAGAGTGATCATAGAATCATATAACCTATGTGTATTAAGATCAAAGAAGTGGATGCCCCAGTGTCTACATGACATGAGTATAGAGAAAACCCAACATCCATAAATAGGTTTAGATCATGTATTTGTTTATATCTGTATCACACTCAAGTCTAAGTGTGACACACATGTGTATTTAGGAGTAATTGATTATGCCATATAATAACATGTAATTAATGCATAGATACCAAAGATCATATAGAACATGTTGGTGTTGAAAGTGTTTTTAGAGTTTTGAATGTTTTTTTATTTTTTGGTTTTTGGAACTTTTAGAAGGGAAATATCATCTTATGATACCATCCAATATATTTTCATATATACCTCTTCACTATGAACTTGATGTAATAATCTCGTGCCACTATTGAGGAGTATGTGTAGGTTTAATATATGTCATATTAGTATCTGTGATGATCTACATATGAAAAATAAGACTCAGTGGTCATGTATCAGTAGTAATTGTAATAGGAATAGGGGTTTGTGGAACCCATCATTGAGTGATATATGGTTTATTTATAATAACCATATTAGGAGTATGTGTAGGTGTTGTAAATATATAAACATGGTGATTAGTAGATAGGGATTATATGGAATCCATTGTATGTCATTGATGTAATGGTCTCTAGAGTACTGACCACCACTAAAGGGGATTGCCTATTATTTACTATTTTATTGTGAATTATCCATAGTAGGATTGTTAAATAACTATCTGGGTATAAGTCTATATTATTCAAGAAGATGCTCATATAGAATTATAGAAACTATAATTACCCAATTCGCATGAATGTATTTTTCTCATCCACACACTATAGAATGTAACACTCAAAGTGTAAAGATCCAAGGTATTCCCAATAACATATCAAATATGCTCATGGAAGGTATGACTAAAAATTTAGTAACCACATGTTTGGGACTAACCTGTAAAGGTAAGTCAATCTCACCATTAAACATTCTAGGAGGTCCCATCAAATAATCTAACTAATCTTGTAGAAGGATTTCTAGTATAACCCAAGTGTGTAAGTAATGTCATGGTACAAAAATTCTCCCTTGCACCATTATCAATCATAAAAATTCATATAGGGTGCTTATCGAGTTATGCTAGAATGTATAAAAAATGAAGATTATAATCATCATCCTTAATCTCACTATCATAAAAATTAATAGAGGGCCTTTGAATGAAAGGAGATATATGTCATGTGTAAGTACCAATAATCCCATATATTGGGTGTCAATAATGGGGTGGGGGAGGATGTGCATTATATTCATATTACACTTTTTGTTCTTTTTTAGAATGGTATTGTAAAGGATTGTTAAATATTTATTGTTATGGTGATCACCAGATTATGAGCCTGATTCCTTTAAAGGATCCTTAGATGTAATATTTTGGTCATCAATAAGATATTAGATCTTGTAATTCAAGGTAAACTATATACCTATAGAATTCCCTAGTCCTTGATAATAATTGTAATAAACAATGATATCCTTTGGGTAGAGGTTGACTCATATCAACCTTGATAGGATGATGGAGAGATATAAGCTAAAATTCTATTAAACATGGGAGTAATTAAGTTGGGGACTCATGTAAATGTGTAGATTATCTCCTTGGTGCATTAGATAAGACAAGTTGATTAGGTTTTGAAACATTGTTAACCATCATGGTTGTTTCCTTTTTAGGTATAGGTGGTTTTACCTTATAACTTAGTTTGATTGTAAATTTGGTACTAGATGTAGATGCATCGAGTGCGTTTGATATATATTTGAGATCATTGAATGACAAAATATTCATTTCACAGTCCTATACAACATGGTGTAAGTCATCAAAAGATTTAAACTTATTAAAAACAATGGTCTCATGTAACTAAGTAATCAAATTTTGCTTGAATATGTCTTTCAACTCTATGTCTTAAATAATATTAGTCATTATGGATAGCATTGTCTTATATCTCAATACATATTCATTGATAGTTTCATTGGTTCCTTATTTTAATTTGTCAATTTGACCATATGAAACATTTTGGGAAATATTAATGGCAAAATGTGCTAAAAATTGGTACAAAAGGTTTGAATGCTTTCATAGATTGTAGTGGTAAATCATTGAACCAACTCAAATCATAGTTCTTGAGACATCTTGGAAATAATTTGGTCATAAGTTTATAATTGGACACATATTCAAATTATGACACATAAAAGGTTTAAATATATTATTTAGTATCACCCTTGCCATCATAAAATTTGAACTTAGGTGTAACAAATTTAATTTTCAAAGGGTGTAAAAAGATCTCATGTGAAAGAGGGTTATGCAACACATCTTGAAAATACATAGCACGAGGGGATTTGAAATATTTTTGTTTAATGTTTGTAACTTTATCTTGCAAGGCCTTTATGACTTGAAAGAGTGTTTGAACTGTATACCTAGTGGGATTTATATTAGTAATTTGAGTAGCAATAAAGGGGATGAAAACATGTGTTGAGTAGTGATAGGTGTTGAAATTCATATTTTTTTAAAAATAATGTGTAATTACATGATAGATGTATCAAGATTAGTTTTAAGAAACAAAGGTTTAAACACATAACTCATTCCCCCACTATACATAGGTGGATTTATGGGTGTGGGGTTAGTTAGAGTACCTTATAAGGATTCACCATCAGACAACCTTAGTTTTATGTTGTTCACTTATTTCATCTATTCTAACATAAAAAAATGCATCCATTAAGCCCTTGTTATTATTGAAACTAGTAATTAATGTTTATTTATCTTCCTTTTAGAATCGAGTTTTTGTAGTAACATTTTCCATTGCTTCACAATTAAAAAATTTAAAATTTTCAACAAAGTATAGAAATTAGAAAATAATTCTAAAAACCTTCATTCACATAGGATTTGATGTTTAAAGATTGGGTTTGCCAAATATTTAACCCTAATTTAAATATGTGGGATTATCCTATCCTTTTTGGTATAAGGGTTAAGAATATAGAAATGATAATGCAAAAGGGTGATAATCAGATTTATAGTAGGCTAATTTAGTTCTACACTCAGATATGAACATACACTAAATTTATTATGGTGAGTATAGGCTAAATATAGAAATTTAAAATAATCTATGTAAAGAAATGATAAATATGCAATATACTTAGCTAATTCTGATGCTAACATAATGTTGGATGTGAAACATGTAGGAAATAGGTATAAATATGTTTCTATAATATTCATTAGATTAGATATTTAATGCTTATGGTACTCTAGATACTAACATTAGCATAGGATGATTGCATTGATGTTAATATTTGGCTTCAATGTAATTGTCCTATAAAGAATAATTGATGAAAAATAATATGATCACCTAGATGATTCTAATTTTTAATTAGCCTTCAATTTGGTGCATTTAGATCTAGGTCATGGACTATTTCTCCTCATGAATTTTCAAAACCCTAGTTCTTCATCTTCATAGTGACCTTAGGGGAAAATGGGTTAGTGGGCACCTAGTGTCAAGATAAACCCAAGCACCCCTTTTTTAGTGGGAATTTCCTACATATCCAATACTCCATAAGAGGGATTTAGACTCGCAATTTTACTCTATGTTGGATTGTGTGTGAATCATGAAATATGTGTAAATCAAATACAATAGTCACCTATCTTGTAACTTGGAAAATCAGGTTCTTGGGCTACTACTTTAGTACTTCAAACTAGTACATGTGCTATACCTATGATTGGTTTATAAATAGGGAATCTTTATTAAATTTAATGCTTGATAGAGTGATTTTGATAAGTTGCCTTAGTCTCTTTGGCATTTTTCTATATGTTGTTAGGTGAAGAATGAATCAGGGTTAATATTGTATTTATATCAATCCTTTTGGAGTAATAAATCACATTAAAGAACTTAGGATGACCATTAGGATAAATGTAATTTTCAAAATATGGCTTTAGGGTATTTTACACTTGCATCAGGTTAGGACATTAGCATTGATGCTAGTTTATATCCCAGACATTAGGCTCTAGGTAGTATGAAAGTAGGTCTAGGTTAAAAACTTGTAGAGATGGAAGATAATACATTTTAAGTATTCTACACAAAATAAAAGGCATATTTCATTAATATAAGACTATATTAACTAACATATATAGGCCAAAAGGCATAATATAGAGTATATAGGAGACTTGAGGAAGTGTAAAAGGTCTAGAATTGAGAGGAACAACCAAGGTCTGATTTTTCCAAGTGTACAAGATAGAGTATATGCAAGACTTATAGAAGTGGAAAAGGTCTAAAACTGAGAGGAACAACTAAGACATGATTTTTCCAAGTGTACAATATTTAGGTGTTATGAAACCTATAAATATGATCTACATGAACCAATTCCTTAAAAAACCTTTTAACAATGATGGTAGCATCATCCATTATATTTCCTGATATAAAGTGAGAAACCTATGTTCATTTATCAGTCACATCAAAGCTTGTGTCATGTCTACCCTGAGATTTACGTAGTCCCAAGATAAAATCCATTCATATCACAACCCATTTATTTTTAGTAATTATATGAGGATAGATACATCCTCTAGGATGATAGTGATCAACTTTAACACACTAGTATTCCGAACATTTGGACACCAATGTAGCAAAATATTTCTTCATGCCTAGGAAAAAAATACAATTTTTTTACCCTTGTTTCATTCTTATGACATCTAGATGGAAAAGATGAGGTGTTAAATGCACTTCATTAAAAAAATGTTACTCTCAAATTCACTAAGCTAGGAACTTAAATTCCATATTTATGTATTTATAACACATTTAGATCCATAAAAAAAATCAAAACCAAACTTTTTAAATCCTATTTCAACACAATTTTTTTGGCATTTTGGATTTGATTTCTATTGTAAAAACACATCATTTATGAAATTTGAATTCAAAATGGAGATAATATAAATTTAATCTATCCTACTTAGATCATCAACTACTTGATTCTCCTTTATTTTCACATAATAATTATTAGTATCAAAGTTACCGATAAATTTTAACCATCTTCTTTACCCTACATTCATCTCATCCCAAGAAAAAAAGTTCACAAGACTTTTATGGCTTGATTTTATTGTGAAATGCTTTCCCAATAGGAAATGCTTCCATTGCTTAAGCACATGGATGACAATATCTAGCTCTAAATCATGATTTGGGTATATCTGCTCATTAGGTCTAAGTTTTAGATATTCATAGGAAACTACCTTATCATCTTGAGCCAGAACAATTCCAATACCAATCTTATAAGCATTATATCATACTTCAAATTTTTAATTTGGGTTAGGAATGACCAAAATAGGAGCTAAAGTTAGAAAATATTTCATCTTTTGGAATATTGTTTCACACTTTGGATTCCAATCAAAATTATTTCACTTATTTTACAAGGAATTTATGGGGTTTTAAATTAGGGAAAAGTCTTGTACTGACCTTTAGTATTACTATCTATTATAACTAAGCTTCAAACTTCATGCACATTATTCATATTGGCCATTCATTAATTATTACAATATATGTAAGATCTACCACAACAATATTCCTATAAATCACATGTCCTAGATAGTAAATTTATATTTAAAAGAAATAAAACTTGAATAGCTTAACAAATATTTTATGCCACCTTAATCTATACAACACAATTATTAAGTGTTGTTCATGTTATTGTTCATTTCTTGAGTATATTAGAATGTAATCAAGGAAAAATAGAAATAAAACTGGTTGATAAAAATCTTTAAAATAGTATTCATGAAATTTGTGAAAACAATTGGTTCATTGGTTAGGCCAAATGTCATAACCATAAACTCAAAGTGTCCATACCTTATTTTAAAAGTATTTTTATGAAGATATTCATGTTTGATATGAAGTTGGTGATACCCTAAATGAAGATATATGTTTGAAAATATAGCTACTCCCATCATTTAATCAAATAAATCATCTATCCTTTGAATGAGATATTTGTTCTTGATAGTGACCTTATTCAACATTCAGTATTCAAAGCCCAATCTAAGAGTCCCATCTTTATTTTTAACAAAGACTACCATAGCAACCCAAGTTGACACACTAGGTCATATCAAACCTTTATCCAATAATTATTTTATCTCAACCTCAAGCTCTCTTATAGCCACTACATTCAATTAGTAATTTTATTTATATTTAAATGCTTCCTTTAAATTTAAAAATTGAATGTCCTTCTAGGAGTTAATCTTAGTAGCTCTCCAGGAAATACATTAGCAAATTCTTCTAGGATATGGTAGTATTTAAGAATGGATTTTATCTCTTCAAAGATGTAATTTAGTTTGATATCATATATCTAACATCAATTTCTTACATGTATTTATAGTTTTAAAGGTGAAAACATCCTTTAAGTTGAGGGTTAATGATGTGAACTAGATGTGATACTTTGTGTCTCAATAAATACTTGTTTGAAATGAGTTAAATTTTGTAGCTGTGGTGGGGTAGTTTATTTAGACAGTATTGTGAGAGTGGGACTAATTAGAACTTGATGGGGATTAGGGAATATTTGTGGTAAATTGCCAATAATCAGTTGTGAGGAATAGATAGGTGTATTTTGATCAGGAGTGGTAGATATTTCCATAGTAAGTAATGGGTCAACCAATGAAATATTGTTCCTAATGCTCAATAGGTTGGTTAAAATTTATAAGTAGAGGATCATAGACTGGAGTAGTAATTAATAAAGTGGTAATATTATTCAACACTTGACTAGATTATTTTAAATGTGTTATGATGTCTGGTGAAATTTGGAGTGGGGAAAAAATAACTCCTAGTTTCTAGATATTTCTAAAAATATCTATGTTTGAACACTTATTGGACCATGATTAATGGAGGGTAAACCATCTGTCTATTTTATAATTTTTATAATGTTATGGGATTGAGATTTATAAACATTACACAAAGTTTTTATAGGATAATTAGAGGGAACTATATCACTCATCACTAATAAGTGAAAGAGAGCTTCACCTCTATTTTTAAAAAAGTCTTTCTCAAATTGCTCAAGCTTCATCATAGGTAAGTTGTATATCCTCATACTCTAGTTGATGAAATTACACATCATGTGAGCTCATCGTATATTATTGATCATTTGGATAATCTGGTTGGTACAAAAATGGGTTTAAATGATCTTGTTGATGTGTCTAATTATCATCATGGGCAACATTATAAGCCATCTCACTTTTCGTGTATTGAGGCATGCTAGATAGAGTTACAAGCCAAGTAATTTGTTATGAATGAAATTAATTATACCTAAAATTAGAATAAATGTATATGAAAATTGTAATTAAAATGTTCTTGGAAATGAAAAGATAAATATTTGACCTAAATAGGTTTTATATAAATAGAAAAATTGGTAATGAGACTAAAATTGGATTGAGATGGGTCAAAAGTTAAATGGGCAACATAAATATATGATTTTAGATAAGTAAGGTATGTTTTCAAATGAAACTAGACATAAAGTGTAGAAAGGAACAAATTATGATGTGAAAATTTGCATAGAGTAATTCCTCTTATCAAGGTGTATGTGGATTAATACATGTTTTTAATACCATAACCAATCAATCAATAACTCGATCCTATGACCCTACTTTAGTGATTGACATGGAAATAATCCACATTCATTGACTCTTTTGATATACTTACCTTGAGGGAATATTATAAAGTTTAATATTATTTAATTAATTATATTTAGTTATTGGTGGTGTTTTAATCTAATCCTTCACTCAAAAGGTTCGTACATAAAAGATATCTCTGGGTGTTACTATTGTAATTCTACATCGATGAATGTTTTATGGCTGAAAGGTCCTATGTTAAATTTTTTATGGGATTTATAGAGGGTACTAATATACCTTGAGATATGTGGGCACAAAAAAAAATTTGATTGGATATCTTGATTTAATAGGACATTCACCAAAGGGTCTTATCCCTTTACCATCACTTCAACCGTAAGATTTTAGTGAAGTGTTACTCAAAAAATTAATCTATGAGGGACCTTTATAATAATATACCATTGATATAACCTCAATTTTTATAACATTTTAAATAATAGAGCTGGTATGAATTTTATGTAATAATGTAGTAGTCATCATGCCCTAAAAACTCAAAATAAGTTAATGACACCCTAGTCGCGTAGCCAAAAGAGAAAATGAAAGGTATTGTCATTTTGATAAGTGGTAATTACACTAAGGGAAAGTGAAAAGAATAATACGAAAATATCTTAGGATAAAAAATATATATCACCTCCACATTTCTAATTCACCCAAATAAAGGGGAGAACATATGTGTGAAGGATTTGCACAAGTATAAAAGAAAACACTTAATAAAAGAATTGAAGAAAGACAAACAAAAATGAAAGTTTTTTATGGAACAAAATTAAAAGATTAATTCCTTTTAATACACTAAATGAAATGTAAACAAGCAATATATATTTAAATGGATCACCACACCCTTTTGGAAACTGCAATAAAATAGAGTGAGTAGTTTTGCTTGGTGGGTCTTTTTCAAATTAAAGAGATTGATTTTTTACATTTTTTGGTAACTCTCAATTTATTGAAAAAAAGAGGGAAATTCAAAGATTAACAAGGCCAATTCACTATTTTGAATAACCTAAACAAAACACAATAGAAAGTATAAAAACATAGACATACATGAATTGATTGATTAGCATGTTGATTTCACCAATTGTGTGAGCATTTTCACTAATAATAAAATAGTTTCATCAAAATTTAAAAAAATCACTGATTATTAGGAAATTAAATTTACATGTACCTGAGAGTACTTTCATCAGTTTATATATCAATTTCATCAATTTATTAAAAATTTCACAAATTTTGAGATGATTTCACTAATAATAAAAACTACATAGAATACATAACATATAAGAAAATAGAGAAGAGTGTTAGGTTGTGGAGCTAAAAGCTTCACTGATGTAAACAAAAGAGGAGGTTGCTGAAGGTTGCTGAGTTGCAGAGAAGCTGGGGTCGATCTGATCAGCCGACGTCGGTAGGATAGCAGAGAGAAGCATCTGACGTCGGTCATATATCGGCCGACGTCAGCCACCTCCAGGCAGACAGGGACCGACGTCGGTCGCCTGTGTGGTTCGACTGCGAGTTGATTACGGGTAGTTGGTTGACAAACCAAGTGTTTGCATGGTCAGGGCTAATTATAGACTGAGAGCTGCAGATCTAATTATTGTAATTAGATGTCTAATTATTGTTGGATGAGATCTATATAATAGACTCATGGTTGTATTGGAAAAGTGTTCTAGTTTGAGTTGAGCAAAGTTTGTTACTTCTGTGTGTGAGGTGAGCAAGGGTGTTCCTCCTAGTTCCACAGTACCAGGTGTAGGTGCTGGTTTTGGAGAGTCAGCTGGATTCTTCAGGAGTGTAGGATCTTGGTCACAGTTGCATGGCCTATATAGGAGATCTACATGGTAAGTAAGATCGTTGATCTGCAAGTGTATGTGTGTGCAAGGTCAAGGTTCACAGGTGAGTAGAACCGTTGTTTGATTTACAGGTGTGCAAGATCATATAGACAACAACACAATAGGGAGCAGTATCAGGTAGGATCTACTTGGAGTACAGGTGTGTACTCGGATAGAGCTAAGAGGAAGGCAAGGGAGTTCCTTCCATAAGTATGGTTTGTTGAAGTGCAGGTTATTGCAAGTTCATGGGAGATCTACTTGAAGTACCTTGAGTACTTGTTGAGTACGTGGAGAACTTGTGGAGTGCGTGGAGCACTTGTGGTGTGCGTGGAGCACGGGAGGTGAACACCAACTCTGTATTTGAGTTGGGTGTTGGGACCTGAGAGGGAGAGCTTTGGGGAGAAGAATTACTATTCACTTGAGGTGTGGCGAGCCTCTGAAGAGGTGGTGGAGAAGAAGTGGCATCTTCTTTATTGTATTCTTTTCTATATAAAGTGTTAATACAAGTTGTGTATTGTCTCTCATATGCTGTGTTATTCTGAATTCTAGTTACTTGGTGAATCTGGTTAATTTCCGCATATTAAGTTGCTTGGTTTGGTAATCAAATCGTGTGCTTTCGGTGTTTCGCATCCAACAAGTGGTATTAGAGCTAAGGTTGCAGGAAGCAGGGTTGTGTTTGGTTACAGGGCACTCTCAGGGATTTCTGATCGAGTGGGAGTAGAGCAATGGCAGATGAAATTAAGCTAAGAATGGAGGAGTTGAAAAGCACAGACGGTCACTCACAGTCTAATGGAAAGAAAGAGCAGGTAAAAGGATATTGTTGGTTGGTAGCAGATCAGCATGAAGAAACTGAAGAAGCAGATGTTGTAGGTGTTGTTGCACAAGATGCTCTGGGAGGTTTCTTGGATAAAGTTGAATCTTGGATAAAAGATTCAGTTGCCTCTTTCCATGCAGCCCCAGGTAGAGGAGCTGGTGAGCCTTGCCAAAGGATTGGCAAAGGGGAAGTGAAGCTGAAATTGCAGGCGGCCAACACACAGGTGTTGATGAAGGTCATGCAGGTCCCAGGTTTGGAGATTTGGCTAATTTCTTCAAAAAGATTGGGTGATGAGAGATGCACAAGAACTCTCACAGTGGTAGCACTTGAATTAGCTGGTGGTAAGAAAATAGGTATACTTTATCTACTTGTTTATATTACTGATTCTTCTTCTGTTGTGGAGATGTAGCTTTGTAGGCTTGGTCACATGAGCAGGAAGGAGATGCATGTTCTTAAGCGGAAGACAGATATATTTGACAGGCTTAAGAACTGGAAAGCCTTGGTGTACTTGGAGGAGATGGCGGACAGAACCCAGTGGATGGTGCTGGATACTTCTGAGTAGAGCAGTTTGGACATGGGTTTTGATTCAAAGAATCTCGCGGGTAAAAAGTCATCACTCACAGGCGAACACAGGTACCGACGTCAATTAGGAGGAACCGACGTCGAATAGACAGGTGCCGATGTCGTTCATGTGCAGACCGAAGCTGGTGATGTCGAGCAGGGTAAGACCGACGTCGGTCATGGGACCAACATCGGTAGTATGTAAGACCGATGTCGGTCAGGAGGACCGACGTCGGCAGTAGGGACACTGGCACTGGCAGGTTGGTAGTCAGGGACAGACGCATGGGAACCGATGTCGGTCGGATGCAGACTGTGGGGTGGCCGAGGTCGGTCACTGTAACAAATTTTGGGTGGACATCATGTTGTCAAGGAGTCTCAAACACCCATACAGAGGACTGAAGGTGTAAGTAGGCCCTCAAATTCGTGTTCCTCTTCTTTATACATGTTGCTGATTATAGAGCAGGAAGGATCCAGGAAACAGGTGTGAGCTTGGCATGGATGAGGATGTGATTCCTTGGAGGTGAACCAAACAGGTGTGTTTTGGTAGGTTTTCCAGCTAGATGAAAGTACAGAGACGAATGGATTCCTTAGTAGAAGAATAGAGAGAACGGATACGTGAGACGAAAGACCAGGTATATGGTCTTGAGGAAGCTGCAGGACAGTGGTACAGGTTTTGATAGGTGGAGGACAAAGCATGGCTTCAGTCAATGTCAGGGTAACTACTGTGGTTTGACTTACCAGGGGGATGATGGTCATGACATCATTCTATTGCTGTATGTGGATAATATGTTTTGCTATAGCAGGTTTGTACATATAGGGTTTTGCTGAGCTAAGGGTAAGATTAGTCTCAGTGGCATGTCATGAGGAGTTTGGAGCAGCAGAATTCTTTGACATGGGAGGCATGGAGATCACAGGTTGATTTTGTCTCGAGTGGGAGCTGATGTGAATCAGGTGTTGGCGAGGTTCAGGATGCAGAGCCAGAGCACACTAAGGGCTGGACAGGTACAGTGTCTAAAATCACATGAGGTCTAGTATAGACCTGAGTATTCCCATGCAGTGGGAGCTGTCAGAGAGTTAGGAGCCAATTCGGGGAAGTGGGTTCTCAGGGTTTTTGAGAGGGACTAGTAGCAGGTGTTGCTATGTAGGGTCAGGACTTCACTATAGGTGTTGTAGGTTTGGATGTGGCAGGGTACTCGGATGACAGGTGGTACACCATGAGATGCGTGGTGGGTTATCTTCAGGTTGGAGCTTGAAGAGGGATACAAACCAGGAAACAGATTAGACAGGGTGCAGGTACAGTGCAACTTTTTATCTCCAAGTGGGAGATTGTTAGGTTGTGGAGCTAAAAGCTTCACTGATGCAAATAGGAGAGGAGGTTGCTGAAGGTTGCTGAGTTACAGAGAAGCTGGGGTCGGTCTGATCAGCCGACGTCGATAGGATAGCAGAGAGAAGCAACCGACGTCGGTCATATATCGGCCGACGTCGGCCACCTCCAGGCAGACAGGGACCGACGTCGGTCGCCTTTGTGGTTCGACTGCGAGTTAATTACGGGCAGTTGGTTGACGAACCAAGTGTTTGCATGGTCAGGGCTAATTATAGATTGAGAGCTGTGGATCTAATTATTGTAATTAGATGTCTAATTATTGTTGGATGAGATCTATATAATAGACTCATGGTTGTATTGGAAAAGTGTTCTAGTTTGAGTTGAGCAAAGTTTGTTCCTTCTGTGTGTGAGGTGAGCAAGGGTGTTCCTCCTAGTTCCACAGTACCAGGTGTAGGTGCTAGTTTTGGAGAGTCAGCTGGATTCTTCAGGGGTGTAGGATCTTGGTCACAGTTGCATGGCCTATATAGGAGATCTACATGGTAAGTAAGATCGTTGATCTGTAGGTGTATGTGTGTGCAAGGTCAAGGTTCACAGGTGAGCAGAACCGTTGTTTGATTTGCAGGTGTGCAAGATCATATAGACAACAACACAACAGGGAGCAGTATCAGGCAAGATCTACTTGGAGTACAGGTGTGTACTCGGATAGAGCTAAGAGGAAGGCAAGGGAGTTCCTTCCATAAGTATGGTCTGTTGAAGTGCAGGTTATTGCAAGTTCATGGGAGATCTACTTGAAGTACCTTGAGTACTTGTTGAGTACGTGGAGTACTTGTGGAGTGCGTGGAGCACTTGTGGTGTGCGTGGAGCATGGGAGGTGAACACCAACTCTGTATTTGAGTTGGGTGTTGGGACCTGAGAGGGAGAGCTTTGGGGAGAAGAATTACTGTTCACTTGAGGTGTGGTGAGCCTCTGAAGAGGTGGTGGAGAAGAAGTGGCATCTTCTTTATTGTATTCTTTTCTGTATAAAGTGTTAATACAAGTTGTGTATTGTCTCTCATATGCTGTGTTATTCTGAATTCTAGTTACTTGGTGAATCTATTTAATTTCTGCATATTAAGTTGCTTGGTTTGGTAATCAAATTGTGTGCTTCTGGTTTATTTCCCAACAAAGAGAGATGTATTTGTTGATTACAGGGTGTTTTCACCAATTAGTAGATCAATTTTGCCAAAATTTAAATCAATTTCATTGAAACAAAGATAAATTCACCATTTAGTAGGATAATAACCTATGTGATATCTAAAAATGATTTCATTGATTCTAAGATAATGTCATCGATTTCTTGACAATTTCACCAATTTAAAGATGATTTTGTCAATAATAAAAACACATAGAATGCATAATAGATAATAAAATAAATTAAATGGCATTTTCACCTATTATACAATTTTTTTTTATTAACATAAAAATGATGGTGAATTCACCATTTTCACAAATCAAATTTGTCGATATATTGAGGTAGAAAACAATGTGTAATTTATCAAAGATGAGCTTAAATAAATAGTTTTTTAGCAAAGAAATATTTTAGTAAAGGATCAAATGAGGAGTGCGGGTTGCGTGACTCCCACTAGGCATGCCATATGTGTCATTAGGTTTTTAGAAATTGATTAAATTTTTTGTTAAATGAGTAAACAATCAAAGATAAATTGTATTTATAACACCTCTATCTCAATGCCTCATGATCTAAGGCAAAACTAAAAAAGTTGAAATCAAAAAGAAAATAAAAAAACATGATTACCTTCCATTTTTAAGGATTGTTTACTTTTTCAAAAGTGTATGTGGCTTAGATTTAGTTTCAAGAACTCTTTAGCAATGTTAATTTTTAAATCATCTTTTCTTGAAAACTTTGAATAGTTAAATTGATAGAAGATGATGTACTAATTATCTTAAGAAACTGGCAGAGATTCACTATTGAATATGGGCATATAAAATTACAAAGGGAAGGAGTATATTTATATAAATTTTGAATCAATGAAGACCCTTCATCTTGATTCAAAGATGGATTGCTGAAAATACATCCTCAACAATGCACATAGATCAACACATGGATTGATAACATGATCCCTTCATCTTTTTCAAGATGAAGGGTAGTGTTTCTCTCAATTTATACTTATTTATATTTATAGAATAATTAAGAAACTAGTGGTAGGGTTGTGGTATAAGAACCTCTTTTATTTGTGTGTAAATTATCCAAATGATCGTGAAGAGATCCTCTTTATCTTGGGAAGATAGACTAGACTTGTAGATAAGAAAACACTCATGAAAATGGGTTGTTAGATGGGTAGCAAGGTGGATTACCTAGCATGATATAGATCTGAGAAGCATGAGCTTACTAGGAGGTTGTCAATCCACACTCTTAAAATAGTTAAGCTAAAATAAATAAAGATAAGATACTTGCATCAAGTGAGAAAAAATATTGAAAGGAAATGCAAAAAGAAATAAATTATTGATAATGGAAATAGACTAATTATAGAAAATAACATGTCAATATTAATACTAAATAGGTTAGGTTGGGTTTAGAAGATAGCTAAGGTCTCTTTGAATAGGTAGGGGGTCATAAAGTGGAATTTGGCTGAGGGTAGGTAAGTGGAAATAACTTGATGTTATTTTTTACCATAATGACCATCGATAGTTAGGGTGACTATTGGTGGTTATATTGACCATCGATGGTTGGGTAACCATCGATAGCTAAAGGTGATCATCAGTGGTTCTTATGGGTTATAAAGGACTTTAAAAAAGTGTTATATAATGGGTCAATAAATGGTTTGGGATCTATTTAAGGTTTATGGATTTGGAAATAATATGCAAAAAGGTTTGATTCATGCAAGGAAGTCAAAAACCAAATAAATAGAACCTGAAATACAAAATATACCTAGTTTGTTTCTTGATGGATAACAAATGATCCTAGACTAATTTTGGTAGAGTAACGATACTTTTCCTTAAGATAAATTTTCAAAGAGGTGTATGTTTCTATTATAGTATTTGAATTTCTAGAAGGAAGACCTATTGGTTGATAGATGGATAATTTGTATGCTAGAATGCTTTATTATTAATTGATTCACCTCCTAGTCCCTTCCTTTTAAAGGCAAAGAGATATAGAGGTAGAAGGTTCCATAAGAGGTTAGGCTACTAATTTTAATGCATTATAATGTGTTAGCAATGGGTAAGGTAAACATATTAAATTTTGTCATGTCAGCTTATACACAACTGGTGTTGTGTTTATTTAGATAGGGAAGGGACTTGACCATCGATAGTCAAAGTTTAAATGGGGTATAATGATGTGTTTGATTATTTGGTTAAACTAACCATGGTTAGGCTTGATTAGCATTTCAAAGGTCAAATTGGTCCTAAAGAGGTCCTTAGGTGGTTTAGGGGTGTTTTGACATTTAGAACTATAGTGTGCATAATTCTAATGTCTACAAGTAGAGGAGGGCTCTTCAAAACATCTTAATGGGGATTAATATGATCACTCCAAATTCCATGTAATATGGAGGTTGTATAAATCAACTCAAAATATATTTGTAAGAGTTAATATGGCCCCTTTATCTTGTTTTCATGATGAAAGGTGTAGAATCATTCCCAAGAAAACACATGGATAACCAATGTGGTCCCTTCATGTTGTTTCTCAGATGAAGGGTTAATAATTCTCCCTAAAATATCTCACAAGATTCATTAAGGGTCCTTCATCTTGTCTCCAATAGGAAGTGTGGATAATAATCCTTCATATTAATTCATTTATTTATTGGTGGGATCATAAAAGGATATTCCATATGGTCTTAGGATTCTTCCTCAAATGAATATGTTCTTTATAATGAGAAGAAAAATAAGAAATAATAATTAAACAAAAATTGTAATTCAATTTTCATAAAATTATAGTGAGAAGAATTATTAAAGGAAATGATTAGAGAAGGTGGAAATTTTGAATTAATTAATCTTAGAAGGAAAATTAATGACTTGATTAGGGAGGATAAAGTAATCAAATAAAATGACCATAACAATAATTTAATAGGTTTAATAGGTGAATTATACCACCTGGGGATGCCCCAAGATGAATTCAAACTTGTATGTTAGATGTAAAGAAGAAATTGGGATGAATCGATGTTATTAGACCAATTTTTATGTACAATTTATAGGAAGTCATTCCATTTTACAATTTTGACACATGAGTGATTAAAATGAAGTGTCTACATATAGTGATACAAGTGATTTTAACAAGGGGTATAGTTTCAACGCACTCAGTGAAATAGTTAGTGGTTGTGATGATGAAGACATTACCATATTGATACCCAATTAATTTTCTAATGAGATCTAGTCCCCACATGTAAAATTACCAAAATATGCTAATGTTTGAAGCTCCGCTAATGGAGAGTGAATAAGATCATTACTTGGCCTTTAACTAATTTTTTCATAATGATTTGAATGTCAAATTTCATCAAGAGAACCATTTATTTTCTAATTCTATCAATAGGTAAGCAAACATTGGAGAAAAATGAGAAAGAGGATCTGAATGGATGATATTATAAATTATTTTATAGATAATGTAGTGGCAAAGTTTTTCAATTGTAAAATAAATGGTGAGACAATAACATTCAACTTTCGTATAATGTGAATCATATTTTATTAAATCACAACTGATATAACATATAACATATTAATGACATGTTTGACCTTATTTGTAATGCATTTCCCCAACTAATATGGGGGTAGATAAGATTTACAACATGAGAGGTTGATCATTAAAAGGATTTCAAAGAGTGGGAGGGTGTAGGAGGGATTATTTCATGCTATCAAATGATTTTTTGCATGGATCAGTCCATTTTAAATCATTACCTTTTTTTAGAAGAGAATAAACAAATTAAATATGGTATGCCATCTCAAGATTAAATATTTAGATTATCCAAAGTTTTCAAAGTTCTATGCATATATAGGGAAAGGATCGAGGAATAAGCATGCTAACAATAAATTTGATTTTAGTTGGATCAACATTAATTCCCCTGAGAGAGATTGGAAATTCTAAAACTTTACTAGATATGACATCAAAAACTCATTTATAAATATTAAGTCAATTTTTATTTTATGGGAAAATAAAAAATGATATCAAGATCACTAAGATGATTTTCATGATGGTTATATTTAGTGATAATATTATCAACATAAGTTTCAATTATTTAATGTATGAGATCATGAAATATATGGGTCACTATGCATTGATAAGTGGCAGCCACATTTTTAATACCAAAAGGCATTTAATCATAACAATAGGTTCCCTATTCTATTGTAAAATTAAGAATATGTTGATATTCAAGATCAATATGAATTTTATTATATCTTAAGAAATCATCTGTGAGAAATAAAATTTCATAACTAGTGGTAGAATCAATAATGGCATTGATTAATGGTAAAGAAATGTTATATTCGAGACATGATAAGTTAATATTATGAAAGTATATACAAATGAAAATAATCTTTATTAATTTTTTGCGTACAAGGATAATGTTAGAAACCCATTCAGATTAATCTAAAGTTTTGATGAATTAGTGTTTAGGAGTTTGATGATCTCTTTATGACAATGAAAGAATATCAAAAGGAAATTTACATTTGTTTTGATGCATTGGTTTCACATTAGGGTATGCACTGATATTAGGTACTAGATGATGCAGCAGAATCTTCAATAGCACCATGGAGGACTAGTTGCAAATGAAATTTGATTGTGAAAATTCAAATTCTAGTTTTCCCTCCAAATTTTGTAGATTTCAAAATTTCACTTGAAGGTAAATGTAATTATCAAAAAGTGAAAGTGAAAAGGTGAAAATTGATGGTTAGGCTGTTGAGAAAATTAGGGGAAATGGTTGAAACTATTTTCAACCTTAGTAAATTGTTAAAACTTTCAAGCAGCATAGTGTTTTGCCTTAAGCCCAAACTGGGCGTAGAAGTTAGGAAAAAGATTCTTGAAAAGACAAAAATAGAGATAATTCATAAGGAAAAGAAGGAGAAGAGAAGAGAGGATGAGAGGGGCGTAGAAGAGAAGAAGGATAGAGAGGAAAAGTCCTCTCATTCAAAAGAAAGAAGAAAAAATGACGGATAGAGAGGAGAATTAGTGAGGGAAGACCTCACTCAAGAGATGATAAGGTTAAGGAAAAAGGAGCGAATTTGACGTGAAGAATGTGTGAAGGAATAGACAAGGCTTTGGAAGCCATGGAACATTTGATATTGAACTGTAAGTTTCTTATTTGATCTATGAAAGAATGAATGTTTTGCTTCATGTGATTATGTTATGAAAATTCTGGTGACAGGCCTGTGTGTGTATATGTGAATGTGTATGAATGATGGTTTTCTATAGAACATTGAGGAAATTACATGTAAACTGGTTATTGGGCATGTTGAGAATAAGCTAAAACTGATATTATATGACCATGAGGTCTTAGAAAGCTTTGAATGCTATAAATAGCCCAAACAGGCCTAAACAAAGTATTCAGGCATCTAATTATACATCCCACTGTCCAAGGGAAAATCCACGTGAAATTCTTTGCATGAAGTTTGTAAATGCATGGAGATAAGTCTATAAGTAGGTAGAAACCCAAGCAAAGAGAAACAGTCATTAGAAAGCCTCTTGATATCCAAAATCTCCCACAATAAGCTCTCATCCTGTAGGTGACAGAATACAGTCAATGATAAGAAACTTGTAAGTTTTTGCATTGTAAGTGGATGGATCATGTAAATGTTGATAGGGTATATGAATGGGGAAGTAATTAAGGCATTGAAATGGTTGTTTATCCTCTTTAAAGTCTGTTGATCATTGTATTTGATAAGAAAGCAAGAACCCTATTGACTGTTATAAAAATACAGTCAAAAGACACTGAGTTGTTGAGTATTGGCAAGCTTAGAAGGTTGATATAACCTGTAGGATGATTGGAGAAGGTGTAGGGCACTAATACAGACCATAGAAAATTTGTTTGAACCTTTGAAACAAGCTAAAACACTCCCAGAAAAAATAATAAGCTCTCGGCCTGTGACTGTCATGGGAAAATCCTGAATTAGGTTCAAACCCTCAAAATGAGTTTTAAAGCTTGAAAACTCTTGAAACTTTGTAATTTGACCCTTGATGATGTTAGAAAACTGTTGAAACTGGTCTGAAGGTGATACAGTATGGAGAAGTATGGAAAAGAACAATTTCCAAGTGGATCCTAGGTGTATGTGAAGGAAAGAGCATAGGCCAATATAGGAAAAGTGAATTTCTCCAAAGAAGTGCACTAAAAAATGATTGAATCATCTGTAACAAGATAAAGGGTATCATGAATGATGCTTTTTTTGCTTATAAAGTCTGTACATCACTCTAGACAAGGGGTTTTTCACTAAAGGAGGGCTAATCAGAATAGGGCATAAAGAAGAAAGTACAATTCCATACAAAACAACCTCAGGAGATTTTTTAGTATGTTTTAGAAGGGATTAATGGTTATCTAGAAATGGTTTAACTTTCATGATTTAGTTAACTGACAAAGAGTTATGTCCAATAAATAGGGAAAACAGGGCTACAAGGAATGAATGATCTAGATAGGTATGTATCAGTTTGTTGATGGTTTCAGAGCTGTGTAAGATCAAGTTTCATCATTTGGTATCAAAGCTTTAAGCTATTGGGAATTGGTAACTTGTTGTTGGCTGTGATTTCTAATGAGTTGTTACAAGATTTAGCAAGAGGATCAGCATGACAAGTGCTAGAAGACCCTGGGGAGAAAAGGTATGAATAATGTTGCTATTTGATTTGAGTTATTGTGTTGAGGAAAAATCAAGTGAAGAAGTTGCACGTTTAAGGCAGCCAAGCCATTAAGGCTTAAGAGAATAAGAAGCCAAGGAAGGCTTAGTAAAGATCCAAGAAGAAGCTTGGATAGTTTGCCAAAAGACTAAGGTGAAAGAGACTTAGGTGAGGTAAAGGATGAAGTTGAAAGAATTGTGAAGAGAAGCTTGGAAAGCTTAAAAGTAGTGGATTAAATGAATGATCAAGAAGAAGATCCAAAGCAAGGTAAGCTTGGATTTGTGATTTAAGTTTGATGTATAACAAGTTGCTACAGGATTGAGAGAAGAGGATCAAAAGACTAGGATGCAAAAGGCCTAGGTGAGATCAAGGAGATTGTCAAAAGACCAGTCAAGGAGAAAGGCTTAGGTGAGACAAGGGATCAAGAGATCAAGGTGGAAAAGACTTGGGTGAAGATCTCAGAGATGGAAGTGTTGTTGAAGGCACTACAAAGCAACAATGTATATGAGGGCACCAAGAGAAAACAAGCATCAAAGGTATGGACAGTTTTGTAATTAATAGAGAGATTGCTAAGTTGAAGAGAGAGTTAGCTAAGGTTAAAGATGAATATGAGTCTTGGATGTAGATGGATAAGCAAGCATGGGTATGGCCAATGAAGAAGAGGTTGAAGTGGCCAATAGTTCTAATGAAAAGGAGAAGAAGGCAAAAGAAGATTGCCATGAAGAAAGAAGCCCATAGAGGCTTGAAGAAGATAAGAAGGTTTCCAAGTGCAGAAAGAGGAAGAAGTTGTGAAGAAGGTTCTCATTGAGGAGGACAAGAGAGAAGAAGAGAGGAAAGATAAAGTGCCAAGAAGAACACTTGAAAAGATGAGAGTGTTGATGAAGAGAGCACTCATAGGGACATTGTGGTCTCTTGCTTTTATTTCTAATATTGTCTTTGCATGGGTAATTGCAGGTATGAGCAGCCTTATGAAGGTCAAGAGAATGGCCTTGAAGAATGAAGAGATTGGTGTAGGAGAAGACACCAAGTACACAAGTGAATGTGTAAGAGGAAAGAGAAGAGAGTTTGCTGCGGTTGATGAAAAAGAAGAGATGCATTGGTTAATGCATGAGGGAGGTGTTGAAGAACCCATACAAGAAAGAGAAGAGGTAGAAGATGAAGCTGAATTCCATGATGCCATTGAAGGCCATGAAGATGAAAGAGAACAGCCAAGTACAAAAGAAGAAGAAAGGATAGATAATCAAGAAGCTATGCAAGTCAAAGAACTAATGGAGCAGCCCATTAAGGAGGTAAAGGTGAATTATAGTATTGATTTTTCTCATCCACTTAATAATGGAACAGCTATTGAACAAGAGGGTATAGAATACTATGATGACTTGAAAAACATTCCAATAGAACAAAGGAAGGAAACACACCTAAATAAAGTGAATGCAAGCAAGGAAATTATGAGGAAAAGTATGGCTAAACATCAAGCCATTGAAAAGGTAAAAATAAGTTCAAATTCTGATTTTACACATGCATATAAGAGTAAGACTACTGATGTATAGATGGAGATGAAAAAGATCAATAAAAAGCCTTCAAATCCAGCAATAGAAAATGGCTATGTGGTACCAAAATGGCTCAAGGGATCAGCAAATGTAACGAAAGACACAAAGCTCAATCAAGATGATGACTCAAGCAAGAAGTAAATACAAAGCATGAAGGAAGAGGTAGAATGCAAAATGAGCAAGGCCAGTTATCAAGCAAGACAACATGAAGATGTCAAAGAGCAAAAATTGGTTGGTAAATTGAACAAGTGTCATCCTAAAGCTATGAAGAAGGTATTGATGGCTAAAGGTGAGAAAGAAAACTTCTCAAAGAATAATGAGGTGGAGCATAAGGATACAAATATAAAAGGTAAGTCAATTGCTTACAATGAATGGGATAATGAGTTGTTTGAAGCATTTAATGATATGTTTATGGAAAATGAGGAATGGAAAGTAGCTATGAAGACTAATATGCAGCAAGGAGAGAGTTCCAAATGGATGGATGATGAGGAAAGGAGAGAGTATGCAACAAAGCAAACAAGATGGCTTCAAGAAAATATTGAAGAGAGCAAGGAGAGACAAGGTAAGGGTGTTTCAATTGTATTTGATGGGTATATTGATTAAGAAGTTGATTTGTGTGAAGACAAGCTAAGAAAAGAAGAGATAAGAGGTAAGGGGCAAGTAAGCCTTGTGAGTGATCAGCCCAAGTTTGATGAAGAGAATAGTGAGATAGATGAGATATTACTAAAGGAAGAGTTGAAGATGTTGGAGCAGCTGTTTGATTATTCAAGAGAGATGAAGGAAGGTACAATCCATGGTGAAGACACCATTGGGAAGAGTAGAACAAGACAAGAGCAAAGCAAAGAGACAAGGACAGTTTTAGTCAAAGAACAAGAACATGGAGACAACCAAGAGGCTTCATGGCCTAAATATTTTGATTCTAAGGTGGCTTTGAATGTTTTGTATGCAGGTATGAAGGTTGCTGAAGTGAAGGACATACATGAGTCATTGGAGAAGCTCATGATCCAAGAAGAACAACAAAAAGATCTTGAAGACATGTATGAAGATGAAGAAGCATGGAAGTGGGAGATGGCAGCTGAGAAAGAGATGAGGAGAAGAACATACCAGAAGAGGAAGAACAGCAAGATGAAAGACAAAGACTATCAAAGACAAGCATTGGCATTGACAACATGACCTTGGAACCCAGGTATACAAGTGAAGTCTAAAGCATGGAGGAAGCATCCCATTTGAACTAAGGCTCAAATATTTTCTAGAGGGAGAGTATGATGTAGGATCATCTTCAATAGGACCATGGAGGACTAGTTGCAAATGAAATTCGAGTGTGAAAATTCAAATTCTAGTTTTCACTCCAAATTTTGTAGATTTCAAAATTTCACATGAAAGTAAATGTAATTATCAAAAAGTGAAAGTGAAAAGGTGAAAAGTGATGGTTAGACTGTTGAGAAAATTAGGGGGAAATGGTTGAAACTATTTTCAACCTTAGTAAATTGTTAAAACTTTCAAACATCATATTGTTTTGCCTTAAGCCCAAATTGGGCGTAGAAGTCAGAAGAAAGATTCTTGAAAAGAAAAAAATAGAGAGAATTCATAAGGAAAAAGAAGGAGAAGAGAAGATAGGATGAGAGGGGTGTAGAAGAGAAGAAGGATAGAGAGGAAAAGTCCTCTCATTCAAAAGAAAGAAGAAAGAATGAAGGATAGAGAGGAGAATTAGTGAGGGAGGACCTCACTCAAGAGATCATAAGGTTAAGGAAAAAGGAGCAAATTTGATGTGAAGAATGTGTGAAGGAATAGACAAGGCTTTGGAAACCATGGAACATTTGATATTGAACTGTAAGTTTCTTATTTGATCTATGAAAGAATGAATGTTTTACTTCATGTGATTATGTTATGAAAATTCTGGTGACAGGCCTGTGTGTGTATATGTGAATGTGTATGAATGATGGTTTTCTATAGAAAATTGAGGAAATTACATGTAAAATAGTTATTTGGAATGTTGAGAATAAGCTAAAACTGATATTATATGACCAAGAGGTCTTAGAAAGCTTTGAATGTTATAAACAGCCCAAACAGGCCTAAACAAGGTATTCAGGCATCTAAATATACAGCCCACTGTCCAAGGAAAAATCTACATGAAATTCTTTACATGAAGTTTGTAAATGCATGGAGATAAGTATATAAGGCAGGTAGAAATCCAAGCAAATAGAAACAGTCATTAGAAACCCTCTTGATATCCAAAATCTCCCACAATAAGCTCTCGGCCTGTAGGTGACAGAATACAGTCAATGATAAGAAACTTGTAAGTTTTTGCATTGTAAGTGAATGGATCAGGTAAATGTTGATAGGTAATATGAATGGGGAAGTAATTAAGGCATTTAAATGGTTTTTTATCCTCTTGAAAGTCTGTTGATCGTTGTATTTGATAAGAAAGCAAGAACCCTGTTGACTGTTATAAAAATACAGTCAAAAGACACTGAGTTGTTGAGTATTGGCAAGCTTAGAAGGTTGATATAACCTGTAGGATGATTGGAGAAGGTGTAGGGAACTAATACAGACCATATATAATTTATTTTAACCTTTGAAACAAGCTAAAACACTCCCAGAAAAAATAATAAGCTCTCGGCCTGTGACTGTCATGGGAAATCTTGAATTAGGTTCAAACCCTCAAAATGAGTTTTAAAGCTTGAAAACTCTTAAAACTTTGTAATTTGACCCTTGATGATGTTATAAAACTGTTGGAACTAGTCTGAAGGTGATACAGTATGGAGAAGTATGGAAAAGAACAATTGCCAAGTGGATCCTAGGTGTATGTGAAGGAAAGAGCATAGGCCAATATAGGAAAAGTGAATTTCTCCAAAGAAGTGCACTAAAAAATGATTTATTAATCTGTAACAAGATAAAGGGTATCTGGAATGATGCTTGGTTTTCTTATAAAGTCCGTACATCACTCTCAACAAGGGGTTTTGCACTAAAGGAGGGCTAATCAAAATAGGGCATAAAGAAGAAAGTACAATTCCGTACAAAACAACCTCAGGATATTTTTTAGTATGTTTTATAAGGGATTAATGGGTATCCATAAATGATTTAACTTTCATGATTTAGTTAACTGACAAAGAGTTATGTCCAATAAATAGGGAAAACAGGGCTACAAGGAATGAATGATCTAGATAGGTCTGTATCAGTTTGTTGATGGTTTGAGAGCTGTGTAAGATAAGTTTTCATCACTAGAATAATAGGATAAATGTTGATAATGTATTCATATGACCATGCAAAAGCTTTGTAATATTTATTTTAAATAAACTAAAGTTCTCATGTTTAGTTGGATGAAGTTATTTGGAAACAAGACTAGGTTGAGTGATAGTAATTTTTATATAATTAATGGTGACATTTTATTCAAGAATAAGAACATTTTAATATATATTTTTTAAACCTTCTTCAAATTATCACTCATTAGATTAGTCTCTATGAGACAATTTTAGAAATATATTATACTGGTACTCTTTTTGGGTTGAAAATTTTCACCCTATACACATTAACAATCATTAGATTCATATTGGTGAGGTGATCACAATGGTCTCATTTGTTGATACATTTTTAGGGGATGAATACCTCCCAATGTTTTTATATGGATGGTCCTAACACTCATGCACATGGGAAAGGGAAATAAACTCCTAAACATACTCACAAGGATGACATAGATTCTAGAACTTCTAATTTGTATATTTCAGAGGTAGTTCAATAACTTTAGCTAGATTTATGTTGTATGGTATGAAAATATGGCCTCAATGTAGTTAAAATTAGACACCACAAGGATTATAGGGGACTTAAATGAATTATGGGATCAATTACAATAAATAACTCAGTAATTGTCCAAATTTTCAACTCATTATTGTAAAAATAACCCTCCACCACTCTAGTTTGGTTCTCCTCCAAATAAACACAACACCAATATTTTTCCAAATCTGATGTTTCCAAAAATGTATTTTCATAAGTTTAATGGTAATGATCCAAATTTAATATTTATTTAATCTAAATCAAACTCCATATTTGTAAAAGGTGGTCATAGCGTACTTGTATTTTGATTATGAGTAGTTTATTTGGTATCAATGATGGTATGCTCAAAAGAAAAATAAGTCTCTCTTAGTTTCCTTGTCTATATTTTTTGAGGAGTTGTAGTTATTTTATTGCAATAATGTCTCATAAAAATACTTTAGCTAGCTATCCAAAATTTCCCAACTATGGTCTATAAAGGATTATATTCATCAATTTTATAATCTATCCTTATGTGTGGTAAATTTAACTAAGGAAAATTTGGCTGACTTATTTTTAGGTGGCCTCAAAGATAACATACAATTATAGGTCCACATTCTTAGTCCTATTTTGGTATTTGAAGCCATCCTAAGTGCATGCATGGCAAAGGAAAAACATATATTAAAATTAAGACATTTTAGTAATGTTTGTGAATGTACTTTACCAATACCATAATTTTATCAGCCTACTAAATTGACCCCTCAATAAATTAAGGAGAAGCATGAAAAAGGTTTTTATTTTGGCTATGATATAAAATGGATCAAAGGACATCAATTTGATGAACGGATTTTTTTTTACATTTAAAGAAGCCTTTAGGATGATGAGTATGATGAGGCCTCGGGTGCATATTTTGATGAACCTAATGATTAACCTAAATATTCTGAATCTACCATTTCCTTTCATGAAATTTTATGAATTATTACTCAAATTATTAAGGTGATAGGTTTCCTTAACAAACATAAGGAAACTATGTTTTTTGACTCTGGTATTACACACAACATCATCAATAATAAATTAGATACTTATTTGAACTATTTCATTTACCTAGATCAAAAAAATTAGGTCAGGATTATATGGTTGCACGATCAATAGTACTATAAAACTCCTTAGTATTAAGACTATTTTGGGAGACTACCTATTATATTCTCTTATGTTATATATTCCCATGGGACGGGATGACATTGTGTTAGAGATGTAATGTCTCACCCCTTCACCCTTTTTTAATAAATAAAACTTCTAATGGATTGAAACAACTACCAATGCATTTGAAAAATTGAAAATGGTTGTGTGCACCACTCAAGTTTTGGCTACTCATAATATTTTTTAGAAATTTTGTTATGGAATGTGATGTAGGGGAATATGGAATGGGGGTTGTACTCATGCAATAATGTTGACTAGTTACATTTTATATTATCCAACTGAAGGGAAATAATAGGGTCACTCCAATGTATGAGAAAGATATGATGGTTATTTTACATGCAGTCAAATAATAAAGACCTTATATAATGGGTTGTCACTTTTAGGTAAAGACTAATCATGATAATCTCAAATATTTTTTAGAATAATGATTTTATTTTGAACAATGGTGACAAAAATTTTATGATATAATTTTAAAATAATTTATATGAAATCAAAATAAAATTTGATGGTAGATGCACTATCCCAAACAGATGAATTAGTTGATGATATGTGTACAATAGGTATGGTGTGTACAATAGGTATGGAATTAGTTTATTTTGTATAAGTTATTAGAGATAGTGTATCTTGAGTTTTTATATTAATGTTATTACCCATGGAGTATCTATCAAAGGTGTATTAGTAAGTAGTACATAGACTTCTAGTCCTAATTCAATGTTATAGGATATGTGAATGACATGAATGTCATGAATAGAGGCATGCATTTTTAAAATTATCTATTGATAATGTAGGACATCTAAATCTTATGATTGTTTTTACTCCATAATGTAGGTATCATCATATGATGGAGATATAACACATGTATATATTTCAATAGGAACATTTTTAGTTGAGATGCCTATGTTACTAAAAGTGAAAGGAGATATGGCCAAAGGATCTTGAAATAGTCTGGCCACCCCATACTTAGCGTAATAAAAATCATCCTCTATGTAAGAGGATTCATGTGCACTACATGGGGAAGGACTATCAATAATATCATGTATTACTAGAATGGTTCTATCTCATGAAACAAGAGAAGGATGGATCCATTCCATGATATAACGGGGTAATAGATTTGTATTGTAGATTTTTTTATTTCATTGGGTTTATCATCATATAAATATTTAAGAGTTACATATATTCACTAAGAGGAGGACTATTTATGTGCATAATATTAGAAATATGATATTGATATTTAGGATTTGGAAGTTGGATAATCCAAAGACTAAGATTAGTATCTTGTTTTTAACACTTCCCATCATGTATGAATTTTATACGTTGATTACTATAAGGTGTAGTAACTGGCATATAATGAGTCCAAGGATGACTTGAGAGTGTGTTGTGAGATAAGAGGAGATCCAAGACCATGATTTTGGTGTGGATGGTATTGGGTTAAAATATAAGAGGGAGATAAATGTAACTAAGTGATTTTTAGTTGGTTTTATCTAATTCTCAACATGTTATTCGAGTTTATTTGAGGTTTTCTTTGAATATACCATTTGTTGAATTAACCAAAGAGAAATAAAATTGATACTAGATCCTTTGTCGACTAAGAATTTTCAAATTAAAGTGTTATTTATACCAATTTTAATGAAAAGAGTTGGGTCATAAAATTAAATATAATTTCATCATTGATCATATATTATTTTTGAAATTATATGGAAGGTTTGGTAGATGGTATTTTTTTGATATCATGTACTTCTATAGGTTGAGGAACATCGAGAGGTAATTCAGATTCATAAGAAGAAGGTTCTTATATCTATTTTAGTTGTTGTATAAGTAAATTATGATGATAATGATAAGTTATTACTATATACAATCATTTCTCACCACTCTCTTTTCAAAATTAAAATTAGAACAAATTATATAAATAACACACAAATCACTAAAACACAAAAAATATTCCATGTAATTGGCATCCATGTTTTAAACATATTGGAGCATACCTGATTGTGGATTAATTATGTCAAAAATTACTTTGACTTCTAAATTCATGCCGATTTTCATTATTTTAATTAAACTCATTTAATTAGTGTAATCTTATTCTAATAAAGCATTCCATAACTTTTGGACTTTCCTATTTTATAAATTCATTAAATATATTTATTCCTCAACTATCATGACAAGTGGCCAAGTAGATCATGAAATCACAACAAATATTAATAATGATGTTATGATTATGACATCATCATAAGTTTTCATGCACTAATAAATGAATCCAATACATATTTTATTTTGGAAAGCCATTCCTATTAATTGGAACATTGATTCCAAATCAAATGCCTTTGGTCCTTCAAATTTAACTCATCTTGAGCCATGGATTCTCATTTTGAGATGGACAATCCTTATCACTTTTACAAGCCTATAAATACAAGGACCACCATTGATAAATAACAAGTTTTCTAGTGTAAAGATATAATGCAAAATTTATGCTAAAGCTTCAACCATTTCTATAATTTTCATCTACAGTCCAATCCAAATGGTGCATGTGGAGATGTTGGAGGCACTTGACCAACCACATTGGCAAAGATATTTAGCTCCATAACTAATAAAAAGCATGATTTTGGACTATCCATGAAGAGAAGTCACTTTAGGAAGGTTAAATCATATTTTTTATGTTTCTTGTTGGTTTCTTCATTTCATTGACATTTCCAAACTAATGTAATAGACCTAATAAGTTAGTTTTGTGAATTTGTTTATATTTTGATACTAAGAAAAAAACTAACCAATTTCATAATACCATTTCACATTTGACACACATAATGGGATCATGTACCCTAAAAATCTCCTTAGAAAGATTCCTGCCCTTACAATTACCAAAATTTATATCTACTTAGCATTCACTTTCTCATTTTTCCTCTCACTTTCATATTTTTCATGTTTATAGAATCAATAAAGATGCCCTACAAATCAGTGAGGTCAATCATGTAATCGGTGAAATTTACCTATGGATTGATTAAGTTTATTTTATCGCTCTATGTCTAATTTATTTATCTTAACATGAATGGAAAACTCAAATTGCTAAATGGTGAAATTCACCTAATAAATGTGAAGTCACCACTATGTGTTCTTCCTATATTTTTTGAAAATAATGAACTCAAATTGAAAACAAATGGGATTAACTTGAAATTATTGAAGTTGATATAAAAATTGTGAATTCACTAAGGAGGTAAACTATGTTTTTTATTATTATTACTAAAAATGGTGAACTTGACCTAAAAATGATGAGGTCATCCTAGTAATTGAGAAATTTTCCAAACACTATTTTATGTCTATCTACATATCAACGAACTCACCCTACTAAATGGTGAAGTCAACTTATTTGTAATTATCAAGACATTAAAACATTTGAAATCAAATTCCATGGGTGACCATAACTAGTTTTTAAATTCTTAAATATATTTATTGCAAGTTTTGACATCTTTTTTAATTTATTTTATAATTAACAAAGGAAAACTTTAATCACATTTATATTTGGATTTTAAAAATGAATAATCACATTTAACTTGGCTCGTAAGAGTACATGATTTCAATTTTTTTGCTTAAGTGATATGTTCCTTACATTCATTGCTTATGTAAAACATTTTTTTGTATGCTCTCCCCTTGCCCACATTAAAGAGTCTAGGTGACCAAAAAACTCATGTTTACTTGTTTTTTTGCCTTAACCAAAAAATAGTTTTCAATGTATGTTCTTCTTTTGACCATCTATGAGGTCTTGAGAATAAAAAATGAAGCATATTTCTCCCTTTTTTATTTTTTGTTGACTTCATGATGTGGAGTTCATAAAATTCTCACTATCTTTAAGGATATGTTTACCTAGGAAGTGACATCCTAGCATCATACCATCCCCATTATTTGATGGTTTATATAAATTGGGATTACACCAGTGTTGTTTTAGCTAGTGGTTCTTTCGAGCCTAATTTCAATGGTACCACTTCAATGAGAACCTTATGAGTAAAGTGGTTGTAAAGGTACTACATCATTTAGTTAATGGCCTATAAAATCTTCCTTCCAATTTATATATTATTACAAAGAACCCATGTATCATAAGGTATATCAAGACCATATATAAAATCCAACAAAAGCATAGGATATAAACCACATTTACAATGCCATTTTCACTTTTACAAGGGCAAAAAGGTATCCACCCCTTGTAAATGATATTTTATGTTTATATATCACCCTAGTATTGTACACTTTGTAAGCTTAGACCTTGGATGTTCCTCTTAGTTATAAACATGCCTTGATTTTTCAATCTTTGCATCTAATCTATATTATTACCCTTATCCTATATCTTTGTCCAAATAGCCTTATATTAATGACACAAACATCCCATCTTGCAAAAAATGCTTAAAACTTACTTATATTACACCTTTACAAGTTATGATCCTATGCCTACTTCTTATCCTTAGACACTAACATTTAGGATAGAAAATATCATAGAAATTACTATCTTGGCCCAACACAAATGTACAGTACCCTAAAGTCATCCAATTTATCAAATGAAACATATTATAATGGCTGGTCCAATTTATTTAATGTGAGTTATCTCTTGATATGATTTGTATAAATAAACTATCAACACTCATTAATTATTCACCTATAAATCATATTGAAATATCACTCAAGTTACCAAGATATTTCCTACTCTACCCTATTTGAACATTAGTCAAAGGAACGACACAACTATAGGTCTCAAGTACTAAAGGAAAAGTCATAAGGTCATATTTTCCAAGTTACAAGCTAGGTCATTATTGTACTTACTCTATAGACATTGCATGATTCACACACAAGCCAACACATAGGCATAAATACATGAGTTTTAATTCCTATTCTATAATATTAACAATGTAGGTACCACATTTTAATAGTTATATCATTTCCACTCAGCTTGAGACCATGTACCCACTAGCCCATTTTCCCCAAGGTCACATTGAAGATGAAAAGTTATGGGTTTTCTTTTTCAACATGAGTGATAGTCCATGACGTATATCTAAATTCACCAAGACAAAGTCAAGGCCAAACCTAGAAACATCAAGGTGGTTTCACCCTATTTGCACATATATTCTAGATGGGATAATAGTGTCAAAGTCAAACACTAGAAATGATGCAACTATATAGGATGATGTATGTTTTTAGAGAGCTATAGACAGTAGATCCATCATCTGACAACTAATCAAAAACTATCTTTCTACCTATTTTCTACTTATACTAGATATAACACTATGTTAGCATCAAAACCAACTAAGTACCCTCTTTTATGTCATCTATATATCTAGATTAGTTGTCCTTTCCATTAATAACCTATATTGATTTTATAAAGTCAACATATGGTGCATTTTAGTTTGCCACATTAATTGTCCTATATATATATATATATATATATATAATATTCACCCTTGTTCCCTATCATTTCTATATCCTTAACACTATATACCCATGCCAAATATCCACATCTAAATTAGGGTTAAACATTTGATGAAACTAACCTTTGAGCATCATATTTATATGAACATCCTATTGTAGATGTTTATCTCCATTATTATCCTAAACTCTATGTTCTTTTTCTATTTTATCATGGATGACATTGATGTATTTGATGATTATGAATTTGAAACCCTTAAACAATCTCTCTAAGTACGAATCAAAAATGATTACTCTTGCATTCCTCTAAGTGCTAATGTAAAAAAATAAAAGATTTGAATGGTGGTAGCTACTATCCCTCTAATTAGGTCTATTCTCCGATTCTTTCAAGACATATGTGATCCATCCCAAGAAGGATGAAAATCATGTTGCCTTGCCTTCTATACAAAAAACTATCCCCCATATGGATAAATTAACTTAATTCAATGATTGTGACAATTTATGTCAATTCCATAAGGAAATCGTGGAGGATTTTCAACTCATTAATAAAGGAGATGTTCTTTCCAGATCATTGATAAAAACCCCTCATATTCCTACCTTTCAAAATAGTATTCCCCTTAATAAGGGTGATAATCCTTCTTGGGATTAATTTGATATTGATTCTTTTTGAAAGGTTAACCAAGAAATTATGGCATCCTTATGAATTCATATTAATCCATCAAGAAAAAGGAAACATCCCAATTTTTTTGAGAAAGCTAATATTAGTGTTATAAATAAAAAAAACATATACCGATTTTAATCAAGGTGTCTCAACTAAAGGAGATTACTACGACACCAAAGCAGGTGACTTGACCAATGCATTCTAAAGATCCACTTATTATATATTTACAAAATATGCATCATTTAAATTCTAAAGACATTTCAATATCTTTAAATAATACACCAATGGTACCAAAATCCAAAGACCTATTACCATTACCAAAGTACAAAAATTCAAGGATTACAAAATTACACTTATTATACAGGAGGATGATGATTCTCATATGCTTAGATTCAAAAGAGTTATCGGCTTAGAACCAATGATAACACCCATGCCAAATACCACTATCCTCGTGGATTATCTTATGTCTATGAAAAACACTATTAGGGACATTCAAAAATAGGTTTCTATACTTCAAATGCAAGTAGATTTCCATAATTCAAATTCACATGTCACCTCAATTAATAATCAACCTCTTGCACAATGTATACTTGAATATAATTAACTACCTAGTTTTGAATTAACTTATTTTCCTATCTTTGGGCACCATAAGGATATACTTGAGCACATGATAAATTATATACATTATTTTGGTCAATGGGAAAATTATCACAAACTATTATTAAAAGCATTCCATATGAGTATTTCCAATGAGGATCACAATTGGTTCTATATCTTACCAAAGGGTTCCTTAACCACATTTTCAAACTTGTAATATGATTTCTTTATGGATTTCAATATCAATAAGGTGCCAAAACTTTCATTAGAATATTTGTACAATTTAAAATAATGTGATGAAGAGTCCATTGAAGATTATCCTATTTGAGTCAAAAGCACATCATATGAGCTGGCATTTAGACCCTAAGATTTTGTAACTATAATTTATATTTAGTAAAGGCACTCTTCCCTCCTTAAAGGAAATAATATTACATAAACAATATGAGTCCTTCACTCATTTATATGTGTATTTACATATAGATGATACATTCATACTTATTCATCCAATGAAGCTTAACATTTATTCCAAGTACCAATATTTTATCCCTCAAATAAAGGAAGGAAACTAATTGCCTAAAGAATATTATGAATAAAAATGTGGAATTCCTAATATCTATATGATTAGTTTACATATGTTACTTAACATGGGACCAATCCAAGGTCCACATTACATATAAAAATATCAAAATGAATAAAAAACAAGTGTCAATGACAATAAGATTTAATAATTAAATTACACATGAGTGGTGCTTATTTTTGGCATAACCATGTTGATCCTAAAAAACTAAAAACTAATTATAATGTAAAACATTTTCAACAAATGGGCTTCAATATAATAAACTAACAAAATAAGGGAGTTTGTAAAGACTCCTTTGGAAACATAAAAATACCAATTAATTGTGTTCCTAAATTAATTCAATCATGGGTTTGGGTTATGGATACCACATCTCCATATGCATTTACACTTTGAACCTTTTGTCTATACCAGATGGAAGAAAAAATTGACCAAAATCAACAAGGCATATTTTTTTCTCATGAATAAAAATTAATACATATTTCAAATGATAGTATTACATCTTCCACTACACATGCAAAAAATGAGGAGGAACATGCTATGTCCCTTTTCAACCTAGCCAATCATGATGCAAATAATGTTAAAGATCAAAATTGAAGTTTTAAGGTTCATAATGTGGGGAGATACCAATGACCATCCATTGGATGGAATCATGGGATGATATTTCCTCATGTTTAAAAATACCAAAAGATTAGAAAATATTCAAAAATACAAAAACATTTTTAACACTTCCATGTCATATTGGGCCCTTGACATCCATGTGTTAGTTCCATGTTGAGAACTAACATATCATTTAATCCTACATACACATACAAAGGCATACACAGCCACATGATAAAATTATCAGTGTTTGGATTTCCCTCTCCTCACATCACCAAGATGTTGAATGCATCCATCATCTATGACCTTAATACATGTTTTAACCTTTTAGGGTTTTATAATCAAAATCCTATGTTAGACTAAAGGTCTGAGATGCATAAATCAATAAAATAAATATGAAATAATTAAGTAATTATTTGTTATTACCTTTTACTTTGTTTTAATTTATAAAAATAAAAATAAATAGGCATAAATAGAGACTTTCTAAAAAATGACTATTGTGGATGATCTGGGTTTTAAAAGTTGAGATTTGGGTAGTAGTTTGTGTCATCAATAGGATTCTGGTGTTTGTCTGCTCACTAAAAAGTAGTTCCCAATATGCATAGTATCACCATTTATGTGTAATATCCTCAATTTGGTACTAATGTCACCTTTATAATACTATTCCTATTTCCTAGGAGCACTTGTGCCTATGTCTATATGTCTTATTACTGAATAAATGAAACTTGGAGCTCTATATTATGCCTAGAAAGTCTAATTCAAAGTGAAAACTATAATACTCCTTACAAGTATGGCATGAATAATAATTTTTTTTATGTGTTAGTAGAATGGTTTGGACATCTTCAATACCCTGAATGTAGAGAGCTACCTACATACTAATACTCTCAAGATGGATCAAGCTCGATGTAGTCCTCCCACCTAGTGCTTGGTACAAGTGAAAGTGAATGCTAGAATGAGATTGGCCTTGGATTCCATGAATGTGATTAAGTTTTTAAATGTTTAAAAATTGGGCTTAGGTCTAATATATATGGTAGTATTCATAAAGTAGGTTAGAATAGGGATCAAATGCCTTACTTTTGCTCAACTTTATAGTGGTTTGAATAGCTTTTGCATCTATTTCCCATCTAGTGAGTAGATGTGGATTAGAATTATATTTATATGGTTTTATTTATTATGTGGATAATAAAATGAGCTTAGGACAACCTTAGGAGGGGAATAAATTTTAAAAACTATTTGTTGGTAAGAGTTAGGGCTAAGGACAATAGTGCCTAGTTGGGTACACTAGTGCTTAGTTGGGAACACTAGTGTTATATGGTTGCAGTGTCCCAAATGTGGTGATAATGTCCTCTCTATAGACTACTAAAAAATTTGGATTAAGGTATGAGATGACAACTCTAGTACTATGTTTTGACTAGTTATAGGTGATTGTGGTCTGTTGAATGTCTAGAAAAATAATTCAAATGCTCAAGGATAGATCTATGGCTAATCTAGGGATAAATTAACTAAATAAACACTCTTAACATATAATTACCAATTTTAGGTGATTATATTTACCCCCTTTATGATATTACTACAAAAAAGAGAAATGACTAATATAAATGAAATAGAAATGTACCCGAAATTACCTTGAAATTGAAGCCCATGTAGTTGGGTTTAAATAAGGGAATCTAGGTATATATATGTGAAACATGATCCAAAGTAATGTCCTACAATGAAATATGAAAAAATCATTCCTTACTTAAGAGATGATCAAAATTAAAATACTATGTTGAAATAAAATAATTGAGTAAAGCTAAGTAAAGAGAGAGGAAAGGAATTAATACACCTTGTTAGGTACATGAACCAATGTATAAACATAGAGACAACTTGCATATGTTAATGTGCATAGTAACATATCATTGAATATATTTAACTAAGTTTATGTCTTGTTGAATCCTCATATGGGTGGCTCAAGATCTGAATTCATTTTTGATTCCATCATTGCCTACCCCTACTCGGTGGATCCCAGTATTTGTGAATAGCTTGGGTAAGATTGTAAGTGTGTCTAACCCCCTCAAGTAGGTGGTTTAAGAACTCAATTAGGCCATGAATCCATCATTACCACCTATGTGAATTAGATGCATATGTAACTATACTATGTAAAGTGTTGAAAGTATCTAACTAAGTAAATTTAACTATGTATTCAACTCTATGGCCATTCAAGTATATTAGATAGCTCTAGGCCATTCGAGAGTGGAAACCACTACAAATAGATTAAGGCATAAATATGGTGACATCCTATATTATGATATAAATTTTATAAAATTTAGATAGTGGCATGGAGTTTTCCATTCCTTTTAATCAACCTATCTAAAGCTATGTATATGGAAACTATGTGTCACACACATGCCCCCAATCTAGTATCTAAGTATACTGAATATAAATCAAGTATTTGATAACTAAATCTATTTAATTGATATGTATATACAAGTGATCATGCCACATAGTGTTACCTTAAATATGGAACCCAGTATGAAATATGAGCTAAAATGAATGAATCTAAACTAAATCTAAACATAACTACCAAACCTATGACTATATCTATGCAAATATGTATTGTACCTAGTGTACTAGTTTGAATCATCTAGACTATCCTAAAGCTAGGGATATTAGATAATAGCACCATATAATGGACATTAGTACCCAATGGTATTTTCCCTACATGGGTGCTAATGACTGCTTATTCTAATTTTTGAGTGATCTCAACTAAATTCTAAATCTCTATTCTATTTTATGTCTACCTTGAGTCTGATATCTAAAATTGAGCCTGTGTGCTAAAATGTATCTATGAAAAATAATGTAGGAGGCTGATATCTATGATAAAATCTTGTGAATTCCCCCTATTTTTAGGGTAGTTGTGAAACTTATGTAATAACTACACTCTAAAAAGTAGCTCTATAAAATGTGTTAGCCAGAGCATGTGCATGATATTACAATATAATCTAAAATTTAACATCAAAATGTAAATCTATTTGAGCATAAATAAGAAATGTAAGATGTATGTTGTAATCTAACATTACACAAGGGTGTCAAGATAGATGTAATCAATGTATAAAAACACATATAAGTAACTACGTAAAGGGATGGGGCATGATGTACATCATGACATCCAAGCATGAAGGGTAGCTACATGAGGATCATCATGACATTGAAAATAGGTGTGTGTGTGTGTGTGTGTGTGTGTGTGTGTGTGTGTGTGTGTGTGTGTGTGTGTGTGTGTGTGTGTGTGTGTGTGTGTGTGTGTGTGTGTGTGTGTGTGTGTGTGTGTGTGTGTGTAGAAGTATCATGGTGTAGAAGCATAAAATAAAACAAATATATAAATGAAAAAGGCACACAAAATGGTAGGCCAAGGGGACATGATACAAGGGACATGGGCACATGCCACTAAATCTAAGAATGAAGACATACAAGGACATGTTCAAATGTACGCATACATAAGTAGCAAGAAATTTGATGTAGATCCATAGAGAAGGACATGTTAAAATATATGCATATAAAAGAAATAAAGTAAACACAAGGGATATGGGCACACATCCAAGTCATACAAATAGATAAGTAGCATAAATCTAAGGAACAATGCCATACTCAAATGCCCTTGAAGATGGAAAAATCATAGGAAACACAATCGAGTCTAATATAGAAAATAGAAATGAAAGCATGTATAAATGTGTATTAAAAATCTATTTAAATGTTAGGATGCATATATACTAAGTATAACTAGTGATAGTTGACAAAAAATCTAAGAAAATTAGTATCAATGATTAATATCAATATAAACAAATGCATAAATTATAATGTAAAGTATGTAAGATATAACCTCATTATAATAACTATGTAGGAGATGCCCCCAATGAGTAGATGTATCAAATTTATAAACCTAGATTGATGTAAATGCCCCTAGTGGGTAGATGACAACTAGTCTAGATCAATGTAGTGGGATGGAGTCCTATATGTAATCTATAACCAATTGACCAGAACAAGTGAAACATATGTGTATGATAAAACTGACTATACTAGGATAGTTATCAATATGTAATATCTGACAAGTAGTATAGATGTAAACATATCAATGCATTAAATATTTAAATTTGCATTTTCAAAATATTTAAATGTTTTTATATTTTGACATTTTATATTTATTTTTTAAGTATAAGTTATGTACAAGAAAATTAAAATAAACTATATACAAAGAGTGAGAGAGAAGGAATTATGTATAAGGGTAGGAACCATAATAACTAATGAGTCTCATAGGACACTCACTATCATTATGGCCTATGTCAAAAATAGGAATGATAATTTCTTGTGTATTGTGATTACTATATTATAGTTGAATGTTATTACATTAAGACTCTAAGTATTTTTCATAATATTATTCATTATCAAAATCATAATAACCTAGAATGCTAGATGTAAATGCCTCATACTACAGATTTGACCTTTCTAAATTGTTCTTTGGCATATTGATTGTGATTTTACTCTTTGAAACTATGATTATTATATACATATGGTGTTGTGGAGACTCTTTTGATATAAAACTATTTTTGAGAATGCTTGTTAGTTGAGAATTATTTTGAATTTACAACTTAATTTCGTTCTCTTTATATAACATTCCATGTGTATCTAGATGTTTTTCCCTGATAAAATGTATATATGAGTGATGTGCCTTAGGATATTCAATGAATCCCAAACCCTCTTGACCAATATTATCAACTAATAGAATGGGAGTGGTGATGCCTTGGACCTGCTTTCCCAAACTTTGATCATGATAATCAAACTATTGTAGATAATTTTGAATAAACCAATACCACATTTAATATTTATCCTAATTTTGGAGAGGTAGATGTGCTTGATTTATATGTGCTTTTTATACTATTTCTCATTGTGATTGTGCTTTTGGAACATTTGGTTGTTCTAAGTTGTGCTTTGGTAACCATTTTTGTACCATTTTTAAATTTTACCCTTTTTGAATTTATATATGTGCCATTGTATGTGTGTATTATGTGTCATTATGCGAGCCATCTGTATTCATTATCTATTGTATTTTTCTTTTCAATGTTAAACATGAATTGATGTGGTACCCATGTATTTTATGATATACTCAAAAATATCTATATCTCCTCATTGGGTGTAGAGGAGGTAGGTTAACCAACTTATTTTTAAGCATTTTCCTTAGTGTCTCACTTGAAATCTTATTTGACATTTGAATGGTTTTTTAATCACTAGTTTTAGATGTACTTTTTTTATGATTTCATGTTCTGACATGTAATATTATTTGCCACAAATTAACTAGTTAAATATGTATAAACATGATTTACATTATTGTGCCCTAGAGGCCTTTGTCTTGTAAATTATTTCTCCAATGTTGTAATATTGTCATGTAATAGTTGATTATGATTTTTTAAACATATAATTTTCTTTCTCATAATGATAATTTTATCACATAGAGTCTCACAAGTGAAAAATCTAGATATTTCTTATTGGACATGCAGGCACATATCCTATAGGGAATAGATGCGAATAGGCTAAGTATGAAGGTTAGTGAAAATGGTATAGGTTTCTTCATCTCATGGAGGAATTATAAAATGGAAAATTTTATAGGTAAATTAGCTATCACCCTCATGGAGATGAAGAGGAGAAGGAGATTCTTTCATGCACATAAGATATGCCACTGGAACTTGAAACATAGTTGTTAGCTTATGCATTAAATTATTTATGTGTGTATGGGTTTGCTTGTTAATTTAATTACATATAGGTTAAATATAACATGATATAAAATTTGACATATATTTAAATTGATATAAATCATCATCTATTTATGTGTTTATGTCTTTTCTAAGTTCATTCTGAATTAAAGGGGATAAACATGTAAATGAAAGTATGATACTTTGTATTAAAAAGTGATTCATTTATTATGTCATTATTATCATATTGATATGAAATAGAAGATATATGAATTTGAAATATGAGTATAAATATAAAAGGATACAAACCCTATGTTTTTCTAGGCTTAGGGTTGTTGAATATAGGGTTTCTTTGTAACAATTTAAATTATATGTAAAATAAATAGAAACCCTAATGTAAAATTGATTTATTTTAGTTAGGTTGTCTAAAAAAATAAAAAGTATTTATCCTTAAATTTATTACAAAAAGTTTGTATGAATGTAAGCTAGGGTTTGAAGCAATATTTGAAGTAAGATGGGATCACCAAATGATTTAACCTTTCAAGGTTTTACAATGAAAATCCTATATTATATTAAAGGGGTGAGATACCTAAATCAATCAAATAAATATGAAATAATTAAGTACTAATTTGTTTTTGATAAGGCAAGGTGGCAAACTAGGGGCTGAACCCTTTACAAGCAAAAAAGACAAGGCAAGAAAACAAAATATGACTTTAGAGAGACGACGACACTAGCCAAGAAACAATAGACACAAAAACAAAACACAAGAAATAGAAAGACCAGAGTTAGAGAGGACTCTCCTTACATAACCATTGATTTGAGAAGATCATTAAGTTTCTCAGTATTCTCTGCATTGTTAGCATGCCTAGTATTACTCACCTCTTTCAGCATAGACATGTTCAATAGAATTGTATTCCAGAGTCATTTGGCAAAATTCTGCTCCAACCTCTGAATACGATCCTTCAGGGCCCCAATTTTAACTTTCAAATTAGTCTCATTCTCAATATCCTCACTAGCTTCCTCAACATACAATTTACCCTTATTGTCAGTAGTTTCCATAGTGTTAGTACCATGCACCTCAGTAACCTCAAAATCCCTAGTCTCTTACTTCCCTCCAGTGTCCTCCAAAATTTCTTGGATTTCCAGCTCCTTAGACTCTTCCTCCTGGGTTGCTTCTTCTGAAGCACTTTTTGAGTAATCAATTAGTCTGGCCTTTGGGAAGGATTTACTAGCAATCCACCCTGAACTTCACACTCTAGAGGAGACTCCTTCATTATTAACTTTGGAAAACTTATGAGATTTACCACCATGCCCCTGTATGGCCCTACTTGGATTTTTGTGGGTCCCCTCTGTGTTCTCTTTACTATTCTCTTCCTCTTCATCAACCTTTTTCTTCATACCCTTCTTGCTCATAAAGGAGCTAGGGGTATCAACAAGGGTCTCTTTAGGGGTGGAGAAAGAAACATATTTTATTTTGGTAGGAGTAGGGGAAAAACAAGACTCATCAATAGCATCGCCAGACATTGGGTTGGAAGGAATGTCTCCAATATCAACTCTAAGAGTCTTGGATGGATATAAAGCATGGTGAAAGTTGTATAATTAGAAAATAATCCCCTAGTGTAGGGGGATAGGGTTCATATCGAGCTTCTTAGCCATTTTAGCTCTCACCCTCAGGACAGAGTGTTCCAAAGAGGAGAGCAGGTAAAAAGGGAAACTAATAATAACATTGCAGTTGAAGTGATTTAAAAAAGGGAGGTGGTAGTCATAGAACCTAGTAAATTTCCCTTCAAGCATGAATTACTTCATGAGAATGAAGCACACTCCATCCCATGGCTCCAGAAGTTTAGCGTGCTTGAATCCACCTTGATATGGGATGAGTTCTTCTCCCTCACCCAGAAATAGTTTATGGCTTGCCAAATCCATAATTTTGGTTTTCCTTTGAAGTTTTATACCCTACATGGTCATTATCATGGCCATAAAAATCACCTTTTTAGAGATTTCAAAACTAATTCCACCCACCATGACCCACCTATTTAACCAGGATCTTGCAAACTGCTCAGACAAGTTTTCATCGTAACCATTAAGCCTTTCCAGATATGGGGTGATGCACCCTTCTTTACAATAATGCCAAACTAGCAGATTATCTTTGAATTCACAAGAAGAGATAGGTTTAGTTTGAATATGGTCTCCTCCCATTTTGTATTTGTAGACCCCAACCATGGAGTTTCTAAGTTAGGCTTTCAGCATTGAAATGGTTGCTAACCCTTGTTTTAATTTATGCATAATGTAGATGTGATGGCTCATTATTCAAAAAACCCTACAGAGATGACATTGTCTACTCCCATGCTTGGAAATTATTTCCCATTGATTTTCATGATGAGACCTACATGCCTCAATCTCATGATATAATGAATCATGAATGATTGTCCAATAAGTACCAAGGTTATCAAGTTCTGAGATCCCTGATGGCCCTCTCCAAATGGACTACCTTCGAGAGCTATCCTTGTCATCAATACACCTCATTCTTGACAAGTCATCTCCTTTTGAATAATCTCCCTAATGTTTAAGGGAATATGAACACCTTGCCACCACACCCTCTAACCTAAAAATTGTTGACCAAGGTTGGCACAAGCATCAACGACCCTATTTCCCTCTCTGTAAATATGGGAAATCTCAACTCTAGAAAACTTTTTCAAAAGAATTTGAATATTATTAATGATGTCTTTTAGCTTAATTCCCAAATTTGATACTTTATTAACTGCATCTATGACCATTTTAGAGTCTTCTTGTATACTCAAGTTCCTTATTCCTAGGGATATAGCTAACTTTAACCCCCATAAAAGAGCCATTGCTTCAGCATAGTTGTTGCTTTGGCATCCAATTCCACCAGCATAGATAGTAGACATCCATCCTTTATCATTCCTTATAATTCCTCCTCCATTAGCTTTACCATCTACCCTGGATGCCCCATCAAAGTTGAGTTTCATCCAGTTAGGCTTTGGGGGGATCCATTTAGTATTTAGTCTTTGTAGCATTTTGGAGTTATTATACCCAAGAATCTAGTTTAAAACCTTCCATTTGGCTGCAATTTGATTTTCAATTTGTGATAGGGGTTTCTCCACAACACGAATATTAGCTGTTGTGACACTTTCCATAATGGTCTTAGCAAAGGAGTTAAACACTTGAGATGCATTTCTAGCAGTGTCCCTAAAAATTTTGTGGTTGCACTCTTTCCATAAAATTCAGCTCAAGCATGGTAGAGTTTGCTTCCATAATTCCATAAGCCAGGGATGTGTGAAGGTTGGATTCTAGTTAAGAATTACTTCTTTAAGGTCAGAATTACGAACCCAATCAATACTAAAGTTGTTAAGTATTGTGCCCCATAATTCTTGGGCAAAATCATAGTGGACGAAGAGGTGTGAAACTGATTCATCTTTTGAACCACACAATAAACATTTGTTAACCAGTGTAAACCCTCTCTTTTGAAGGTTATCCTAAGTTAGGATTTTGTTATGAGCAGCAACCCACCATAACATGTTAATTTTTTGAATAAGTTTATGATTACAAACCTTTTTCCATACATCTTTATTTTGAGCTTCAGGAATGAGCAAATGGTAGGCAAATTTGATAGAAAACAATCCATTCTTATCTGGCCACTAGTATTGTTCATCCTCCTAGGGGAAGAGAGGGACTCTAATCTCATGAATGCACTATTGGATCTCTTGCACTTTGGGGAAAAGCTCAGGCCGGTGATCACAACAGTCCAATAGATTTTTCCAGCTCCTCATCCCATTGTTATTTTCTATATAATCACTGACCCCATCTCCAAAAACTGAGTAGCCAAGTCAGCAATCTCTCCATAGTTTCCTTGTGTGCTAAGAGCCTTGTTCTTTAACCAGATATCATCCCAAAATTTAATATGCCAGCCATTTCCAAGTTTCCATCTAATTCCCTGATTAAGAAGGCTTCTACTTTTTAGCATTTTATTCCATATCACAGATCCCTGGGATAATCCCATCTGTTGAAGAAAGTTAGAATCATCAATACTATGCATGTATTTAGCATACATTATTCCCCCCCAATCATTATTTTTATGGATCAAGTTCCAGCTAACTTTTGAGAGAAGGTATTTTTTCATGTTCTTGATAGACCTAATATTGAGTCCACCATGAGATTCAGGAAGACACACTTTTTCCCATTTGACTAAAGACATTCTCTGTTTGTCTTCCACCCCCATCCATAAAATTTTTCTTTGGATCTATTCTAGTTTATCAGCAAAATATGATGGAATTTTAAAAAGAGATAGGAAATATGTAGTAATACCTTGCAGTGAGGCCCGAAGAAGTTGTAGTTTGACAACACTGCTAAGTAGTTTCCCTTTCCAACCAAGAAATTTCCTCTACGTTCTTTCCACAATTCCATTCCAAAAACAAGCAGATTAAGTACTAATTTGTTATGACCTTTGACTTTTTTTACTTTCTAAAAATATAAATAAATATGGATAAATAGATACTTGGCTAAAAACTATCACAAATGATCTAGGTTCTTAAAGTTGAGATCAAAGTAGTAGCCCATGTTATGAACAAGATTGTAGCGTTCATCTACTCACTGGATAATAATGCCTAATATGGACAATAATGTCATCTATGTTTAGTGTCCTTAATGTGGCTCTAATGTCCCCTTTAAGGGACTTTTCTTATTTTTTGAGAGCACTTATGCATGTGTATGTATATCTTATTCTTTCATGACTGAAACCTAGATCTCTTTGTTGTGCCTAGAAAACCTGATTCAAGGTACAAATCCCTATCCTCCTCAAAAGTATGACATGATAAATAATTTTTTCTGTGCTATTAAGATGGACTAGATATCTTTAACACCACATAATGTATAGAGTTATCTACATACCAATACTCTGAATAGGGATCAAGCCTGATGTAGTTCTCCCACCTAGTGATTAATGCAAGTGCAAGTGAATGTTAGAATGAGAGTGGCCTTGGATGCCTTAGATGTGATTTAGATTTTAAATGTTCAAAAATTGGGCTTAGAGATACTATAAATTCTATTATGAATAAATTAGGGTAGAATAGGGATCAAATACCTTAATTTTATTTAACTTTGTCTTTGGTTTGAATAGCTTTTACATATATTTTCCATTTTGTGAATAAAGGTGGATTAGAATTGTATTTATAGGGTTATGTTGCTTGTGTGGATAATAAAATCTTCGGTTAACCTTAGGAGGGGAAAATATTTGAAAAACTATTTGTTGGGAAGAGCTAGGGCTAAGAACAGTAGTGTCTAGTTGGGGACACTAGTGCCATGTGGTACTATGTTTCCAAATGTGGCACTAATGTCCTCTCTATAGACTACTAACAAATTTGGATTGGGGTCTAAGATGATAGTTCTAAGACTATGTTTTGACTAGTTGTAGGTGATTGTGGTATGATGAATGAATGAAAAGGCTAATACTCAAGTATAGCTATATGGTTAAGCTAGGTATAGGTTAACTCAAGCGACACTCTTATTATCCAATTAACACTTTTAGGTGATTACAATACACATCTGTTATATGATTTGATGATAAATCTAAACTATCATGTTTTAGGTTACATAGGTACTTACACATGTTATTTTACATTATTATACAATAAAAAAGGTAGTTGATATGATATGTAATTGATGTTTTATACTATCACATTCAATCCATGGCACACTATGACATGTTTATGTTGGTTTTTTATGATTTTCCTTTACACACTTCTTTGAGTTTTTTTATCTTTCTATATTCTTTATTTTTTGATCATTTGAATATGTTATATTGCATACAACCTTTATGCCTATATTTGATTTCTTAGACATTTGGATATGTCATTACTTATTGTATGGACATTTCAATATATCATTCTTTGATTTTTTACACATTTGACTAAGTCATGTCTATTAAATTTGGTGGAATTTGAACATGCCTCTTGATTGTGATGTCCTTGGACCATTATTTTTTGACTTAATTTTGGGTGATCTTATATGTGTGTGCTTATTTTATTATTTAAAGTGTACTATTACTATCTAGAATTTTCCATTATATTTATAATGCATATTATGCCTATATGTGATCACATTGGTTCTATGCACTTCAATGATATATTTACATAGACATGTTTCTTTATATATGTTAATAGTTACATTCATAGATTTTGCAATTATCTTATCCTTTTCAGGTGAGGTAAATTCTAGGTAATATTTTCCCATCACCTAAAAGGGGGGCATATTAGTGGAGGAATGATTTATTGGGGACATATTAGGAATCATGTTCTCAACACTTTACACTAGTTCTTAGATTCATTAGGGGCATGTCATATGGACATGGCTTCCACACATTCAAAATTTATAGATTATAGTGGGGGCATGCTTTAAAATCTTGTTATCCACATTTATTTAGTTTGTGATACTTATACTAGTTTACAAATTTAATGAGGACATCATATGGACATGTCTTCCACACATTCACAGTTTTAGATTCAGTGGAGACATGATTTTGAAGCATGTTCTCCAAATTAATTTAGTATTTACTTATATCAATTCATAGATTCATTAGGGCATGATTTGGAAGCATTTTATGAACACCTATTTATTATTAAACATATTAAGTTTATAGTGGGGCATTAACTAGAAACATGTCCTCCACATTGGTACTTATATCAATTTGAAATTTATACATATATAGTGAAGGCATGGTTTAGAAGCCTTTCGTCGACACTTACATAGTTATCAAAAATAGCTAGAAAACATAGTTATATGATTTAGATTCACAATTGTGGTGGAATTATATACATGGTATCATTTTTACACATAGTTTTATCATGAGACATATCTAATGTGCATATGCTATGAAACATGTAGATTATAAAAATATTGCATACTCTAATACCCCAAATATTTTTATGAACTTTAGCAAGCCAATCTACTACAATATTTGGTTCACCTCACTCAATATTTCCAAGTTTTCATTTTTTACTTCATAGTTCAAACTCACATAGTTATAAGTGTATGCAATCAAAAATGTATCATGTCTACAAATCAATCCTAACTCCAAGAAGATAGATCATACCATACACTTTTGATTAGGGATACATTAGATAATCAAGAACATGAACAATATGGGGATCTTCTAGATACACTATGTTAGGGAGGGTTCCAAAGCCTTCAGTCAATAAAAAACATGAAATAACCCTAAGGGAGTCCCATGTTTTGATATCTCACTAAACTAATGAGAATATAAGTAAATCTAATATAGTGCTCACCAAATCTTGGGGTACAAAGTGGGGGTTAGAAATAATAAAATTAAATATGCATATAAGACATATAATCATGCCAGTTTATATGAAATACTAATGCATAGAAGAGAAATATAAATGAATATCTATCTACTATTATAAAGGAGGAACAAAGTTAGGAATACTTACCTTTGAAGATGAACCCACCAAGCCTAAATTTCTCCCTTGGCCAAGGTGTTTCATAAGAGGTTGTTTTCATATGTAAGGATGAAAAAGACAAATCAGCTCTAGGATACACAACCTATCAATGCATCCAAAATTATTCTCCACAAGACAAGATCCATATCTCTAAAGAAAGTATGAAACCCTAATCTTGATCCTCAAGTAGAATGGTGGATAAGTAAATGTACAATATATCTTAATTCTTCTTCTCTTCTTTTAATAATGGTGTAATGATCTTGTATATATAGGTAAATCTAACCCTAAACCTTAAAAAATATTCTACATGATAGGGTTGACTCAGTGGACCTTGTATTATTTAATCCATACTGAAAATGAACTGTGTCTGCACTGTGGGATGATGATAAACAATACAAGGTTGACCCAACTAACATAGTTTAAAAACTATTGAAATGGGATTTAGGCTAGGAAAAGGTAAATGAAAGTGTAAAATGACTATATAAGGGTGAAATAGAGAATAACAAGCTTAGGGATAAGGTTTCTAGGAGATAAGTTTGTAGATAATAAGTGGCAAAAGGGACAATAATCCTATGAAGCACTAATGCTCTACCCACCCCTTTCTCAGTGAATCCTTTTAAGTGTACACTTAGAGAGATTGATACTCAATGGTTTACAATAAAATACAATGTTTTAGTGATAAAAGTTTGAAAATATTATGTTTATATATATGCCCCACTTGAATCTCATCATGTGTCACATGAGTGTAACATGGGATGGTGCTTTGAGAAATAGAACATGATAACACATAACACTGATGCTAAGTAAAATGAAGTAGTTAGAAAATAAGATAAATGAAAGGATAGATTTGAAAAACATATACCTTTACTTACCTTAGTGTTGTAGATAATGAAGTAGACTCCAAGAGATGTTAAAGCATCCAAATGTGAAGAACATTAGGTGAACCTAGAGAAGTTAGTGCAAAAATAGCCAAATATCAAAAGAAATAGAATATAGGAATATAGTAGTGGGAAATATTCTCTCCATCATCATGATTCCACAATATTTTTTGGTTTGAATAATGGATTAGTATAAGTAAAGATATAGGCAAAAAAAGGAATTTGATAAAAAATATTTGAAAGATTTAAAATTTTGGAAAAGTGTAAATAAGGTCAAAGAGAAGTCATTTGTTATGTTTGACTTGTGAAGGAGAGAAAACAAGATATGAGAGACAAAATGAGCTAATATGGAAAGGAGACAATATGTGAGACAAGAGGGATGTAGGCTATTTTTTTTTCAAAATCCACACTATCGACCTAGTAGGTATGTACCGATGTAGTTTGTTTTCAGACTACCAACTTAGTACATTACTCATAACCTAATCGAAAAATACACTCTACATACTTAGTACTAAGAGGGAAAAATTAAAGGGTTGAATGAGTTTTATAAGTCAATTTTGGTCAAAATAAGGAAAATTTGGTCAACCTAGTGGTTGACTAAGTGACTAGAATAGTACAAAAATCCATAAAAATGGCTGAAAGAGTGCTATAAAGGCCCATAATGGCTGCCTAAGGGATAGAAGGGTTGATTGATTAAAAATTAATAAATTAAAGTAAATTAGCTTGTTTTAGTTAAAATTTGAAAAGAATGTATTTTGATTATAAATGACATGAAAGATCTAATACATCTTTTATTGTTTTATGGTTGTAGCGATGACCCATATTTTAGTGATTAGTGGATACAATATAGATTCTCAGCTTATTAGAATGATTTTTTATTAGAGATCAAGCTAGATTAATTTATGGAGGATTGGGAGGTATTGTGGAGATGTGTAGGATTCTACATTGTTCAGATTTGCTAGTCATGTTCCTAAAATCTTGGGAATGATTGACTAATAAATTTAGGTGGGAGGTAGAGGGGGATACCATAGAGGTGGGTATAAACTTAGATGATGTTCATGTCATATTTAGACTACCTATAGTTGGTACGCCCATGATTACAAGAGTACTAAATAGTGAGGAGGAGAGAAGAGCCTTCGACATATGAGTGATAGGATTGGAGAGGATATACCCTAGATTAAGGGTTAGTTTTTTTATGTTTATACTTCATATATTTTAGACATCTAAAAGTTTGTGAGAGGACTTATGATAGCACAAGTGTTGTGTCATAGGTTAGATGGTAAGGTACCATTATTTATGATAGCCTTATGTTAGATGAAATTAGAGGATGGGGTGTTATATGACTTAGGCTCTATTATTTAGGTACAACTTGTGCATGATATGTATGGGGTGATGTCTAGAGAGTAAAAGTTTATAGTTACTATTATATTTATAATGTCATGGATATATGAGAGGATCTTGATGTATCAATTGATTGGGTTGCCCCATGTAATTGATGATAAGTTTCCTTGGGTATAAAGGTGGTGGCAAGATTAGGTAGCACGGGTCATGCCCCACATGCAAGTGATGAAGATAGTGAGATGAGTAGACATTATATGGAAGCCTTATGGGAACATTACTAAAGTTTAGTTAAGATGAGAGATAGTGGCACTAGTATTGGCAGATATAGAGATTATTGGCCACTATACTTGGTGGATGGATCCACATCTAGTGGCATGAGTATCAAGATAGATGAATCAACCTCACCTAATGGAACTGATAGTGGTGCCCATGTTTTGGGATTGACATGTGATAGATCTAAGGGAGAGAGGAGGATTAGGACCATCAAGTACTAGGCTAGTGATCATACCATGTCATGAGAGACCATGGATAGGTCAAGCATGATAGGAGATAAAGAGAAAAGAGATGGGTATGGGAGAAAGAGTATCAGAGGTAGCACTACCAACAACATAACTAGATGACTAATGGCCACTATGGACATGAAATCAATGGAGTTAGGAGTAACATGAAAGAGTAGAGATAATAGACATCTTAGATGACCAAATAGATAGGCTAGGTCAGAGTTGGATGATAGAGAGAACACTCAAGCATAACCTAAGATGGACATGAGTGGTGACTTTGGGATTTTATTTTGGGTAGAAACATATAGATGAGGTTCTTGGAGGATTCATAGATGGGGAGTCCATGATTGGTAGTTTTGCAGATGATAAGATAGTGGTGGATAACACACAACCAAGTAATAAAGGATGGCTAAATTTTGCTTAAGTTTATTTGATATAGAATAGAGATAGTTTTTTAAGTATATCAATGATCTAATATCTATCTAGTTTAATTTTTATAGGTGTTTTAGAGGAGGAAGAGATAAAATGTGTGTCCTTAGTAAGGGGATAACTCTATGATATCCTATATGAGGTGTTGATGCCATACAACCCTGCCACACTAGACGATCCCATGGCACCATCTGTCTTAGCTCAGTTGAGCTAGTTTAAATTCACTAGAGAGGTTGAGATTTGGTTATAATCACATAAAGAGGGGATGTAGCCACTAATAGGGGTGGGTGTAGGAGAGTTAGTATCGTGGAAATCAACATTTCAAGATATAGATATTTATCTAGCTACCATGACACAAATGGGATATGTACAAACCTAGGAGAGAGAAGCACATCTAAAAAACCTAACCTAGTTGGCATAAGTACAAGTTTAGGTGGATCATCTATAGGGGTAGGTATTAGGACTAAAATCTTTGACCACCTTTTTACAATGTTCTGTTTAGAGGATTTAGATTGAAGCATCTATGGGTATCATGGCTAGGCCACAAGATGGGAATGATAAGGTCCAACCATAGAGTTGGATCTTCGTATATGGTTGTATTTTTTATTAAAACTCAAGATGTGTGTGTGTGTGTGTGTGTGTGTGTGTGTGTGTGTGTGTGTGTGTGTGTGTGTGTGTGTGTGTGTGTGTGTGTGTGTGTGTGTGTGTGTGTGTGTGTGTGTGTGTGTGTGTGTGTGTGCGTGTGTGAGATTTTGGTATTTGGATGCTAGTTTTATGTGTTTCCATTATGGTTATGGTTGTTGATGCTTGGATATATTTATTTCTAGCACATGTATTTAGTTTTTGTGTATATGGTATAGCAAATATATGAGTCATGGTTTATTTTTTAGAATTATGTAGGACACATGAATAATTAAAAATAAATAGATAGAAAGAACTTGGTAAAATATAATCAATTAAAAATGTACTACACACTATTTTATGTTTGGAAAATGTGTAATAACAAAAAAATGAAGTATATAAAACCAAAGGGTGGTATCAAGATGGTACAATTTTTATTTTTAAACTAAGATAAAAATTGGCACCAAATAAAAATAAATAAAATCACACTAAATCATGTAGGGAAGTATGACAAAAATCTAATAAAGTGTAATTCATGTAAAAATAAAAATTGTATAAAAATAAATCAATTAAGTCAATAAATCATACTAAATCATGTTTAGATGTAGAAGATACAAAAATTGGAAAAATTGGTCTTAAATTTATCATACTAATTCAAGCTATGAAGTATGAAAAATTCAATAAATCATTGGATTGTTACATGAAATTGGTAAATAATAAAATAAAAGAGTGAAAGATTAATGAAGTAAGCATAAAAAATACTAAATCAAGATGGGAAGCATGCCCATGACATGTAAATTCATAATCAATCACATATTATCTCATACTTAACACATGTAATTTAGATTGTGACTTGGTTTATTGGAAAATTTTGTGAGGAAGGCCAAGTCCTATCCATGGTCTTATACTACAATTCACAAAGGGAATATCAATGAGGTTTAATAAATGTGAAAATTTGGTAATAAGGGAATGTTGGTAATAGTAATGTTAAATTGTGGTAGTTTTTGAGGAATTTAGGTCATATCCATAGGCTTACAATGTAACTCACAAATGGAATCCCTAAGGGAGTGATCAGTGAACAAAATAATATTTCTTAAGAGGAAATATGAGGAATGTAGGTAGTGAAAATAATCTCTCAGATATCCTATGTTGATTTTTCACTACCTACATTCCTCATTCCTCATATAGGTATTCCTCATATTTTCACTACCTCATTCCTCATTCCTGATTGTTCACTACCTACATTCCTCATAATCTCTCATGATTGTTTACTATAGCCTAAGTTTTAATACACATGAATGAGATATAAACTTAGGCTATAGTAAGCTAAATGACCAAAGACAAGATTGACTAGAACACTTAGGCTTAAAAATGAACCAACATGTGATCTCAAGTCTGAACCATGTATATGTTTATTTTGAGAAAAGGGAATAAAGGGAATAAGGAATATCCAAGGTAGACTAGTAAAAGGAGATTATAATGATATTGTTTTTTTTCTAATTGATCATATGGTAAGGAAAGAATGACTAAAGGGAACTAAGTTTGTATAATCAAGTCATAATGACAATTATCTATGTATAGAGAGATAAGAAAGTAAACAATCATGAAAATAAAATAAGGGACTTTATAAGAAAGAACTTCAAGAAGGAAAGATAAATAAATGATAAAGAAGACATCCATAATCAAACGTAAATGACATTATAAAAAATATAGAGTTTAAAATGAAAGTCACCATATAAGATAAATAAGAATTTGACATAATGTCAAATGATATAACAAATAGACAAAGATAAGATTAGATCACACATCCAATCTAAATGAAAATGTAAGAACATCATGCATATGTTTATAATTACTAATAGATTTTCCCGCACACATTATACATAACATTGATGATGAACCATTATACCACAACCTTGAAATCCATTAGTGAAATCCACCTATCAAGATCATAACATCTGATCATACTTATGAAGCCTAGCATATAAGCTAGATTTATGCCCATAATCGAGGATCCCCCACATGTATGATCCCCAAATGAACACTGCCATTCTATTTTAGCCATTCAATCCATGAATTAAACTTGAGTGGAGGTTATTATACCAAATGTAATGAACAATTACACCAAAACCTCAAGGCATTAGTGAAATCCACCCATGAGTATCATAATATTTGAATAGATATCTATGAAGTTGGATGCAAACTACAACTAATGTCTCATATATCTTTAATGAAAACCCAAAAAATACTTCATGTATAATCTCCTCAACATAAAATGTATGAATTATTGATGGATCATGTTGAGGAGAATTATCAAGTAAGGTATGCTTAGAATAATGTATGGGAACAAACTCTAGAGGAGAAAAATGGATCACTAATGGAGAAAGATCAAAAGGTGAAGGACTCACCGGTGGAGAAATGGGAGCTAAAAAATGGAACATAAGAGGGGATGGAACCATAAGAGAAGAAGAGGGAGCCTTCTTGTGGGCATGACATATTGGAAGAATGGTATAAGGTGCAAGAATAACTAAGATATAATCTTTAAGGTGCTATTCAAGGATGTAATAATGATCAGTGTGATGGGTGCCACATTGGTGCCAAAGATAATACACCTCTCCATACTTAGGAATATACTCAAGTATTACCTTTGAGGTTGGTTTGGCCTTATCTAAGTAATAAGGGGTAAAATGATACAAAGTGTTAATATATTGTCACATCTTGTGATAATCCATGGATGAATGATTATCTATGTTGTGGAAGCAAAAATTACTCCTATGAGAAGGCTTGGTAGAGGTAATCACAAGAGGATGTGTAATAGAAGTGTAAGGAGTTTTAGAAGGGTCATCAACCCATTTTTTAGGCAATGGAGTCATATGAGGTAAAGGAAGTAAACCATCACCAAGATAAGGTGGTGGTGGGGAAGGAATGAGACTAGGCTCAATGGAAGGAGTTATGGTATCAGAATCAAGAATAGATTCAACTAAAGTGGGAATAAGAATAGGTTCCAAAGTGAGCTCTAATAAGAGAGGGGAAGGGTCTATAAAAGGCCAAAGGAGGGTTTCATGCATCTCAGGGATAAGTAATAAATAGGGGTGAAGGTACTTAGCAAAGTTATAAAGCCCAAAAAGCATACTCCTATGTGGTTCTTTAGAAACTAGAGGTGTCCTTATCATCTCTACCCTATGATAAAGAGGAAAAATTATAAAAATAGGAACTATATATGATATAATATGGGAAGAATCATGAAAAGGATGATCCAAAGAGGAACACTAACAAATAATCTCAACATCATGGGTTTGAACAAGGCCACCTAAGAATGGATCCTCTAAGGTATAAACATCATCATAGTTAGGTGTATGAATATCAATGATGCAGGTGGGGATGAAATTGTCATTTGATAAGGTGTGATGAATGAAATGTCGAGTCTTAGTCAAGACAACAAGGATATCATCATAAGGTGGTTTATGAGAATGAGGCTGCAAAGAAGTAGGAAGTTGAGAGATGATATGAGGTGAGAGATCATAATTTTTAATCTTGAGATGAATCTCATTAAGCTCAGTGTCATCAAAATTTAGGAGGTTAGGCAGATATTACCAATGATTTTGAGATGACTGTTGTAACCTCAAGTGGAATTGATGGGAAAATTGAATCATTAAGACTCATAAAATAAAACATTAGGTAAAGTTTAATAGTAAGAATATTAAAGACACGATGGTCTTGGAATTATCTGAAATTCTAAGGGTTAGTGTCATCTTAAATCCTATATATATCTCCATTATGAGGTAATTTAATGCATTTATATGTGGAAAAAGTAACTACTCTCATATGATGAGTCCATGACTTATAAAGAATTTTTTTATAAGATAGAGAAAAGTTAAATATCATCACCTTCACATGAATGATGATAGGTGGGATGATAATGGGAATCCACACACAACATAAAAAAGGATTTTTCCTTTGATCATATCCTTGACATGTGTTACATGTGTAATTGATATTGCATTCATAATATCCAAGGGTTTTGATAAAATTGAGAGAGGTGACATAAGTACTTGAACACTCATAAATCAAGGCATGATTGACTTAGATATCACCAATTTGGATACTAATGAATAAAGGAGGATCATCCATATGAAGCATAATCTCATCAATAATTATATAAGCAATGGGAAATTTTAAGGAAAGAGAAGTGTTTATTGTTTTGTCAACATGGATGGACATCTCTTCACATTGTTATAATATGCTATATTAAGATCCAGATAAGGTTTCTTTACATCCTAGTAGGGGAGGATGAGGGATGTTTATTTTGAACAAGAGTTCCATAAGATGGTTTTTATGATGTAGAGATGTCCTCATAATCTCAAGAAAGGGAATTTAGTATGGGAGATTAGTAAATTCCATAATGGGATCCCATTGATCATACCCTATAAGAAAATTGTTTGAAATAGGTGCATATTCATGAATGAGGTCCTCAAAAGGAGGATCCAAAGTGAATTGGAATCTATGTTGATAAGAAGGAGAAGTTTTCAAAGAAGGTTTTAAATTATGTTAAAAATATGAAGTAGTTGGTTCAGGTTAGTTTTGAGAATTAGTAGAGGAAGTGTTGATAGAAGCTTGATTATCATGGGTGTTAGGTAATGATGATGGAGGGATGGTAGAAATAGAGTGGGAAGTGTTATCCAAGGGAGGAGTGGGAATTGGGTCATCTAAATTTATAAGATGATTTTTCCCCAACTCATTAAGTGATTTGGAGAAGAATCCTATATAACACATAATGTACGAGATCTTGTATTAACCACATTATCTTCAGGAGTTAGGTCAACAAGAATTTCAACATTGTTGGTAGAAGTGGTGGGCTTGTCTTGGTTGTCTTGTTGGTTTTGGTGATTTGGAAGAGGGTCTTTACGTATGACCAAATGAGCATTATCTTGATTTAAGGCTTGATATTTAGTACTATTTTCATGGGCCTTAAAAGTAATGTTATAGGCTTGTTGATGCTTCAAAATGATAGAATCATGATCAAAATTAGGACCAAGAAGAAAATCCATAGATAAATTATGAATCTACTTATAGGTCTCATGAGAATTACCCAAACTATCATGAAGTCAATAAAATTTATTGAGATTATACCAAGATTTCATAGGATAAGTGGGATCAAATTCTTTTGATAAAGGCGTAGGTATATATTTTAGTAATTCATTTGAGGATAAAGGTTTGTGAACATTGAGTTTCAGATTGGTGTATTATTGAGAAGGGGGAGTTGGTTCTAAACATTGGCTAGGAACAATAGCTTGAATAGTGTGAATGGTGTCATAAGATTCCATGACTCCATTATTGGTAGCATTATGATTTTTGTTTTTAAGATACGAGTACCCATGGAAGGTTAGGGTAAATTTAATTGATGCATAAGGAAATATTAACTTTGAGCATGGTTAATGGCCTCCTCCAAGGAATGTGGAGAGAGAGTATGGATTTGATATTGCAACTTGGGATAAAGTGCATTGGTAAAGAGATGGAAAAGGTTATCATCAACCATGTTATGTTCCCATTTGTTGGACAATATTTTCCACCTTTTAACAAAATCTTGGGAAGTTTCATTTTCAAGTTGTTTATAATTTATAAAATGGGACAAAGTATTATTGGGAAGATCAATAGTGTGGAACTCTTGGATTAGAGCATTTACTAAATGTTCTAAACTAGTAATAGAATGATTTTTAAGTTGGTTGTACCAATCTAAAGCATCACTAGTGAGAGTTTTGGCTAATATCTTAGTAACGGCAAAGGTATTCAATTTGACCCAATATTTATAAAGATTTACAAATGTTTTTAGATGAAGAGTAGGATAAATTAATCCATTGTAATAAATGGTAGGGGTGATAACTCTTATATCAATATTAGCAATTTGAGTGGTAAGAGGCTCATTTTGAAAATTTGTAATTGCCTTGTTGACAAGAGGAGGTCGAGGGATGAGATTTCCATTGGAATATTGAAGAGGAGGCGAGGGAAATATTTTATTATGTGTGCCCTAATGCATTAACTAAGGGTGAGTTTGAATATGGAGAAGATGATTTTGTAATCTCATCATTTGATTTGTATTATGAGATTGAAAGGTTCATTTGATTAAGCATTTGTAATAAATGTTGATGTGTTTGATCAACATATTTAGCATTATTTGACCCATTAGAGTTGGTATTAGTGGATTGGCTACCAATATTGGTATTAATAGGAACTTGAGAGGAACTATTAGAATGTGAGGCACTAGTGGCAAAGTTTGCCTATGTGACAAAAGATGGACTAGTGAAGGGATGAGAAGAGGAATAACTAGAAGCATGATTAACTTGGATAGAAAATGATGCACTAGTGGAATAATTAAGGATATTGGGTCTTAAGAGGGGCCCACTAGATGTATAACCTACCATGTTAGTGGATATACTTATCATAGATGTAGAAAAAATTAAATAACAAGAGGTGATATGAGAAGGGATAATAAAAGATGGAAGAGGCTGAAAATCAAAGAAACTAGTACCCTGAAATACATATGAGAATGTGGGAGAAGGTGAATGAGGCTCTTCAACTTGACCACTAATCATGAGATGTTAAATGGTAAAAGGATCCTTTCCTTGATGTTAAGGAAATTTAGAGATAAAGAAGAGCATTTTAGGGGTATACTCTAATTTAAATTGATCTTCAAGTGATAAAAGAAGATTACATAGTGAAGAGGAATGAGGAGGGATCCCATAGTTCATTGTGTGAGTGTAAATATGAATATTACTCTCATCTAGGAGAGGATCCCTACTCTACTTATGGGAGACCCTATGAGGGTTGGTAAGACTCATCATGTTCATTGAATGTAACTCACTATTATCTTCAAATAAGAAGTTCATGATGAAGGAGAATGACTAAACAAAGCAATAGAGATGCAAAAACAAGGTAATATGAAGTGATAAAAAAAATGTATAGATTCGATTAGGTTGACCTAGTATAGGAAATAGGGTATAAAAATTATACAAAGTCAATAGGGTAAACCTAGTATAGAAAATAAGGGATTAAAGTTGTACAAAGTCAACATGGTTAATCTAGCATAGAAGACATGGGATGAAAATTACTTAGATTTGATAGGGTTGACCTAGTACAAAAGATAAGGGCTCAAAATTATGTAGAGATGATAGGGTTGACTTAGTATAATAAGTAGGGGAAAAATAGATAGTATATAAAATATTATGTTGATAGGAATGACTGCATACTAAAACAAGTTAAATTTTGTAAGTACCTTTTAAAGCAATAAATGAAAGGAAACACACAAGCAATTGGATCAATGAGGTTGAACCAATTAAGGCACATAGCATAAAACATTACATTAATGCTAGCTAATAAAAGTTTTTATAATACAACTTACAATTGAGCAAAGACAAAGTAGTTAATGTAGAAAGTAAAATATAACTAAGTGGTCAACTTGAATGTTGTTAGATTATTATAATACGATTTTAGATGTGATAAGAAGTTGACTATAATAAAGGAAATAGAAAATAATCTAAGGATGGTTTCAAGACATTTGGATTGAAAGGGATTTGTATTGGTAATGATATTAGCTTGGTATTAGGGCCTACCCCCTCACTTCACACACCATAGTGATAAGGGTGTTAGGTGATTAGCCAAAAAATACCATTAACCACATGTTTATACTTGGACATAAAACCATGTTAACTTCTACCTTGGTGATGAAATCCAAGTAGGTTGACCTTGGGTAGGCAAATGGTAAAATGCATTTTAATTTTTTTTTGATTTGGTAGTGTCTGCATAAAAGAGAAAATAAAGAAACTAAATGGTATACTAAAAACCCCCTATTTAGAGTGTGTGATCTATTATAAGCATGAAATCAACAAGAAATGAAAGTGTGAGATAATTACTAGCATATAAGTGTTAATTATAACTTTGAAACATAATACAATTTCAATTTTGATGACAGTGTATGCAGAGAATACAAAATAGAGTCGACAGTGTTAATTTTGTACTACAAAAGCAAGGGTTTGAAAAAGAACTACCTTGATAGTGTCAACCTAGTTTTCTAGACAAAATATAAAATATATAACTACGTTGATAGGGTTGACCTAGTTGACTATACAGGGGTAGTTTTAAAAACTACAAACTATGAAAAATAAAATTGTAACAAATGCTAGAAATGATAGAGAAGGATAGAAAATAACCTTGGTGGGTTAGAGGATAAAGAGGAAAATAAGATTATTGCTAAAGTACCTTGATTTATGCTTATAAATTCTTCCAAAGTTGTCAACCTAGCTTTGTAGATCATATTTTCTAAGAGCTTCAAACATGTACTACATCAATAGGGTTGACTTAGTATCCTAAATTAGACGCTTGAAAATGTATAGGGTTGACTAGGTCAACCTAGTATGTTGAATTGATGCCTGAAAGTGTATAGGGTTGACTGATTTGACTTAGTAGCCTGAACTAGAAGTCTAGAAAACTTGTAGAATGGAGTTATATTGACTGATTTGACCTAGTAGCCTAAACTAAAAGTCTATAAATATTGTATAATGGAGTTATATTGATGTGAGTATATGTTAAACATATGCATAGAAGTTAGAACTGTGTCGACACTATCAACCTAGTATCATAAATACATAAAAAATTAAATAATGAAAAATGTGAAATAAAACCTGCAAGGGTTAGATTTACATTGGATTCACTAGAATGTACGTAATAAGAAATTCATCATATCTATAAATAAATCATAACTTCGAGAAGATAGATCATACCATACACTTTTGATTGGGGATACATTATATTGTCAAGAACATGACTAATATGGGGATTTGCTAGACCTAATTAGGGGATATTTTTCCATAATACTCTATTCTAGGGAGGGTTCCAAAGCCTCTAGTTAAGGACATTCATGCAATAACCCTAAGGTAATCTCATATATTGATATCTCACTAAACTAATAACAAGTAAAGTAAATCTAATCTAGTTCTCACCAAACCTTGTGGCATAAAGTGGTGGTTAGAAACAATAAAATTAAACATTCATAGAAGACATATAGTCACATTAATGTATATAGAATCCTAATGTATGGAAGAGAAATACAAATGCATATCTATTTAATCTTACAAAGGAGGAACAAATTTAGGAATACGTACCTTTGAAGATGAACCTAATGAGCCTTAATCTTTCACTTTGCCAAGGTACTTTGCAAGAGGTTGTTATGGTATGTAAGGATGACAAATACAAATTAGATCTAGGCTACACAACCTATCAATGCATCCAAAAGAATTATCCACAAGACAAGATTCAAATCTCTAAAGAAAGTATGAAACCATAAGCTTACTCCTTAAGTATAATGGTGGATAAGAAAATGTGCATTATATCTTACTTCTTCTCTTCTCTCAATAATGGTGAAATGAAATTATATATATATATATATATATATATATATATATATATATATAAGCAACTCTAACCCTAAACCCTTAAGAAAAATTTGGCTAATAGGGTCGACTTATTCAACCTAATATTGTTTAACCCATGTTGAAAATGAACTACCTCAACGCTATGGGCTGACGATAAAATAATACAATGTTGACCCAGTTGACATAGTTTAAAAACTACTAAAAGGGGATTTAGGCTAAGAAAAGCTAAATTAATGTTGAAAATGACTAGAGGGTGAAATAGAGAATAAAAAGCTTTGGGAAAAGGTTTTTAGGAGACAAGTGTGTAGATATCAAGTGTAAAAAGGGATAATAATCCTATAAAGCACCAATGGTCTACCCACCTCTTTCTTGGTGCACCCTTTAAGGTATGTACTCAAAGAGATTGATATTCAATGGATTCTTACAAGATATAAAGTGGTAGTAAGTGATAAAAGTTTGAAAATATTATGTGTATATAATAATTATCATTAGGTTATATGGTTGAGGTAATTTCAATTGGAAAATGGTAACTCACTTTTACTCCAAATTTTGGGGCATGTACCTCTCTCTCTCTCTCTCTCTCTCCTTGGATACTTGCACTTTAAAGATTTATCTATATTTATCTTAATATATATTTTAGATCCTTGCAATGATACATATTCTAGAAAATGAACTTGCCAATAGGTAAGGTGGTTACATTGACACACAACTATACTCCCAAACATTGCTCTTTTAATTTCAATATATTTCAATTACTTTTGACCCATATTATATGCACTGATTAGACATTGTAACATGCTCTTGGTTATAGGTCAGTCACCAGAAAAACACTAAAATTAAACTCTAATAAATCTCTCAAATTGAACTCAAGCAAATACAAGGTGTGCACACACACCCATGTTTCCTTTAAACTAGAAATTGTATCACTAGATTAAAGTGGGAAAAATGAATTAAATTTTTCTTGATTATATAACACCTCAGTCTTAAACACTTGGGAAACTTAAACTTTGGATGTTACTCTTAGTTCTATATATGTCTTAATTCTAAAATCCTTGCATATACTCTATATTTTACTCTTTGGCCTATCTATTCATCTTACCAACCTTATATTGATGACATAGACATCCCATATTTCCTATAATGTTTAAGATGTACTTATTTTACACCTCTATAAGTTTTTAGCCCATGCCTACTCTCATGATCCTTAGATACTAACATCTAGGACAAATAATAGCATTGCCATTATTGTCATAGCCTAATGTAAGTGTCCATTACCCTAAATCCATCCAATTACAAATGAAATATATTATAATTGTCAACCTAAATGCTTTAATGTGAGTTATCTCCTAATAAGATTGATATAACTATAATATAAACCCTCATTCATTCCTCACCTAGTAATTAGACTAAAAGATAACTCAATAAGCAATCAAGTTACCAAAATCTTTCTTATTCTTACTTATTTTGATATCAATTAAAGGAAAAACCTATCTATAGGTTTGAATTATTAAAGGAGAAATAAAAAGGTAATATTTACCAAGTTACAAGCTAGGTCATTATTTTACTTACTTTACATAGATTACATCATTTACATTTAATATAACATGTAGAGGATAACTACATGAGTGTGATACCCACTTATAAAGTATTGTATATGATTTTAGTTCCCTTTGACAATGGGGTTCATTTCAAGTCAACTCAACACCATGTTCCCAATAGCCCTTTTTCCCCCAAGGTCATAATGAAGATAGAAAGATAGGGTTTTCCCATTTTTCCAAGAGAAAGAGTCCATGAACAAAATATGAATTCACTAGAGAGAAATTTAACCCAAACCTAAAATCATATAGGTGGCCACATACTATTTAAGTACATATTCTATACAACACACTAGCATCAAACTTAGTCACTAGCATTGATGCAACTATTAGGGGTTGATGCAAGTGTCTAAAGAGATAAAGACACTATATCCAACATTTGATGAATAATACAAAAATGTATTCCTACCTTATTTATACATGTATGAGATCCATCAATGTGTTATCATAAGAAACAACTAAGTAATCTCTTTTATGTCATTTATATATCTAGCATAATTTTACTTTCCATTAATATCCTATCTCAATTTTTTAAATTTAGCATATGGTACAACTAATTTCAGCATATGAATTGGCTTACTATAGATATGATATTCACCCTTGTGCCCTATAACTTCTATATCCTTAACCCTATCTTTTCAAATAGGATATCCACATCCAAATTAGGGTTAAACACCCCCAAAGATCATATTTTAGTACAAATATTTGAAATAAGAGGTGACTTGGAAACCCTACAAATAATTAAAATAATGTATTTAATGAACCATTAAATTTTATCCTCTCAAAGGTGATTATATCAAAAGGACTCAGTGGCATGTTGTAAACTCACGTCAGTTTCTAAGTTACATTCATGACTAATTGATTATTTTGTAAAAACTAGTGTTATGTTCACAACTACATTTTCAAAAACATATGGCAAGATTTTAGAAACCAAAGTCCAACACATAGTTCATACCACAATTATGATATGATCCATTACCTCACCCAAATTTTGTGTTATCTTTACCCCATCTTAGCATTATGTGGGTCATTTTTACCATTGTACTATTTACATAACACCATTATAATGTCTAATTTAAAACCATTTAAACTAGGTCTATTTGGGTCCAAATCTATTTTGGAATTATTAGTTCACATTAGGGTCATTTTAGAACCCATTTTTATACCAAGCCAAATTTATATCTTCTTAAACCACATAAAAAACCATTCCAAGCCAAACCTGGTTCATATTGAACCATGTACCAAGTCATTCAACCCAAATATGGTTAGTCTTAAACCATGTACCAATCCATCTAAGACAAAACCTATTCATCTTTAACCACATACCAATCCATTCTAAGTCAAATTTATTTTATCTTGAACCACATATCAAACCAATTTCATGCCATATTAGGTTCATTTTGAACCATGTACAAATTCAATTCCATGCCATATTAGGTTTATTTTGAACCATGTACCAAGAAAATCAGATCCAAATCTGCTTCATATTGAACCATGTACCAAACTAATTCTATGCTAAACTAGTCAAAACCAACATATATTTGTCTTAAACCATGTGATAAAGCATTCAAATTCTAATAAATTTTATCTTAAGCCACATTCTAATTTTATTAGGTTCATCTTAAATCACATTCCAATCTAATCAAGTTCATCTTCAACCAAATTCTTATACCAATTCACCATTCTATGTCAATTTTGACCAAGATTGGCTACAAAGCCAAATAATTTTTACAATGCCAAATCATGTCTATTTTAACAAATCCAATTATTTTGAGTCTATAGAATTCAAATTAAAACCACATTTTATCTCTCCATTAAATCTCCCACACTTTTTGATTAAGAACAATGAAATCATGTCATCAATCATTTCTTTCATTTTAAGCATACCAATTCAATACCACCTTCTTTGGGACCATTTTATCTAAACCAATACCTCCCTCTTTAGGCCCATTTTATCTGGACCAATATTTCCCTCTTTGGTTCCATTTTATTTGGACCAACACTTTTGTCTTTGATCTAATTCTACCAAGACCAATGCCACCCACTTTGGGATAATTCTATCTAAGACCAATCCCCTTGTATGTATCCTTAATTGGGGGCATCATTTATTCTATATTATGACATGGAATTTGAAGTCTATTTGCATGATAGTTTATTCAATCAATACAAGAATGCCATTATTTTTTGGCTCATAAAAGAGGCATCCAAACTACTATCTAACTTTCCTCTAGATCAATAACATACCCTAAATCAAAACAAGGGAATATTGGTGTTGAAGGGATAACTTTTAGACCCATTTCATTTCTTCTTAAGTACATAATAATTGTCAACCATTCACTAATCAACTCATGATTAATTTAATGTCATATCTAGATATTAATTTATTTGATAATTACCTATCTACTTGTCCATTGTCCAATCTAGTATTAAAGCCATAACAAAGCTAATAATTACCCCTCTAAGGACTATTATCTATTTAAGACCCAAGATTATCCAAGTTTTATAATTAATTGATTAGGATATGTCATGATCCCCTTCCTAAGAATTATCATATATGCCCACTTCCAAATCATGGTCAAGATAATCAATTGATCCTTAACTTTTTTGTCAAATCACCCATGTTTGAACAAACCCACACCGTTGACTACCCACCTATATTTGATAAATAATCTCTATTTGACGGACACAATTTTTATGGGAATATATTTGAATAACCTGTTATCATTGAGAAACATCCCATTATTCATCCATTTCCAAACTTTCTCCACTTTAGAAAACTCTTTCATCCCATAACCTTCATTTCAAGTGAAAAGGGTAATTCTAGAAAACATAATTCAAAATGCCATTTTTGTAGACAAATTTACATCAAAAATAGGTTCCCAATTGGAGGCAACATTATTATCAACATTGACATAAACATTTACTTTAGAAACAAGTTCACCTTTGGAGCCAACATTTGTATTAGCATCATCATCCACATCTAAATCAAAATCAAGTTCTATATTATAGCTAACATCATAATTGGGTTCTATTTTGGAACTAATATCAGATTTGGCACTTGAATCCAAACCAACATCAGTCTCAACATCATATTCAAATCCACTTTAATAGATTCAAAATTAAAATATATTAGTGGGTATTATGACATTTTCTGTACACTTTTACTAGATCCACTTGAGTTCGCATCAAATTCAAAATCAACATACCTTAGTATGTGTTATGACATCGACTACATACTCCTTGTAGATTAGATTGAATATATTTATTATCCTTATATAATTTTTGAGGAAGTTTAATTTAGCATTGACACCAATTCTCCTAGTAGACTCTATGAGGATTATGATACATGTTACCCTTCGATATTCATTACATGTCTATATGACATAAAAAATATAGCCATTATATTGATATTCCATCACCCACAAATGTTGATTGGGACTAATAGAATCACACGTTATTGAAATACTTCCATGGAAACATCTCAATGGTTTAATTTTTGGGGAACCAAGACACCATTCAGTTAGAAGAATAATCTCCTCGTCAAATATTTTTTTAGGTGCTAGGGGACAATCAAATTCTAAATTTAGTAGCTTCTAGTGAAACATTGTTTGAGGTGGCTAAAGGGGGAAAAAATAGCATCCTTTTGTGAAACCTTGTTTAAGGTGCTAAGGGATAATATAAATGAATTATCAACATCCCTTAGTGAAACCTTATTGAAGGTTTTATTGGACAATCCAAATTAGTTCAACCAATAATAATTTGTTTTTGAAAACCTATTTGAGGTGTCAGTAGTTAAGCTAATTAATTTTTCATTTCCTGATGAAGACATTAGATTTAATATCAGCCCCACCACACCTAAAATCAATTTGAATATGGAATCAACAACAATGTGTGTGACTAAAAAATCACAATCTTTATTTTTCCTTTAACCATTGTACATTTCATTATGATCCTATCATTCACTCAAATTCTATATTACATCAACAACTCAAACTATTTATCCTATGCCTACCCTTCCTAGAAACACTCTTTTATAAAGAGGCTATGAAGATACCTTATTTATAAGTTTGGAGGAAGCACAATCAATGGCCAACAAAGATCATAATAGCACTAATGTAGTCCAAATCAATAGTATATTATTGACATAGTAGCTATTCAAATTAGGTATTTATTAGACAACAATGGATCCATATTATTCATCTCAAAATCCTCAACTTAGTTAAGATTCTAAAAAAAATTAAAAATACAAAAAAATCACAAGAGAGAAATAATTTGTCCAATGGTGAAAACCATGCTTGTGGTGCCTTGGACAAGTACCATGAAGAAACCATATTTATGGTATCATACATATATAATTTGTTGTCTTCATATACCTTGACACTTGGAAGTAGTCCTATCTACATTTTATACCATTTTGTTGAAGCCATTTTGGCCATTACATTCTATTACCATTCTTATCATTTTTTCTATTTAGTCCTATTCCATCTAGCCCATATTATTGTGATCATTAGTCTTCCTAGATTAACCCTTGTTATAGAAGTGGAAGGTATATTGAGACCTACTTTGGAATTTTTTTAACCTATTATCCATGTGAGATGTTTATGACTGGACACATTTTATTCTTAATGGCATGGTTCTTGGAGACTCCTAGTCCTTTCCCTCATTGCCATCCATTACTATCCATCCTTATCCATTTGTCATTAATTATCTCTCCATTTAGGGGGAACTACATTGACCTGAGGTCCAACCAGACTATGTAGGCAATGCTCATTTTCTTAAGTCATCTTAGTCATCCTTATTCCACACTCTCTCTATTTTTTGAGTTTCCATTCCCATTATATTGTTTCTTTGTGAGTATCATAAGCCACACTAACCATTTTATGAGTTAAAATTCCCATTATTTCATAATTTTATGAATTAAAACATTTTTCATGTCTTAATCATACATTGAGTTGAAATGCCAAAAGCCCCAAAAAATTCAAAATGGTCTAAAAGAACTAGAAATTAGAACAATGCTTATAATTTCAATGTAAGATATAAATCCAAAAAATACTAAACATTGGAAAAAGGCTTAAAATATCCTTGAGAGATATAAATCTATAAAATTTAAAAACATTTTTCTTGTCCTAATCTATTCAATATCCTTTATTTATCATTGATCCACTCATGTTATCAAACATTGGAATGTGTCCTTCTCAAATTTACCCTACTAGAGTAGACTCGTTAATTGTTCCAATCATTTTAGCCACCTTTGGTTGTATCCTCCCCTTTCATGTATTCTTAATTTGGGGTACTATTTCATTATAATTATCTTTGAGCCTTCACACATGTATCTCAACTTGGTTAATGATAAGATTCTTTTTGTTTCTTTTTATTTTCATGTTTATGTGTTTTTTGTTTGTTTGTTTGCCTATTCATTTACTTTTATTATTGTTGCCTTGGTTTAGTCCATTGTGATAACAAGGTAATCATCATGGTGTTCTTTGTTATATACTTGTACTTGAGTCTATCCATTGACATACATCACCATTGTCATCATGGTTTTTATCATTAATGTGTCATTTTCATTTGTCTATTGGATTTGGGATTAGTCCTTATGCACACTATGGCCAAGCCATTATGGTTGTTTATATCATAATGCATACCATCATGTGTTATATTACAAACTAGGTGTTCATTCTTATATAAAATTGTTTCATTGAATGCATATCATCAAGCATAATTTACCTATATTATGCATGATAAATATGGCATTTAATCTTTCCATAAAGACATCACAAGACAATAATTGAAGTAAACATGGTTATTTTTATTATAATTAAGGATGTCAATATTTGAATGCACATGTAACAATAGAGACATACATGCTAGTGAATCTTTGTTTTCAATCTTGTTATGATCATTTTCCTCATCCATTTTATTGGATTTTGGGAGAGATACATTGGCCTAAGGTCTATTTAGACTATGTAGGCAACATTAAGTTACATTTAGTTTATGAGGTAAACTTAGCCACCATTATCATATCATTATTTAGTCATTATTGTGTCCTTTTAATCATATATTTTATTACCTTTGAGCATTATCATGTGTTTGGTTTTATGTCTTATTCATTATTTGAAAATTCACTATACCATTGCACCTATGTTTACATCATTCATCTCATATTTAATTTGTGTAACATGTTATATCCTTGAGTTGTATATGCCAATCCACTATACTAGGGTAAACGATTAACTGATCAATGATAAAATATGACATACTAGGGAAAATCATTTAAATAAATAATCAAATCCACCCTATTGGGTAAAATCATTAGTCAATCAATCTATGTTTCTTCTAATTCTAGGCTTTGTAACTTTCACCTTCTTTAGGTAAATCAAAGTCTTCAACTTATTTCAAGATCAATTATTCCCTAAGCTTGTAATTTTCACCCTATTTTAGGTATGTCAAAATGTGTTACTTATTTTTTGGATGCATCCTTCCCACTTCATCCGGCCTTAGGGCCAATTCAATTCTATTTTATTCATCGATGGAAATTAACATATGCAAGAATTGGCTCATATGGATAAATCTCATCCAATAGTTAATTTCACTTTTATTCTTATCCATTTTATTATTTTTGAGGGCCTTTTCATCAATATTATTTTTTAAACAGTCCATTTATGGGGCATCATAAGCATCCCAAAATTTATTTGGAGCATCATTGTGAACTAATTTTTAGTGAATTGAATAAGATTGAATAAAACACGAACACATATTTTTTCAAGAATTAATAATTTTAATAAGTTTTTCATTATTTGAAAATATGTTTCTTTGATTGTATCTCACAATACTATTTTAAACATGGGGAAAATGTATGCACTCAATTGTCACCACTCTTATGTCAAAATTACAATTAACATAACTTATAACAATAACACATGAATCACTAAACATACCCAAATTATTCCATGTAATTGGGACCCATATTCTAAACTTTATTGGTGCATCCCTAATTAGGAAAATGCATTGTATATAACTATGAAATTCATTCAATTTATCTTGAGTCAAATTTCAAATGTGCAAGAGAAATTCGGGATTATGTATGTTGAATGGTTCTTTTGCTATTATAGTCACTTTAGTTTTCATTAATTTAATTAAACTTGTGTAACTAGACTATCCTCTTGTAATAGGAAATTCTATAGATTTTAGAATTTCCTGTTTTCTAAATTAATTAATTGGATTTATCCTTCAACTCTCATGAGAAGTGGCCAATTGTATCATAACATCATCATGTCATCCCAATAATTATCAGGAATAATGACATCATGATGAAATCATCATAGATTTATCAAGTACTACAAAATTAATGCAATAAATATATTATTTTAGAAAGCCATGCCTATTAATTGGATTAATAATTTAAAAATAAAATGCTTTTGGTCCTTCAAATTTGACTTAGCTTGGGACAAGATTCTCATCTAGAGATGGATGGTCCTTATCACTTTTCCAAGACTATAAATACAAGGGCCACCATGAAAAAATAACAAAATTTCTATTGAAAAGATATAATTCATAATTTATTCTAAAACTTGAACCATTTATATCATTTTCATCTACAATTCAATGTAAATGTTAAATGAGGAGATATTGGAGGCACTTGCCAACCATGTTGCCAAATATATTGAGTTTCATAACTAGACACAAACATGTTTGTGGACCATCCAAGAAGATAAATCACTTTGGGAAGGTATAATCATATTTATTATGATTCTTGTTTGTTTATTCATTTCATTGATATTGCCCAACTAAGGTAATAGACCTGATATGTTAATTTCATGAATTTATTTATATTTTGATACTAACAAAGAAGATCACCCTATTCATAATCATATTTCACAATTAATGATTATATATAGGGTAATATTACAAGGCATAAAATGAATTTTCAGATATTAAATTCTAGTGGGGCTTAGAAGAGTAATGAGAATGAGGCTTAGGTTGATTATGTGGGATACTTTTTGGAAGTATCTAAGTGTTTACTGATAGAAATGGATCATCTATAATGTATGGTTCTAAATATGAGGGCCAAGAAGTGGTATTGTATTTATGTATTTGATCATTGATGGATGATTTCTTAAGTTTGGTAATAGGGTATTTGTGAGTGGGTTTACAGTGATAAGTTAATTTAATTGTGTTTAGATATTAATAATTGGTATAATATTGATTTTAATAATAATCAATTTCATAAATTTTTTCATTAAAATGTTTTATATTTGGATTTAAAGAATTTTTGTGAGATTTTTAAGTTATAGTCTTGGTAAAGTTTCTCACCCCAAAGGATTTAAGATAATTAAGATGACATAGTTTGATCATAACATCATGATAAAATACATATCCTAACATGAGTAAACAAATTTAATCATGATCACATGACATGTCTCATGAGAATGACCAATGTTAGTGTGGAACTAACAAAATCTATTAGAGCATATCATTATTCAAAAGAAGTATTCTTATAAATGAAAGGTTTTGATGGAAACAAAAGATACTTAATTTTTCACACTATCAAGGGTTTGTGGGTAGGAGTTTGAGTATATAGTTTGATTATTCCAATTTTTATTGGAGATTTAGATTCAAAATTTATGATAGTGATGGTGTTCGTTAAATTATGGAAAGTTTTTATTGGAATAAAAAACACTGAGAGGGGGTGATCTGAATTAGTGTACAATATTTTCATTCAATTCCATTCATCATTATTTAACCATTCAATCACATATCAACTTGATATAGTAACATCATCAAGAAAACATTCTCATACAAAGCATGAAAGATAAGAACAGATTACATGAACACTATAGATATGTAGTAAAGTTTCATGGGGGATAAAGACACTAAAAAACCACTTGGAATAATGTCTTATAAATAATGGATCACACATTTTGTGAGGCACCAACCCTGCAAGGAGCTCTAACCCCTACCTAGTCAAGCACCCACTCAACTATTCTTTAGAAAGCTCCAGCTTGAAAAGAGGCTCAAAATATATAAGTGACTTGGAACCAACCCAAAAAATTCAAGGAAACTTATACAAGATCCAAACTATAAGGTATCTCAAACTCCCTCTTGACTAAGCACCAACTCAGCCAAGAGAAGCTTGATCACCTCAAGATACCCTATTGCTCAATCAATTGAGGGTGACCTTTTATTTAGATCTCTATCCTCTCTATATAAATTTAAATCTCTATAAAAATCATGAAACACACCTTTTATTTAGTTTTTTTATGCTTTTTTAATCAACATTCAACTCATTCAACTCTCCTTATCCTTCTACCCCTCTCAAATAGCCTTCTAGGCTCACTTGCTCAATATGCCTCTTACTAGGCTCATTAAGTAAATTTAAATTGTAAATCATATTAATACCTCATATTATATGTTAATTTATGATCCTATACTCCCATTTTATGGTATATATGACGTCATTATTCTCCTCAAGGTTCTCTATTTCTTGTTTATGTTCTCATCTACTTAACTAGCCCAAAAAGGCATATTTTGCCTTGAATTTATACTTGAATCTTCCTCTCACCCATATTATCAATCCAAAAAACATTACACATTTGGATAAATATTTTAATGGATCATAAAAAACGTTTCAAAATTTAAACACTCATAATATAGTTTTGTTACCACTCATATGGACCAAAACCCCATTAGGGAGACCTTATGCAATTAGGTCTACCTTAAGCAACATGTTACACTTAGACACCTTGGAGAAATATAATAAAATAAAAATGTTTTAAAAACATAAAATTAACCTAAAATATATAATTCTAACATCTAATTATATTCATATCTCCTGTTAGTTCAATTCACCATTTGAACCATGACATTAGGCCTACTTGCCATTAGGCCTTTACACACAGAAAAAGTTTGCCTAACATAACTAAATTAAACAATAAATTTTCACATATAAACACATGAAAAAATAAATTACCTAATTTTCACCACCAAGTCAATTATACATCACCAAATAGTGCATAATACCTTAAACCAACTCTTGTAATATAACCACTCAGAACTGTCAAACACTGCCAATGTAAAGTCAAGTAAATCTGATTCTTTAAACTTAGAAAGGGATAAAAATTGAATAAAAATTAATTATAATTAACCTAAATTACTTATATAACAACTTAATATTAATTATATCCTTCAAAACTATCCAAAACACTCCAAACGCATCTCTGTTAGATGACTTCTCATAACTGCCAACAAACCTATCAACATAGTCACAATGAATGCTATATTTATCACTTGTAATGGAAATTAGAAACTTTATTATCACTATATATGCATTTTTAAACTCACTCTTATGCCAAAAAACCTTATACCATTCTCTCAATCATGTAACCACTCATTTAATCATACCTCATAATGCTTCATAAGGCACTCTAATGGATTACTCAAAGCTATATTAGCGATCTCATATGAATTTTCATAGCTACCCTTATTTGGCATCAGAGACAAATCTTACCTTGACATCAATTAGAGGCTCAATTGCATGACATCAATGAGAAAACACTTGACAAAAATATCCCCCTTTTTTATTGATGACAAACCATATTGATGGTAAACCATAAATGAACCAATCCTTCTCAACCTAAATATTTTCATCAAGAACTTTCTCCCCCTTTGACATTAATGACAAAGGGTCATCTTCTTGATCATAGATCTAAAAATATCCCCCTAAGACCATGATCTCCTTTCAATCTTTATCAAATGATCATAATAATTCATACATATGAACAACACTCTTCTACCTTAAAATGTATTGGTCTTATAGACCAATCTTTAAATCTCACATACTTACTTAAGAAACTTGAGTTAGCTCCCCCTATCTCTGTTTTACACATATATCATATCATTTTAAACCATATAACAATTTATTAAAATAAACATATAACTCACAAGAATTCCATACCTTTAATTAAAATAACTTCACCTATACATAGGTTTCCGCAGATGATCAACACATTCTATGCAACAACAGTCATGTTAGGGCCAACATAGCCTTATACAAAAGTCAAACCTTTCTCACATGAATATATCAACCAAAAATAATCTCCTTTGTGTTTTTAAGGCAAAACACTAGCTGAATAGCTCATCAAAGTTTCTCCAAACATACCATCCTTCATGCCTATACAACTAACATCATGCCTAAATAAACCCAATAAGGTCTAGGAATAGGTCAAGGAGAAGATTTAAGAAGAAAGACCTACCTTTTAAGGATCACCTTGATTATAACTCAAACTGATATACAATCAATCTTATAACTTAATTTCATGATTAACCAAAAGATGATCATGACCAATAAGTTGAATCTTTATGAAGATGGAACCATTGAAAATCTTCACACACTTCTATTTACAAAAGAAATGTCTCTATGAATCCTAGTAAAAATACCCCATTCCATAGTATATAAAAAAAAAATTAACTTAGAAAATTTCCATAACTCCTTTCTTACCTCCTTGATCATCTTGCATTCATGAAACTGATTGCTTTCATTTAGAATCCTTTTAGGCTTCTCAATCTTCTTCAGCTCACTATCCTCGATATGACAATGTTGTTCATCTTATTATATCTTTAAACTATCTTACCTTCCAAAACATTATCATTAGAATATAACAATAGGAAACCTTGAAAATTCACATGCTCAACTATAACAAATGATTCTTTGTTATCTATAGGCTGCTCAGGACTAATACTCACTATATTTTGAATATCTTATGTAACAAGAGTTCTTTACAAACATTATTATTTAATTATATATCTATGATAACAAATAATCCATCTTCACTCTTGGGCCTAGCTTGATTAGACTTAACTGTCTTAGGCCTCCATACCTGGGTTTGTCTTTTCTTATGTATACTAGGAGTTTTATTTGGATATAATCTAGAAATATGACTAGTCCTATGACAATTGTAGTAAATAGTACTAATAAACTTACCTTTGATATTATTTTTTATTATTCTATGATCCCATGAAGACTTATTCCTTGATATTATTATACAATATTCATAAGACTTCAGCTTGACATTGGTTTGTTCAATCTCTAGCTTTAAGAAACTCAACTCAGATTTCAACTTAGAACATTATTCCTCTTTTGAAATCAAATTTTTCTTTACATCCTTTACTTAACTCTTGAGATCCTTGATGATCTTTCTATCTTCTTTGACCACTTCAACCATTTCATCGATCTTAGTTTGGAGATGACTTTTCTCTCTTTCACATTTCATAAGAGAATTGGCATGTTCTTTAATATTCTTAATGATCATCTCATATTAATCTCTATTAATTTTAGTGTTACTCCTCCTCGTCTCTAAAATACTAATATATTGTTTAAGACCTTTGATCTCTTTCCTTAGTTGTTTGGTGATATTATTCATCTAGGATAAATTTTCAGCTATTAGGATTACACTAAAGGACCAAGCTTTGATACCAATTATTGGAATCAAAACCAATGGGAGGGTGAATTAGTGTAAAATATTTTAGTTCATCATTATTTAACCATTCAATCACATATCAACTTGATATAACAACATCATCATGAAAGCATACTCATACAAAGCATGAAAGATAAGATTACATTACATGAACACCATATCTATGTGGGAAACATTAATGGGGTATAAAACCCACTAAAAAACAAATTTAAATATTATCTCATAATAAATATATCAAAAATTTAATGAGGTACCAACCCCATAAGGATATCCAACCCCTACCTAGTCAAGCACCAACTCAACTACGCTTTAGGAAGTTCTATATTATATATTGGATCCAACCCTCTATGGGAAATGGAACTAACCTAGACATTTAAATAACACTTCTTAAATCCACAACATACAAGGATTCTCTAAATCCCTCTTGACTAGGCACCAACTTGGTCAAGAGAAGCTTAATCACCTCAAGACACCCTATTACTTAATCAACTAATGGTGACCTCTTCTTCAGCTCTTTATCATCTCTATCTATATTCAAATCTCTAACATACACCTATAAAACACATCTAATGTAGCTTATTATTTTCTGTCAATCATTATTCAACTCATTTAACTCTCCTTAGCCTTATACCCCTCTCAAACAACCTTCTAGGTTCACTGACTTAATATGCCTCTTACTAGGCTCATTAGGTCAATTAACCTTGTCAATAATACTTAGACATCTTGTTATATATTAATTTATGATATTATACTCCCTTATGATGGTCTCTATGATCTCCTACTCATCAAGGTGATCTCTTGCTCATTTATGTTCTCATCTACTTAACTAGCCCAAATAGGCCTATTTTGCATTGTATTTATACTTGACTCTTCCTCTCACCCATATTTGTTAGCCAAAAAACTTTCATAACTTGTATAAATATTATAATAGGTCATAACACATGTTTAAAAAGTGAAACACTCATCATATAGGTCATTCACCACTCATAGGGATGAAAAACCCATTTGGCCTAATAGAGACAATGCAATTAGGTCCACCTTAAGTAACATGTTACAATTAGCCACCTTGGAGTAACATGAGCATATAAAAATTAATTAAACACATTAAAAAAACCTAAAATATTCATTTTATTACATACACTTATCTACATACCACGTATTAGTTTAATTTACCATTTGAACCATGTTATTAGGTCTACTTGCCATTAGGCCTTTACACATAAAAAGTCTACCTCACATAATTGAAGCATACAATAAATTTTGCCATATAAAATAATAAAAAAATAAAATTAATAAGTCATAAATTAACTAATGGTAATAACCAAGTCTATTATACATCACCAAATAGTGCATAAGACCTTAAAATGAACTCTTACAATATGACCACTCAAAACTGTCAAACACTGCCAATGTATAGACAAGTACATTTTATTCTCCACACTTGAACATGGAAAAAATTGAATATAAATAAAATATAATTAACCTAATAGACTTATATAATATATTAATATGTATTATTTCCTTCAACACTATCCAAAATACCCCAAACTCATCTCTTTTATATGACTACTCAGAACTACCAATAGGCCTATCAACACAGTCATAATGAATGTTATATTGAGAACTTTTAATGGAAATTGCATGAATTTTAAATTAAATTAATATTTATAATATTATATATATATCACACTCAAATATATATATATATATATATATATATATATATATATATATATATATATATATATATATATATATATATATCAATTTTTTGTGTCAAACATTGGTCTTTTAGAACAATTTGTCAAGCTATTCTCTCACAACCCTTAAACAATCAAACAAGCCAATTTGTATTTCATATTAAACCTCTTAAGGCAACTCTAAAAATTAAATAAATCATATATAGGAAAATAATGTCTAAAAAAAACATCATATCCATTATATGTTTCATATAAGTGAAAATATCCTAAAACTCACCATTCTCAGTCACATATTGAAGTCCATCATTCTACCTAGTGAACTAGTCATGGTTAACATGACTTCAAACACATATATAAATAATTATACAAAATTTAAATTCATTATAATGGTACTATTTTACGTTTACCATTCTAAAATTCTCAATATTTTAGTCTTTACATTCGTTTCTTTGATCACTAGTTTTTATGGTTTTTACCATAATCAAAACCTTTGAATTTAATGGGTAATAACTAAAATTGTAAAAAAAAATTATAAATTAAATTAATTTTCGGTTATTATTATCACTTTATATTAAAAAAAATTCCTTTTTACATCATACCAAAATTCTTGATATATTGGCTTCTGTGAACACTTATTTGCTCACTGGTCTCTTATACATATAAATATTCACTTTAAATTTGAATCCCAACAATTATATTTTTGAATACCAGTAGCTATTTCTTAAATATTAAACTTTATTCTCTTTGGCATGTTACAATATACTAGAACTTTTTAGGCTTATATATTTAACTAGGGATCTATTCAAGACACCAAATTTACAGGGTACCTTCTTGGCACAATGGACATCTCCATGAAAACCTTTGACCAAGGTTGTCTTTCCAAGTACTTAAAACAAATGCACAAAATTATGAGTATATTAATACCTATGTGATTGTCTACGATTATTTAGGTCCTTCTTAGTATAGAGGATGCATGTTTCTCTCTCCAAATGATCAAATGACACACCACACCTTCACCAAGACATCTATGGATGCTTCACAACCTCTTCTTTGTCCTCATTAACCTGTATACACTCTTTTCACTACTTCCAAAGCTCATATCAAAAAATATCATCACTTTTATACCTGTTTATACATTATTACAAGGCCTAAATCAAGGTTATGTAAGATACCTTGATGCCTTGACCTATACCTTTTTTGTATGCTCTTAGTATTATATTTTACGCCTTCAATATTGAACACATACATGTCATCATCACCATGCCTCTACAATCCATTTGCATTCTTAAAAACTAGGTCATCAACTATATCTATTAGGTTCCACACCACTTAGAAAATTTATTTCCACTGTAGAGGCATTTTGTAACTCACTCTTATGCCAAACAACCTTATGCCATTCTCTCAAGCCTATACCCACTTATTTCATCATACCCCACAATTCTTCACAAGACACTTTAATGGATTACGCAAAAATACACTATTGATTTCATATTAATGATCATAGATACCCTTATTTTTAATCAAAGACAACTTTTACCTTGACATCAATGATAGGCTCAACCACATGTCATCAATGACAACACACTTGCAAATAGTTTCCTTAATTGAATAATGATTCATAAGAAAATATTTTAATTTAGCTTGATCAAGATCCTCTTTTAAGGTTTAAGGAGAAAATATTTTTAATTTTTATTGAAGATAAGTTTTGAAAGTATTAATAATGAATTTAAAGATATTTTCATCTCTCATGTTATGATCTGCTTTATGGGCTAGTGATTTCCATATTTTGATAAATGTATGAGTAGGTTTAGTAGGTAATTGTTTGGAATTGATGAATTGACTAAATTTTTTTTTACCAAGATCATTTTGCTGAAATGATTTAATGAGAGAATTTATGAGATATTCTAGTTTCCATATGGAATGTTTGGGATGTTTATTATACCTTTCTAGATCATCTCCCATAATATTTTTGATAAGAAGTTTAGTGGTATCAAAAGTGTTGTTTTGGATCCATTCCTTATAAATATTGCTAAATGATTTAATAAATATAGTAGGGTCTTTATTTCAATCATAATTAATGGTTGGGAAGACATTACCAATATAAATGGATATGATGAATGGGGCTAAAGGTTCATTTTGAATGTGTTGAAGTAATTTTTTTGCTTGAAGGTTGAAGGATGATGTTACCATTAACATCTATAAGAAGAGGAGGGATAAAATTTTGATTATTTTATGACATGATGATAGGGGATTGACTTTACATATTTAAGATATGATTTTGTATCTGGATAATTTGGGAATTGTTAGTTGTTTTTATAAAATTCATTTTTGAACCATTTAATCAATAATTTGAGTTGTATCTATATTTATATTGGGAGTTCTATTGGCATAAGGTGGAATGTTAGTGTTTTTAGGAGGGAATTTACCAATGTTAGATATATGAATGTTCCATATATGAGGGTTCCTTATGGAAGGGTTCCCTATGTTAGAATTAATTGGTCCAATGGTAAAGTATGGATGTTTGTAAATAATACCATTGAAGTTAAGATCATCTAGATATTAATTTTGAGTAATGTAGACCATGTTGAATTTCATTTATCTAGATGAGGGTTGAGAGTCATTATGCCATAAAGGGCTATCCTCTTGGGTGGATAAGGTAGGTAAGAGAGCAGAAACAATGTAAACTAAGAATGGGTTAAGATAGTAAAGTAATATATTAATAGGTGATTTCATGATGCTAATCAATGTGGAAGAGAAACAATAGGCTAGAAGGATGAAAGAAAAAAAGGCTGATAAAATATTCTAAGTTAGCCATGAGTTATAAGAACAACCAGGTCAATCTAGTAATTTTTATGGTATTCAAATAATATAATGAGTCATCTAGGATCTATAAAATCAAAAAACTTGATCTAGTATAACTATGGAAATATGGAACTATAGTTATAAATTATACTAGGCCATCCATGACTTACAAGGTGGACCATGTTTGATATCATATGATTTTGGAAAGTTATGGAAAATTAAACTAAGTCAACCAAGACCTATAGGGTTGAGTAAATTGATCTAGTTGGGTATATGGATAAAAACATAGGTTTTTCAAAGATTACTATTGAATTTATATGTTAAACCTTTAGTAGGCACTGAACTCAAAGGGATAATGCAAATAGTCAATCACTTATGTAGTGATTAAGTTCCAAAAAATGAGTATGTACATGGATGCTTCTCATATGTTCCCTCTCTAAAAAATTAGATCAAATCAAATCATCAATTAATTATGTATATACACCCATAAGGATGCCATAATATGTTCCATATGGGAAGATCATTCACCACATTAGCATGACAAATAAGTCAAAGTGCGTAGGCCTCCTTGAATTAGAGAAATGAAAGAGAAGTCTGTGAGAGTAATTCCATATCATGAAGGGCATGCTTAAGATCTCCTATATTCTTTAATTCTCTTTTTCATATAATTTAATAACATTAAAATTATGAAGATTCAAACTAAATATCATATTTTCCCATTTATGCCCTTGTAAATGAATATTGTGATCTCAAATTGCACAATATTCTCTTCACATACTAGTGTTGGTTGAAAACAAGGCATAGATCATGAAGACTACCAAAAGAAACTTTGAATAAAATGAGTTTGGTCTAGGATGCATTTCCATATAATATGTCTCTAGGTACCCTTTTTGAGCTCATAGTCACACTACACAACCAATTCACTATGTGACCTTGATTGTACAACCACATGCAATAACTTACAAATCCGAGTGGGAGACAACCCTAATACCTATGTAAGATGATGAGTAATAACCAAAGGGTACACCTACAACACCACACATCAATATAATGACCTAGTTTGATTAGCTAGCAACTTCTATAAATGAAAATAGCTTTTGAGATTGATTATATATCAAAAGAACCAAATTAGAGCAAAATTGAATATAGGGAAACTATCATCAGAACATGGGAACATGATATCTTATAATAAATACCCCAAATCATTCTCTACATTATTATTAAATGTAATAAAATTTCATAGTCCATATGTATATAATTTCATATTTTTGTATATAAAATGTATACATTCCATATATATTCTCACATTTTAGTAAAACATGGTACATAATCCATATTTATTCATATCAAAGCTCTTAATGCATTTCAAAAAAACTAGTACATAGAATGTTCATATAAATCCATTCTCAATCAAATTCAAAATATACACAGTCCTTTGTATTATATATGTATACTCATATATTCATAATTCATTTAACTGAGTATATAGATATAATATAGGTTTGTAACTAGACTTAGTTATCATGTATATCAAAACCATCTACCTAAGTTTCTACATTTCCTAAGTTAGGACATTTTACCATTGTAAGGAAATGAATCCATTTAACCCTATCTAATATGCACATGATTTAATTTCCTTTCAATAAGGATTTAATGGGATAGAGGTTTATTTTTGTGGATGGTCGATCCATCCACAAGGCTAAACTTATATCATTATTAAAATGCAAAACAAATCCAAAAACCCTAAGAGATAATTGAAACATAGATTTTTGCTTTCTCCACATAATAATAAAATAATGATACCAAATTTATAAAATATTCCAATTGAAACTGTATGAACCATAAAATCCCTCTCCTTTACTTTACTCTTTCTCTTCTCGTTTTTCTGCCTCTCTTCTTTGTATGTGTCTCATACCCTTCACCATCTCTTCTCTTATCATTATTTTTCCTGTATATCTTTTCCATTCAAGATTTCATGCAACTATTAGCTCATAGCTCATATTTCTCCATACATAATCTAAATTATGTATTTAAACTAAAACTAAAAATAGTTAACTTCATTTTGACTAAGCCAACAAAAACCCTAATTTATCTCAAACTTTCCCCAAGTTTATTTAATCATTAATTTAATCTTTTAAATCCTTCATGAGCAGTATACATTACATGCATGTTTATCTCCTCACAAAAGTCTACTTTTAACATTTTTAACAATCATAACTAACACTTTGAACTTACCATGGTCTATGCATGCTAACAAAGACTAGATTTACTTCTTAGGATAGTTTTATGATATAATGTATTTTTTTAATAACTTGTTAGAGATAATAATATCACAACTTTTAATAATAATGTGACTAACATAAATTTTATTATATTCTTTTATCCAAAATTGTAAATCAAATAATTATTACACCAAACATAATAGTATTATAACAACACAATCATTATGTTATTACTACGTTATATAGACTATCCTATTTATTTTGTTATATATATATATATATATATATATATAAAGATATTTAAGCCATAAAATGATATTTACCAAATATCATAATGATAACTAGTTAATGTTCTAAACATTATAAAGACATTATGGTTAGTTTATAGATAGTAGTAAACAGATATTAATCACATAGATTTACATTCTTATAAGTATTAATAATCATTAATTCAGTAACATGACATACTCATACATCAAAATTATACATTAAATATATGTATAATAGACATAATGTAATCACATAAGACTAATTCCACATAATTATTAAACTGAACTAACACACATAATCATTTATTTAAAGGCAGATAACATTAAAATGTACTAAGACTAATAATTTAAATAATGAATATAATGTGTACTATCTAATGTGGTGTTTTCATGAGTTTTATCCATTCCATTATCTTCCCCCAACACCTCCATCTACATCATCCTCTATAATTATGCTCTCCCTCTGTCATGTTATAAGGAATGAGAATTTCCTACATCTAACTCATGACAAGAAAGTAGTTATCTTGTAACATCATGATATAAATCATAAAATTCTACTATAACAATAAATTAATATGATAATAATATAAATAGTATACTTACAAATAATTCATAACAATGTAATCTGTAATCAAATACACATACAACTTTTACATAATAACATATGACTTATAAATTAGTTAAAAAGTAAATAATTAGTTTAACAACCACAATAATCTAAGGATAATTAGGTATATCAACTTAGTGAGAAATTAAGATATGACAAAGGGTGAAAAATGATGATGTAAATAGGCTTGTAACTCTAGGCACATAGTATGACCTCCCATGTAGTATAAAGAACAAGTCTAAATAGATTGTAAGACTCATATTCAAATCAAAAATCTTAGATAATGCATGTAATTAATAGGTGTTTAAGAGTGATGAATAAATTATCAACTTCTTACAAGATGAATCTAAGTTTTATGATAATAATTAACCTCAAATCTCAACTCAATACAAAGGTCCTATCATTCAACTAAAGGGAAATAATCTACCTATGGGGATAGTCATGCTAGAAAGTCTATTCAACTCTAATGACCAATTTAAAGGAGAGAGGACAAATATGATAGTACAAGAGGAGATATTCAATATGATATCCATTTATGATGATAAGATCCTTAAAGGTGGTAAGGTATATTTCCCATCTAAAATCAAACAATTCATTGAGATAAGTATAAGGTATGATGATATATTTGCATGGATATATAAATACCTTGGAGGATTTTATCTAGGATTAGCCTAACATACGATTGAGCTTGACCCCAATACTAAGCCAATTAAGTAGAATTAGATTATGGTTAATCCAAATCTTGAGACCTTAATGAGGAAGGATCTCTAAAATCTCATTTAGTCTAAAATGATATTTCCAATCAAACATTCCTCATGGGTGGCCAATTTGGTCCCAGTGTATAAGAAAAATGGAGAGCTCTGCTTGTGCTTAGACTTTAGTGACCTCAAAAAAGCCTTCCTCAAAGAAAATTACCCTTCCTAATGTGGAATAAATTCTATAAATAGTCACAAGCACATAAATATTTTTGATACTAGATAATTATTTAGGATATAAATAGGTGCTTGTGTGGGAGTGCGATCAATTCTAAAAACTACATTTACCACTAAATCGAGAACCTTTGCATACTAAAGGTTACCCTTTGGTATAAAAATGTAGGAAATACCTTCTAAAGGGCCATGGATATGGTGTTCAAGGTACTCATCAATAATATCATCTTGGTTTACCTTGATGACATAACTATTTTCTAAAATCATGCAACAAATCATTCGGGCCACCTAGAACAAGTCTTAAAAAAACGTTGAGATTTAAAGATCTCTCTAAACCTGAGCATGTGCATATTTATAGTACATAAATTCAATATTTTGGGACACATCATCTCCAAATATGGAATCGTAATTGAACCTAAATAAGTCAAATCCATTTTATTGCTCTCACTCCCAGGTCACAAGAAAGGTCTCGAAAGATTATTGAGAAAAAATAAACTTCATCAAAAGGTTTGTGTTGAGTTTCATGACTGTAGTTAAGCCCATTACAATTAAGCTTAAGAAGATAATTGCATTCATCTAGATCCAAGAAGGCTAAAGTAGTTTCAAGCCCATTTATCATGGCATTTTAGAATATCCTAAATTGATAAACCCAAAATACATCAAGGATTTCATCTTTTATGTATTTGGTAGAGATGAAGGCATATTAGCTATTATCACATAATAAAACAATAACTAGTTGGAGTAACCTATCACTTTGTTTATCTAGGTGCTCAAGGATTACAAGTGGTGATACAAGTTTTTAGAAAAGCACATCCTTACGGTAATAATAATGCTCAATAAATTAAGGCACATTCTCTCCAATAATAGGATCCATATTATATTATATCACTCAAGTATAAAGGAATTATTACTTATCAAGGACATAGGTGAGAAGAGAGTTAGTTAGGTCACAAAGGTGATAGAGTATGACATAGACATCTAAATATCAGAGATGGTACAAGGAAAGCAACTCTATGAGCATTTAGCATAGAATATGAAGAATGAAGACTAAATAGTTCTTATACTACACAAGAACCAACCAAAAGACCAATACACCTTAGTAAGATATAATGAGAGTATGAGGATATTCCTTTAGACTGGCACATATCTACAAGACTTGAATAAATCCAAGCATAGACACTTTAGATTAAAATCTATTCCTTATGTGTTTGTCAATGGTGGAATTTTCTAAAGATATATAAATGGAAATTTCTTGTGATCCATAGAGAAAAATAGTTGAATAGGATCTTAGAAGAGTTCCACAATGGATCTCTAGGAGGTCATTACTCATTAAAGGCCGCTATAGTGAAAATTATGAGAGCATGTTATTATTGGACACATCTATTTAAAGATGCACATAGCAAATCTATTATTGGATAAATGTGATATTATTTACTATGAAATGAAAGTGAATGTAATTTCTTATGTTAAAAAGGAAATGTATATAACAAGGTTGACTAGACCAATCTAGTTGTAAAATTGAACATAACAAATTCAAGTAGGCCAATCTTGTCTATTATTAAAATAAACATAGTTAACCAAGTTGACTTAGTTTGTTTGGTAGAATAGATAGACAAAAAACTGAGTTGAGAAATTTGACTTAGTTGACTATGTGATAGAGTTTTAAAAATTAAACAACTGGTAAAATTTTAGTATAAAAATGAAAAATTAAGTAATTTAAAAAAAAAATAATAATAAATTTAGGTAATTGAGAAAAAAATGGTATACAAAGTGTTTCACCAAAATTTGTCTATTTCATGTTTAAAGAAAAATAAATGAGAATGATATGGATAAGTGATTAGAATGAACCTGGATTGTTTTACACACTATATCTAGACATTGTGAGTACTCCTCTTTGGCTAGGGAGGACTACCTACAAGTAAGAAAGCACTACACAAAATGTTTATTAGTAGATAAATGAGCGGGCTACCAAGATACACACTTGTTCCATGAAGTGTGAAACTTGCTTAGAGATGACAATCCACGTTTGAGAGATAAAAGAGTAATAAATAACTAAAAAAGAGCTAAAGAGAGTGAAAGAGAGATAATATTACCATTACTCACAACCTAAGTACAATAAAAAGTGATAGGGTGTAGGTGGTATATTTTGTTTATATTTTAGAAGGTGTTTGGGTGGGTTTTGGAAAGGTTAGGAAATCCATAATCAATGACATTAGTAAGGAAGTGATCTATATCAATTATGTTACTAAGGTTAGTGGGTGAAGGTGATCGATGTCAATTAGGTAATAGAGGTCGATAAGGGAAATATTGCTTAAGATCTTGTAGAAGACTTTTTTGGGTCTAGAGAATGGTTTTGGTCAAGTATAGAAGGTTGGAGAGAGTTTAGAGAGAGAGAGAGAGAGAGAGAGAGAGAGAGAGAGAGAGAGAGAGAGAGAGAGAGAGAGAGAGAGAGAGAGAGAGAGAGAGAGAGAGAGAGAGAGAGAGAGAGAGAGAGAGAGAGAGAGAGAGAGACGAGAAATTGTTTAGATGGATTTGGTTAGAGGTTTGGTGTGTTAGGTCAAGGGGAAACAAGTAGGGAAGATTTATAACTCCCTCATAGGGGTTCGGTTAGGAATGTGTATAATAATGAATAGTAGATATAAAGTGATAGTAAAGTAAATGCTTAAAAGACCTACAAAATTAGTGATATACTTAGCTATAGTGGTGAATAAATGATAAGTGCCAAATGGATTGCTCCTATTAGGTAGTCTGAATAGATTTATTTAAATAGAGAAAATAAGTAGATGTTGTTGGTCCTCCTAAAGAGCTTGGTTCTTGATCTAGATTGACTGACATAAGATAATAGTAAGCCAGGATGATGAAAGTTGAATGTTAAGAGCTTGGATGAAAATAAGAATGAGTTTTCTTGATTTTTTTATCACCTAAACATAAATTTAGAATTTAGCTTATATAACCAATATTGGTGATCCCACTGATGTTGGTCATGGGCTGACTGACATGGGTGGCCTTAAAAGTGGCAAAAATACTATTTTTGGCCAATTTTTTATCCTCAAGCCATGTGTGGCACCCATTATAGAATATAAAAAATAAGAGGCTAAGATAGATTTAGTTGGTTAGGAATTTAGTTTTGAGGTGAGAATAAGTCTTGGGTAGTTAGGATAAGGGGAATAAGTCTTGAGGTGACTCATCAAGTGAGAATACATCTTAAGATGAGGTGGCTTGATAAGGTGGCAAAAGGGGTTTTTAATTAAATTAATTAATTATTTTAAATTAATTAAATATGTGAGGGGTAAAAGTATGGGTTATGGAGGTTAATTATTATTATTGAAAAATGGGCTAAAGGGGGTTTTGACAGAAGGAGTTATGCATGTGTATGTGACATAATTCTAGTGTATACATTTGTCCCTTTTTGTATTGTATTGTGTACTAACAAGTTGTAAGAAAAAAATAAGATTTATATGATTGAGGTATTAGATGACTTATCCCCCCTCAAAATGGGAATCAATGGAAGAAAAACTAGAATTAGGGACCAGTTTGATTAGAAGTGAATTGGGTAAGTAGAGGAGAACATGGTATTTCTAATAGTACGTATACTATTATGAGCTATAGTTGAAAAAGTCAAGAATAGGTAAGGTTGAGGAGGACTCAAATAGAAATAACCAAAGCATAGCTTGTAAGTGATAGCTGAGAAGGTTAAAACATTCAAAGTTATAGCTCTAATGGTCTATGTGTGTTAGGTATCCAAGGTAGGAAGTGCCCCTGGGAAATACAAAAGGGTTGTCATGTGATAAGATAAGCTTGGTTACCATCCAAAACACCTAATATGCATGTGTGTATATAATAGCCAACTATAGTAGAATAGCATAATCAATCAAGACAAGCAATGCAAGGTTAGTGTAAAAGGGTTAATGAGAGAGGAGATATTCATGATCTCTAAGTGAACTCATCATAGGTAGAAATTTAAGTGATATCCAAGGGTGTTTATCATAGTTGGGGAAATAGATGTGATTTCTAGGTTGGTCGTCATAGTCAGGGAGATATAATTGATATCCAAATTGAGAGTATGGGTAAAGTCTAAAAAATAGGTGTTTCTTGTTGGGGAAAACATTAATTCAATGGTGTTAATGTCAGTGACATTATTGATATTAGTAATAATTAATGTCAATGTCAGAAAATTTGCTGATATCAATGGCTTAGGGTAACATTGCTAATGTCAGTCAATTTAAGTGTTGATATTGATGGATTAGATCAAGGATGCCGATGTCAAAAATTGACCAAACCTAACAAAAGGGGATTTGGTGACTAACCAAAATCATCTATAACTTTTCATTGGAGAGAAAAAGAGATGTGAGAGTGATTGAGATGGTAGAGCAAAGAAGGGACCTAATGGGAGGCATGCCACCACAAGAGCTAGTTATACTATCCCAAAGGAGATAAAGAGATGAGGTAAGAGTATCTATGAGTTTTTTTGAAACTTGATTTGGTTATTTTGAGTTTTTAGGCTAATTTATAGGTGGTGGAATAGAAAATGTTAGTAGAGGGGTAGGAAATGGGGTAGGGTAGTTTTAGGATAAGTTGTGGGGAATTTGTAATAGTTTTTAGATTAATATTATAGTTTTCAGGATGGGTCATTTATCCCTAAGGCTAAACTAGTTGACAATGTCATTGGGGTCCATCGATGTCAGCTAACATAGTACCAAGGTCGATAGGTATCTACCAATGTCAGTCGACACTTATGCCTACAAAGCATCAATGTCAACATTAAAACCAATGTTAGTGACTGTGAAGAACTAAAAAAATAGGAGAAAGGGTTAGTTTGGATCACTAATGGAAGTAGTCAAGTAGCCTAATGGCCGAACTAGTCTCAAAAGACCCTGTGTTGATTGAGTGATGCCTACATAGCCTAGTTTAGATCCTCAAGCCAATGTAGTTTTCCTAGAGCCTAGGGAAAAATATCGAAGGTATGGTTTAAAAAGAGAGGTTGAGATAGGTCAAAGGACCTAGGCCTTAAAAGAGAGGGCATAGGGTTGAGGGGTAGGTATATAAGTCATGAAGCCTAGAGCTATGATAGGTAATGGGCCTAGGGTTGAAAGAGAGGCAATGAAGCCTAGGGTAGAGATGGGAGAGTAGGGTATATATTTAGGTGGGTATATGGTTGAGTTAACCTTAGAAGACCCTATGTTGATTGAGTGTTACCTACATAGCCATTTAGGGCCTTAGGCCAATTTAGTTCTCCCAAAGAGAAGGGAAGAATGTGGTGATAGATTATATTAAAAAGTATATGACTTGAGTTATGTGAGTATGGATGTAGGAAAGATTGGAGTTGACATTACAAAATCACCTATCAAGGATGTTGACACAAATGAGGAGGGATGTCACCCTAGATGTGTGGGAGCATAGGTTAGTGGTGGGTTTAGGAGGAATGCAATGATATTATAGAGTCACTTGAGATGTGAGCCTTATGATAGCACTAATCAAGAGGTGGGGTCACATCACCAACACCTTCCATCTACTGACTAAAGAGTTGACAATGACCCAAGAGGATGTGTATAGGATATTATAATTACCACTCTAAGGTGAGGAGCTCTTCTCATGATCAATAAAGGAGCATGATATACACATGGTGGATTTATATAATGATCATGTTAGTGAGGTGACATATCATTCAATGAGTTTCACCTATGAGCCATTATATATAGCTGATGAGGAGCAACATCGACTGAGCATCTTGATGATGATAGGGATCATAGTGTATGCACTACCAGATCTAGATGGTGGTTGATTTTTTATTACATTGATGGGTGTGCTAGCATAGATGATTAAGTAGTAGACTATTTTTGCATGGGGAGTAGTGTTTTTAGCTTAGTTATATAGAGAGCTATGGGGTTTGAGACTATGATAGTGGTATAATTTGTGTGTCATCCATTTACTGTATTGTTGGGCATATGAGATATCATGGTTACATGACCATTTGGGCTACCTAACATGATTCTATCTAGCTTCAGGGTTGGGTTTAGATGGTGGAGGGACGGTATGGCATAGACTTGAGTGGATAGTGTATTACATGACATCACTTATTATAGGCACATGATTGATGGTTTGATCTTGGTAGATATTTTATGGAGACCCTACTTGATATACCCCATATTTAGAGGATAGGCACAATATCTTATTAGATTTCAAAGCTCACTATGGGTTAGGGGGAGATGAGTCGATGAGCTAGAGATGGTACCCATGGCATGGGTTAGGAGGTAGTTTGGCTTACTATAGGATGTTCTACCTACCTTCCCTTAACGTAAGAGGGATGATATAGAGGCACCCCTAAATTTACCTCAAGATATAGATGGGATATATTTTGAAGAGCTACCAATGAGGTTGGATGTAGTTGACCTAGGGTGTATAGTGGCATATATGGCTTGGTGGGCTAGTTTATATCCCATAGTTGAGATTAGGAGGCCACCAGTAGATTTGTAGGGTGTGGTGAGGGAGAGAGATATAGTTGTAGATGTATGGGATACATTAGTGTAAGCGAGATATTTCATACAAGCACATGTATTGGCCTTATAAGGACACGTAGATATTTTTTAAGGCTAAGTTAGGGCACTATAGGGATAGTTAGGGCACTACAAGGCTAATTCAATGTACTACAGCATCAATTTACTTCATTGATAGTGGAGAGGGATAGTTTGAGAGCATTAGGTTAGGCTACTCCTCCTCCTCCACCATAGGGACTAGTATAGGCCAAGATATCAGTAGGTGTGATGGAACCACCATAAACTATATCTATAGCTAGATATAATACTACCCTAGATGAGATTTCCTATTATGAGAGGGCCATTAGGGAGTTCCTATAGATTTAGAGCTATTATGAGTTCAAGAAGTAGGAGAGATATGTGTCACATGCCACAACTTTTAGATCATGTAAATGTAGATGGGCTGAGAGTGGAAATGATACTACTTCATCATGACCACATGAAGAGCCTCAAGGACTTTGAGTGCCAGAGTTTGCCCCTTTTGATTATATTTTTATATGTACACTGGCCTACAAGCCAAAGATGAGAGATGTATGTTTGGTTATGGAGCTAAAAGCTTCACTAATGTAGACATGGAGGAGGTTATAGAAGGGTTGCAGAGTGTCATAGACACCAGCATCGGTCAGGTCAACCGACGTTGACAGGATAAGGTAGGAAGGCAACCGACGTCTGTCAGAAATCGGTCGGTGTCGGCACCCCCCAAGTAGATAGGGACTGATGTCGGTAACCTGTGTGGTTCAGACTGCGAGTGTTTTATGAGTAGTTAGCTAACAAACCAAGTGTTTGCATGTCAAGAACCAAATTTAGACTAGAAACTGTGGATCTAATTATTGTAATTAGGTGTCTAATTACTGTTTACATGAGATCTATTTAAGAGAATCATTGGTTGTATTGTAAACTTGTGCTAGAGAGTAAGAGAGAAATAATATAAGCTCCTTCTATGTGTGAGGTGAGCAATGGTGTGTTCTTCCTAGTGCCACAGTACCAAGTGTGGGTGATGGATTGGAGAATCGGCAAGGTTCTTCATGTATGTATGATCTTGGTCATCAGGAGAGCATGGATACTTTAGGAGATCTACGTGGTAAGTAAGATCATTGATTTACAGGTGTATGCGTGTGCAAGGTCAAGGTTCACAGGTGTGTATAACTAGATTGATTTGCAGGTGTGCAAGATCAAAGAGGACAGCAACACAACAGGGAGCAGAATTAGGTGGGATTTACTTGGAGTATGTTTGAGTACTTATGGAGTGCGTGGAGCACTTGTGGAGTGCATGGAGCATAGGTGTAAGGTGAACACCAACTCTATGTTTGAGTCGTGTGTTGGGACCTAAGGGAGAGAGCTTTGAGGGAAGATTTACTGTTTATGCCCTAGAGGTGTGGGAGCCCTAGAGGTGTGTAAGGAAGAAGAACTATGGCAGCCTTATTTGTTGTATTTCCTTCTGGAAGAGTTTTAATACAAGTTGTGTATTGTCTCTCATATCATGTGTTATTTCTGACTTCTAGTTACTTGTGTATTCTGGTTAATTTCCGTATGTTAAGTTTCTTGGTAATCAATTGTGTGCTTTCATTATTTATCCCAACATGTGGTATTAGAGCAAAGGTTGTAGGGAACAAGTTTTGTGTTTGGTTATAGGTCACTCTTAGGGTTTTCTGATTGAGTGGGAGTAGAGCAATGGTAGATCAAAGTAAGTTAAGAATGGAGAAGTTGAAAAGCATAGATGGTCACTTATGGTCCTATGGAAAGAAAGAGCAGGTAAAAGAATATTGTTGGTTGGTAGCAGATCAGCATGAAGGAACTAAAAATGTAGATGTTGCAAGTGCTATTACATAGGATGCTTTGGGAGGTTTCTGGGATAAAGTTGAATCTTGGATAATAGATTCTATTGCCTCTTTCCATGCAGCCCTAAGGAGAGGAGCTGGTGAGCCTTGACAAAGAATTGGCAAAGGGGAAGTGAAGCTGAAATTGTAGGTGGTCAACACATGGGTGTTGAAGCAGGTCATGCAGGTCATAGGTTTGGAGATGTGGCTAATTTATTCAAAAAAGTTGGGTGATGATAGATGCATAAGAGCTCTCACAGCGGATGTACTTGAATTAGCTAGTGGTAATAAAATAGGCACTCTTTATCTACTTGTTTATATTACCGATTCTTCTTGTGTTGCAGAGACGTGGCTTTGTAGGCTTGGTCACATGAGCAAGAAGGAGATGCATGTTCTTAAGCAAAAGATAGATATGTTTGATAGGCTTAAGAACTAGAAAGCCTTGGTGTTTATGGAGGAGATGGCAGACAGAGACTAGTGGATGGGCCTGGATACTTCTGAGCAGGGCAATTTGGACATGGGTTTTGATTCAAAAGAGCTCGCGGGTAAAAAGTCATCACTCACAAGAAAACAAAGGTACCGACATCGATAGGAAAATTGATGTCGGTAGTAGGTAAGACCGACGTCAGACATGAGGATCGACATCAATAGTAGGACATCGATGTCGGTAGGGTTGGTAGTCAAGACAGGTACAGGAACTGACGTCAGTTGGATGTAGACTGTGTGGTGACTAAGGTCGATCACTGTAACAGATTTTGGGTGGATAACAAGCTGTCAAGGAGTCTCAAATGCCCATATGGAGGACTGAAGGTGGTAAGTAAGCCTCAAATTTATTGTTCCTCTTCTTTATATTAGTTGTTGACTGTAGAGCAAGAAGGATCTAGGAAACAGTGGGAGCGTGGCAGGTATAGAATGCAGAACCAAGCAAGAGATCTGGTAGGGTTGCCAGCCAGTATGAAATCATAGAGATGAATGGATACTTTAGTTGAAGAATAGAGAGAACAGACACGTGAGATGGAAGGCTAGGGCATATGGTCTTGAGGAAGCTGCAAGACAGTGGTACAGGTTTTGACAGGTGGATGACAAAGCATGACTTTAGTCAATGTCAGGGTAACTACTATGGTTTGTCTTACTAGGTGGATGATGAGTCATGACATTATCCTATTACTGTATGTGGATGGTATGTTTGCTAGCAGGTTTATACATACAGGGTTTTGCTGAGCTAAGGGTAATATTAGTTCAGTGGTTTGCTATGAAGAATTTAGAGCAGCAAAATTCTTTGGCATGGGAGACATGGGAAATCACAGGTTGATTTTGTCTCCAGTGGGAGCTGATGTGAATCAGGTGTTGGTGAGGTTTAGGATTCAGAACTGGAGCACAATAAGGGTTGGACAGTTCAGTGTCCAAAATCACATGAGGTCTGGTATAGACCTGAGTTTGCCCAAGCAGTGGGTGTTGTTAGAGAGTTAGGAGCCAATTCAGAGAAGTGGATTCTCAGGGATGTGAGAGGGACCAGCAGTAGGGATTCATGCTATTCAGGGTTAGGACTTCACTACATGGGTTTGTAATTTTGGATGTGGTAGGGTACTTAGATGACAGGAGGTACACCACAGGTTATGTGGTGGGTTATCTTTAGGATTGAGCTTGAAGAGGGATACAAGCCAAGAAATAGATTAGACAGAGTATAAGTACAGGTATAGTGTAGCTGTTTATCTCCAAGTGGGAGATTGTTAGGTTATGGAGCTAAAATATTCACTGATGTAGACATGGAGGAGGTTGCAGAAGGGTTGTGGAGTGTCACAGACACCGGTGCCAGTCAGGTCAACCGATGTTAGTAGGATAAGGTAGGAAGGCAATTGGCATCGATCAGATGTCAGTTGGCATCAGCACCCCCCATGCAGATAGGGACCAACGTCAATCACCTGTGTGGTTTGGATTGTGAGTGTTTTGCGGGTAGTTAGCTAACGAACCAAGTGTTTGCATGTCAAGAACCAAATTTAGACTAGAAGCTATGGATCTAATTATTGTAATTAGGTGTCTAATTATTGTTTGCATGAGATCTATTTAAGAGACTCATTGGTTGTATTGTAAACTTGTGCTAGAGAGTAAGAGAGCAATAATATAAGCTCCTTCTGTGTGTGAGGTGAGCAATGGTGTGTTCCTCCTAGTTCCACAGTACCAAGTGTGGGTGTTGGATTGGAGAATCAGCAGGGTTTTTCATGAATGTATGATCTTGGTCATTAGGTGAGCATGGCTACTTTAGGAGATCTACATGGTAAGTAAGATCATTAATTTATACGTGTATGTGTGTGCAAGGTCAAGGTTCATAGGTGTGTAGAACTAGATTGATTTGCAGGTGTGTAAGATCAGAGAGGACAACAACACAACAGGGAGCAAAATCAGGTGGGATCTACTTGGAGTACGTTTGAGTACTTGTGGAGTGTGTGGAGCACTTGTGGAGTGCATGGAGCACTTGTGGAGTGTGTGGAGCATAGGTGTAAGGTGAATACCAACTTTGTGTTTGAGTTGTGTGTTGGGACCTAAGGGAGAGAGCTTTGAGGGAAGGTTTACTGTTTATGCCCTAGAGGTGTGTAAGGAAGAAGAACTGTGGCAGCCTTCTTTGTTGTATTTCCTTCTGGAAGAGTTTTAATACAAGTTGTGTATTGTCTCTCATATCATGTGTTATTTCTAAACTTTAATTACTTGTGTATTCTGGTTAATTTCTACATGTTAAGTTGCTTGGTAATCAATTGTGTGCTTCTATTATTTATCCCAACACGTGGTATCAGAGCAAAGGTTGTAGGGAGCAGGTTTTGTGTTTGGTTATAGGTCACTCTCAGGGGTTTCTGATTAACTGGGACTAGAGTAATGGTAGATCAAAGTAAGCTAAGAATGGAGGAGTTAAAAATCACAGATGGTCACTTATGGTCCTATGGAAAGAAAGAGCAAGTAAAAGAATATTGTTGGTTGGTAGCAGATCAGCATGAAGGAACTGAAGATGCAGATGTTGTAGGTGCTGTTACATAAGATGATTTGGGAGGTTTCTTGGATAAAGTTGAATCTTGGATAATATATTATGTTGCCTCTTTCCATGCATCCCCAAGGAGAGGAGCTGGTGAGCCTTGCTAAAGAATTGGCAAAGGGGAAGTGAAGCTGAAGTTGCAGGTGCTCAACACATGGGTGTTGAAGCAAGTCATGTAGGTCCTAGGTTTGGAGATGTGGCTAATTTTTTCAAAAAAGTTGGGTGATGAGAGATGCACAAGAGCTCTCACAGTGGATGCACTTGAATTAGCTAGTGGTAAGAAAATAGGTACTCTTTATCTACTTGTTTATATTATTGATTCTTCTTCTATTGCAGAGATGTGGCTTTGTAGGCTTGGTCACATGAGAAAGAAGGAGATGCATGTTCTTAAGTGGAAGATAGATATATTTGACAGGCTTAAGAACTGGAAAGCCTTGGTGTTTATGGAGGAGATGGTGGATAGAGACCAGTGGATGGGGCTGGATACTTTTGAGTAGGGCAGTTTGGACATGGGTTTTGATTCAAAGGAGCTCGTGGGTAAGAAGTCATCACTCACAAGAAAACACAGGTACCAATGTTGATAGGAAAACTGATCTTGGAAGTAGGTAAGATTGATGTCAAACATGAGGATTGACATCAGCAACAGGAGGACACTGATGTCGACAGGGTTGGTAGTCAGGACAGGCACAAGAATCGACGTCAATTGGATGTAGACTGTGTGGTGACTGAGGTCGGTCACTGTAACAAATTTTGGGTGGATAGCAAGCTATCAAGGAGTCTCAAATGCCCATATGGAGGATTAAAGGTGGTAAGTAAGCTTCAAATTCGTTGTTCCTTTTCTTTATACTAGTTGTTGACTGCATAGCAGGAAGGATCTAAGAAACAGTGGAAGTGTGGCAGGTATAGAATGCAGAACCAAGCAAGAGATCTGGTAGGGTTGCCAACTGGTATGAAATCATAGAGATGAATGGATACCTTAGTTGAAGAATAGAGAGAACAGACACGTGAGATGGAAGGCCAGGGCATATGGTCTTGAGGAAGCTACAGGACAGTGGTATAGGTTTTGACAGGTGGATGACAAAGCATAACTTTAGTTAATGTCAGGGTAACTACTATGGTTTGTCTTACCAGGTGGATGATGAGTCATGACATTATCCTATTACTATATGTGGATGGTATGTTTGCTAGTAGGTTTATACATATAGGGTTTTACTGAGCTAAGGGTAAGATTAGTTTAGTGGTTTGCTATGAAGAATTTGGAGCAGCAAAATTCTTTGGCATGGGAGACATGGGAGATCACAAGTTGATTTTTTCTCCAATGGGAGCTGATGTGAATTAGGTGTTGGCAAGGTTTAGGATGTAGAACTGGAACACACTAAGGGTTGGATAATTCAGTGTTTGAAATCACATGAGGTCTGGTATAGACCTAAGTTTGCCCAAGCAGTGGGTGTTGTCAGAGAGTTAGGAGCCAATTTGGAGAAGTGGATTCTCAGGGATGTGAGAGGGACCAATAGTAGGGATTCATGCTATTTAGGGTTAGGACTTCACTACATGGGTTTGTAGGTTCGGATGTGGTAGGGTACTCGGATGATAGGAGGTGTACCATAGGTTGTGTGGTGGGTTATCTTCAAGATTGAACTTGAAGAGGGATACAAGCCAGGAAATAGATTAGATGACGTATAGGTACAGATACAGTGCAGCTACTTATCTCCAAGTGGGAGATTGTTAGGTTGTGAAGCTAAAATCTTCACTGATGCAAACATGGAGGAGGTTGTAGAGTGTCACAGACATCGGTGTCAGTCACGTCAACTAACGTCGGTAGGATAAGGTAGGAAGGCAATTGACGTCGGTCAGAAGTCGGCCAGCATCGGCACCCCCCAAGTAGACAGGGACCGATGTCGGTCACCTGTGTGGTTCTGACTGTGAGTGTTTTATGAGTAGTTAACTAACGAACCAAGTGTTTGCATGTCAAGAACCAAATTTAGACTAGAAGCTATAGATGTAAGTATTGTGAGGTGAGCAATGGTATGTTACTCCTAGTGCCACAGTACCAAGTGTGGGTGCTAGATTGGAGAATCAACAGGGTTCTTCATGTATGTATGATCTTGGTCATTAGGTGAGCATGGCTAATTTAGGAGATCTACATGGTAAGTAAGATCATTGATTTACAGGTGTATGTGTGTGCAAGGTCAAGGTTCACAGGTGTGTAGAACCATATTGATTTGCAGGTGTACAAGATCAGAGAGGACAGCAACACAACAGGGAGCAGAATCAGCTGGGATCTACTTGGAGTATGTTTGAGTACTTGTGGAGTGCATGGAACACTTGTGGAGTGCGTGGAGCACATGTGTAAGGTGAACACCAACTCTATGATTGAGTTGTGTGTTGGGACCTAAGGGAGAGAGCTTTGAGGGAAGATTTATTATTTATGCCCTAGAGGTGTGGGAGCCCTAGAGGTGTGTAAGGAAGAAGAACTGTGGCAGCCTTCTTTGTTGTATTTCCTTCTGGAAGAGTTTTAATACAAGTTGTGTATTGTCTCTCATATCATGTGTTATTTCTGAATTCTAGTTACTTGTGTATTCTGGTTAATTTCCGCATGTTAAATTTCTTGGTAATCAATTGTGTGCTTCTGTTATTTATCCCAACAAAGTATATTTTGAGAAGAGAGATGATATTATGATGATGCAGCTATGTACATGTATATTGATCATATATATATATATATATATATATATATATATATATATATATATATATATATATATATATATATATATCTGTGTGTGTGTGTGTGTTTGTGTGTGTGTGTGTGTGTGTGTGTGTGAGTGTGTGTGAGTGTGTGAGTGTGTGTGTGTGTGTGTGTGTGTGTGTGTGTGTGTGTGTGTGTGTGTGTGTGTGTGTGTGTGTGTGTGTGTGTGTGTGTGTGTGTGTGTGTGTGTGTGTGTGATATGTTTATTTATTATGATTTTGAGATGCATTTATTATGATTTTGATAATGTTAGTTGAGTTAGACTAGCCTTTCCCATATATGTGATGGTATATGCATAGTTGGTTTGTTAGTTTCATCTTAGCATGTTTCCATATTTTGTAATGGTGTATGCTTAAAATGAATAGGTTTGTTATGTTAGTTTATTCCAATTTTTTTTATTTGTGATGGTATATGTATAAAAAAATTTGAGTAGGTTGGGTAGTGTTAGTATGACGTTTTCTTCTCAATAGAGGGATTGTCATGTGATTTGAGTGGGGAAATAAAGGGGCAGAATGCTCATGTACTAGCAATAACCATAATCATAGGCTTATGAATATGAGCCTCATTCATGCCTTATAGCATTGGATCATTTTATGTGTTAGAGAAGCATCAGGTTCACTTTATGTTAAGTGAGTTCAAAGTCCCTTGAAAGAGTATGAGGGAATAAAGGGTAAATGAGTGAAAGTGTTTGAGGTAGTGTAACCTTTGAAGTAGGAATGATATGCCCCTACTATGGGTGACCCAAGAGCTACTATAGAAAAGTCCATGAATTAAAGCTTTTCCTTTTTTTTTGGGTGTAAGTTGATCAATGCGAGAAGCCTACAATGAGATTGTGTATGTGTAGAGGTCATATAAATTTGATGAATATGAGAAGCTTTTCATTTATATTCCTCTTTGAGAATAAAGCTTGGTATAGCCATCCTTCAAGGGAGGGGTATAAGCATTTGTTTTTTATTTTTAAATATCTATCCTTCAAGGAATTAGTCTATTGATATTAACAAAGAGAGGTTACATAGCTGTCCTTTAAGGGAGTAGTGTACATTGAGAAATATGACTTTAGATATTAGGACTTGTCACATATCCCATTTTTTTTTTTTTTTTTTTGCTTTTAGTCATGGACAAGACTATAGAGGATTAGGAGCTTTCCACTTTGAGGGTAAAACCATAGCACTTTGTAAGTTAACTAAGTGTGTAGGAGTAAGGGTGAAGAAAAAGGGAGATGAATGAGTAAGTGTGCTCCAGAGATGAGCTCAAGTTAAACAGATGGTGAATCGATGCTTAGCTAATAAAATAATGGTCATAGGTGTAAGGCATTTAGAGTTTTTGGTTTTGGCATTCACTGAGAGAAGACAAGCGATAAGTTCTTGAGACATACTTGTGAGTTATAATATAAGGGCCAAGCCAATTAGGATAAAATTTACCCCATTTACTTTTCTCTGTGTTTGTCACATGTTTATTTAATTTAAAGATGAGATCTCCAATATTAAATTCTTGATCTTTGAGGTTTTTTTGTAAGCATGTTTGATATGCTCTTAGTAGATTTGGAAGTGGTTAAGGGCTATGAGATGGTGCTCATCAATAAATTCAAGTTAAACTAAATGTTTTTGGTGAAACTCATCATTAGTAAGTATGTATTTTAGAGAAATGTGAAGAGAAGGAATCTGAACCTCAAGAGGTAAAACAACCTTCATCCCGTATACCAAGGGAAAAGGTGTAGCACCCATAGGTGTTCAAATTCTAGTGCGGTAAGCCCATAAAAAAGAAGGAATGTGTTTGTGCCAATCCTTTCCCATATCATTAACTAACCTCATGATAATTTTGGTTAATGTTTTATTATAATCTTCTACCTGTCCATTTGCTTGTGGATAATACAGTGATGAGAAGCTTAATTTAATTTTGAATGTATCACCAACACTTTGGACAGTCTTATTTTTGAAATATTTGCCATTATCTTTTATAATTTTATGAGGGAAAACAAAATGATAGATGATGTGATGGTTGATAAAGTCAACAATTTTGTTAGCCCTAGAGGAAATGAGAGGAATGGCCTCGACCCACTTGGTGAGGTAATCAGTGGTAGTAATGATAGAATGATGATGGAGGGATGAATGAGGGTTAATCTTCTTAATTAGATCTAAACCCCATTGGGAGAAGGGCCAAAAGTATATGTTGAATTATAATGCATGACTCAAAACATGAAGGAGGTTAGTGTGTTGTTGACACTTGATGCAATGCCAAATGTAATCAGCATAGTCTTAATGGAGTGTGGGCCAATAATAGCCAAGTCAAAGAATATGCTTGGCAACTACATGGCCATTGAAATGTCCACTACAAATACCATCATGTAATTTATTAATAGTGAAGGGAGTCTTAGTACTAGTGAGGCATCTAAGAAGGAGACCATCAAAACCTCTCTTGTAGAGAAGTCCCCTAACATAGTGTAATGAGTGACATGTTTTATGAAGGCATGTCTCCCATTATTGGAGAGATCAGAAGGGGTAATAGAAAAGGAAAGGTAATCTGTGACTTGATTGCACCATAAATCATGTGGGTTGGATTTTATTTCATTGATAAAGAGGATGTTGGCTGATACATAGGAAGGTAACGTTAAGTGATGCACAGTGACATAGATTTTTGAGGAAGAGGATGAAGAGGGTATGTGTGAATCAAGTGAAGCCATTGTGTCAGCAAACTTTTTTGTAGATCAAGGAACATTTTGTCAGAGATAAGAGTTAAATGATCCTAAGAGTGTATCTACATGATGTTTATACCACTATAATTTCTTTTTTGCATAGGTAAAAAACATTAAGCTAGTTAACCACTAGCTGAGAATCACCAAAAATGGTTATAAATTTGGTACCCAAGAAGAGAGCCATTTGAATCCCTAAGATCAAAGTCACATATTTGGCCATGTTGTTATTACATTAAAAATTGAATTTAAATGACAAAGGCATAGGCTCGATATCTAGAGGAATAAGAATGACTCCTACACCCCCACTGTATTGACATTTAGATCTATCGAAGAACATCATCATTTGATAGGTTATGTCATTGGTGGAGAGCATTGTGATTAATTTTTTAGGGAATTCAAGGTTTGAAGGTTGGTTGTCAAGAAAAGGGGAAGTAGCTAATTGGTCAATGATTATTTTCCCCTTAATAGACTTTTATTGAATAAGATCCAATTCAAATTCATTAAGGAACATGAGCCACCAAACTACACGTTCATTGTAATATGTCTTGGAATGCATGTATTTGAGGGGATCGATATGGGTGACCACATAGTTTTTGTGATTTAGGAGATAATGGTGAATCTTAGAGGTATAAAAGACCAATGCAAGGCAAATTTTTTAGTATGGGTATATTGAGTCTCATAATCAATAAGCACGTGGCTTATGTATTAAACCACCTATTCTCAATCTTGGTCATCTTGATGTGCAATCATAACACCTAGAGAATGATATGTTGTAGAGATGTATAGGTAGAAAGGCTATTTTTCTTTTGCTAGAATAAGAACTAGTGTGGAAAGGAGGTATTGTTTAAGTGCATCAAAATCGTTCTATAAATTTGTATTCTAATGAAAGGAAACATCTTTTTTAAGGAGATGGTGAAAAGGTTGGCAATTATTTGATAATTAGGAGATGAAACAGTGAATTGATTGAAGTTTGCCTTGAAGGTTATAGAGTTGTTTAATATTATTAGGTGGAGGAATCTCTAAGACTACTCTAACCTTAGTTGGTCTGACCTCAATACCATGAAGATAAATGATAAAACCTAAAAGCTTACTAGGAAGAACACCAAAGACACATTTCTTTGGGTTTAGTCAAACATTATATTAGAAGAGATGAGTAAATATGGTTTTGAGAATTATCAAGTCCTCTTGTTGAAGTTTAGACATTTTATGTAAGTCATCCACATAATCTTCTATGATCTTATGCAATATATCATGGAAGATGTAAGTAATAGTGTGTTGATAAGTGGCACCAGTGTTCTTCAAACCAAAAGGCATGACCCAATAACAGAAAGTACCCCATGGGGTAATGAAGGTTGTTTTATGTTGATCTTTAGGATAAACTAGGATTGATTATATTTAGAGAACTTATCCATAAGTGATAACATCTCATGGCTAGCTATTAGATCAACAAGTTGGTTGATACTTGGTAATGGGAAGTCATCTTTTGGATAAGTGAAGTTTAAGTCATGATAGTTGGTACAAATGTGGATTCCCTTGGTCACTTTTGTGATAGGAATAATAGTGGAAATACATTGTGGGTAGTCAACGGTTTGGATAAAGTCAACATAAAGGAGGTATTATAACTCTTCTTTGACAAGGAGAGAAATAGGAGGATGCATCTTTTGAAGCTTTTACTTAACATGTTTAGCATCTCGATTGGTGATAATGTTATGGATGATGATAGAGGGGTCAATACCAGTCATGTCATTATAATACCAAGCAAAGGATTTGCTATGGTCATTAATAAATGTGGCATAATCAACTTTCTCAAAGGAATCCAAAGGTTGGCCAATATTGAGATGCGAGGGTTATCATGAGAGGGTAAATTGATGTTAATGGTTGATTCATTTAACATAGCCTATATTTTAGATGGGATCAGTCATTAGATATAAGATTCATCCACACACATATATGTGAGAATTACATCATCATCTTGATATTGGATAGTGTTAATAGTGGGAGAGTCTTCATCAATTATTTTAAGATGAATGAAAGGAAGGGACCTTGTTTCCTTATAGTGATAGGTGAGGGGCCCCAAATGGATGACATTTATTGAAAAAAAAGGAGGTATAGATACCTCTAATTATGTAGGTGATATTGGAGAATAAGGTGGAGAAGTAGAGATTATCTCTTCAATAATTGGTTCATATGAGCTTTTAGTGAGTTTAGACGATTTATCATACCCCAATCCATGCCTTTTTTTGGCATTTTCAATGGTTTAGCTAGTGGGATATCCAATAGGCATATGGACACCTTGTTTGTAATAACCCAAACCAAATCCTTTCTAGGCACACTTATAGAGATAGGTGTGCTCAAATCTAGGGTTACTTAGGAAAGAGAAGTAATAGGTAAATGGTTATGGTGAAGAAAATGGATTGTTGATAGTAAGAGCCTTATCAATTCCCCCATATGTGAAATTAGTTTAAAGGTTAGGGGGGCATGAGTGGTGACCATCTCAATATAGGGATCATATTTGGGTGCATTTGAATCTTTCCATACTCTTGTGGAGTATATAACATGTCGAGTTTCAATAAATGATATTCACCAAGTGATAAACATTGAAAAGTCTCCTCCATGGGATCCTTGTTAGGAATTTGTGTTACCAGTATCTGTGTAACTAGGGGAGTGGATCTTGTGGAAGCTTAAGAATTATCATCCAAATAATATGAAGTTTCTAATGGAATGAGAATGTCATTAGGACTATAATTCATGTTTCATGTTTTAAATGGAGGTGGGTCAGTGGGTATAACATGCACTTGCCCATCATGTTCAAACTTGACACAATAGTGCAAAGTTGAGGGTACACACGCCATAACACATATCCAAGGTCATCCAAGTACTATATTATATTAGAACTCTCCCTCTATAACATATAAGAGCTCAATAATTATGTTGGTAACTATATGAATATGTAAGAAAATAGTTCCCACCATAGTAGCTATGGTATCATTAAAGGAGCGGAGTACCACATCATTTTGAGACATGTACTTGTCAAGAAGAGCTAGCTATTTCTATGCATGGGTGGAAATAATAATAATACTATCTCCCCCATTGATCATGAATCTCTTGAAATGTGTTTGATTATATGTAGTAAAAAAAGAGGGTAGAGTTTTGATCTTTAGGGTGTTGAAGTGGAATTTCCAAATTACTGAAAGAAATCAGGGAGATGGAATTAAGGGAACTAACCAAAGTTGTAATAGCTTGGGGATTATCAATTTGTACCTCAATTTATTACAAGGCACTAATCAAAGCTTGATGGTGTTGGGATGAGTTTTGGACTAACTCATACAAAGATATTTTCATAGGAGTTTGGTGAAGTTGTTTCGCCATCGAGATTTGAATAACATCTGAAGATGTTGGTTTATGGATAACCATGATGTAAATCTTGATATTAGGAGGGGGAGTGTCTTTGGTGAAGGGATGAGCCCAAGGAGTATTAACCTTTTCCTTACCTTTATCTTTTTTTTTTGTGACTGTGTGGCCATATTAATTGTGTTGATCTAAAATATAGGTGAAGTTGGTGGCAAAGTGGGTACGACCACATCTTTGGGTTTTAATTTAGGTGGAACATTAGGAGGCATTATGGATGCTAGAGGTGGAATAACTGGGAGGTTAATGGGAGTATCATTAAATAAAGTATCAACATTAAAGTGTTATCAAATGACTACTATGATGGATTTACAACTCTCTATATCATGTCCAAGTGAATGATGATATAAACACACTTGTGTATCATTAAACCAAGACGGATTCATCCCAAAAGGAATATAAGGCTTAATGGGAAGAAGAGTTATTAAAAAATATTGTAATAACTGACATAATAAAAATCTCTAAGAGCCGACAAGTGGGCTCACACTTGTTGTACTAATAAGAGTGGACACCTTCCTTTGTTTAGGAGTCACAAGAGTAATTTTACATGGTGCCTTGTTTGGTGGTGGTAGAGTTAAGTGTTTAATCAACACTTTCTTGGTGTTAGGTATCTTGGTGTCAGATGTGAAAGGCATAATAGATGGAAAAGGTAGGAGTGGAGGTAACTTAACCTTTGGCAATACTCTAACTAAAGTAGAGGGGTGTGGTCCCAAAATTAATGGTAAATTTGAGGGTTGTAGAGGGAAGGGCTAGCGAGATCTAGGCAACTTAACATTTTTTTGTAATTCAAGTCATGAAACTCTAACTTATGGTTGAGGAGTTAAATCTAATTTCACCTATGGATGAATTAAATTATAAATGGGAAATATTCCTAAAGGCCTACTCTACTTTAATGTGATAGATGTCTATGAAGGTGAGGGTCCTAACATACATGGATAAACTTTAAGTACATTTGGTGAAGAAGCTCTATATTTGTCAAATACCTTAGGGTAAAGGTTAGTGAAAGGGTTGGTAGTAAAGTTGACATTCATTGTGTTGGATAAGGAGTTTTAATATAGTCCTAAAATGCTACATGATCTAGCTTCATGGAGTCAAGAAATTCTAAACTTTTCACCAACTATGAGAAGGGTTTAGATGAAGTTGGTGTAGGCCTTAAAATTGTGTATTTATAAGGCTAAGGTGTTTGGGAAAGAGGGAAATTGTTGGTCTCTACTACTTTGGGCCAAAGATGAGAAAGAACCATAATGGGATCTTCTTTGATAGAGATGGGAGAAGAGACATGGTCTACCATGGATGGAGTAGATGTAGGCAAAGAAGGTTCCTCCAGGGGGTAAATCATAGGTATTATTTCTCCCTCAATATGTGGGTGAGGAATAGGTAAAGTATGATCCTCCATAGGTAAAATATGGGGTAAGAGTGGTAGAATTGGAGTAGGCACAATAGGTCTCTCATCCAATGTAGGAGTGGATAAAACTAACTCTTCAAGGTGAAAAGGTAGAGTGGATGGGGTACTACTCTCTATCGGTGGAGGAGAGGTAGGTGAAGAAGGTTATTTAAGAGGGTATGATATATAAATGATGTTCCATTCAACATGTGGTTGTGGAATAGGTAAGGTGTGGTCTTCCATAGGCAAAAGAATAGGTAATATTGGTGCAAAAAGAACTAGAAATACTGGTTCCTCTAATGGAAAAATAAGTGGTAATGGAGGCTCTTCCTCATGTGTTAGTGGAATGGGTGAATTAGGCTCTTATAATTAGGGAGGAGCAATGGGAAAAATTAATTCCATTGACTATGGGGGAGAAATCGATAAAATAGGTGCTTCTTATTGAAGGAAGATTGAACTAGAGGTAAAGGAAAGACCATATTAACTGTATGGATATTATGATCCCCTGAGTTAGTCATGGTTTGAAGAATATTTTGATTGGGTGAATGGTTAGGAAAAGGGTGTTTAAACACATCCATACTTTTATTAGTTGGTGCATTAGGGTTATCCAACATGAGATCACCCCTATCAAGCATGTCTTAAACAATGTTCTTGAATGTCTTATAGTTATTAGAATTGTGGCCTTTAACCTGATGGTAGCCACAAAACCCATCTTTCTTATACCAAGTTGGAATAGGATGGGAGTGGTTTAACTATAAGAGGTTTTATTTGAGGAATGGTTATGACACCTTATTTTAATAGTTTTTCCAAAATGGATGTATATAACTCCCTAATAGGAGTGTATTATCTTTTTTCATACCATTATTGGAATTACTTGGTCATATTTTAGAAAGTTGAGGAATTAGGTTGATTTGTGGTTATGGAAGAAGATGATGTAATGACCACTACATTGGTGGAGCCTTTATATTTTTGGTTAAAAGGATAAAATTTAGAAGAGGAGTCATTCAATTTGGAATTGGGGTTCTTACTATACAACTTGACTCTGCCTTCATCTATATCACAAATCTTGAGTTTTTATGCCATTGTAAAGGCCTCATAAAATGTGTAGAAATTTTGTACCTAGAGTATGGATGTGATGTGCTTAGCACATGCCCTTTATAAAAGCTCAATAATCTCAAGTTTGGGTAAGGAGAAGGATAGTTGATTAATCAAGCCTCTCCAATGGGTGACAAAATCTATGATAGACTCATCATCAAATTTTCTAATAAAATAAAGGTTTGTAATAGAAACCTTTTTAGAAATGTTAATGTAGAAATGGTCTAGGAATATTTGTGTAAGTTAGGTAAATGAGAAAATGGAGTGTTACAATATAGAGCTATACCAATCCAAGGCAGAACCTAAAAGAGACATAGGGAAAGTGCGAAGTAGTAATCCATCATTGTTCCCTATTAAATAAAAAGCATGATTAAATGCTTGAAAATTCTATTATGGGTCCTTTTTAATCTATGAATGAGTAAATTTAGGGAGTTCCCATTGGCTTGGATAAGGGTGAATAGGAATATAAGGATTGATGGGTTCATTGCATATATGATCATAAGATAACACATTCTTTAAACTAGAAATAGATGTCTTTAGATTAAATATCTTGTCCATTAGCATCTTGATGAGGTCTAGAAGGGGATTAGTCTTATAGATACCTCCTAAGTTATAGGGAACCTGAAAGGAAGTAGATGGAGCATATTATATAGCTTGTTAAGGTTGTGTTGGGACAACATAAGGATAATGAGTCATAGGCTGAGGGGCAAAAAGAAAATGGGCTTGTCCCATTAGGTTAGAAACTATGTTTTGGTTAGATATTATTATAGGTTGGGTTATTGGCATGGTTAGAATATATGAATGGTGAGTCATAACTTGAGTAATTATAGGCATGAGGTTAGATGGAATAGGTACCACTAAATTCTGAAATGGGGTGTGACTTGACTGAACTAGTTGTGGTTGTAAAAGTAGGGAAGTCATGCCAGAGTTTAGGTGGGATTGGGAAGTTGGTCATGTTAAACCTTGGACACTATTTATATTTGGGTTAATTTTTGAAGTGGTGGTTTGAGTAACCATGGGGGAAAAAATGGAGGCAATTGAAACTGAAGTTATCTCCATTAGAGAGGTTAACATACTATAGATTGGGTCACCCAAAGATTTGTAGGTTCAACTCATTACAAGGTAATGTTGAAGGGATGACATATTCTGATTAAGAAATTTAGCAGAATCTTGATCTCCTTCAAGCACAATGTGAATCTGGATGGGGTAGGGAGTATGCTCTATATCTAACGTATGCTTCATGACAGACTCAACAATGAGAGGGGAAGTTGGAAGTGGTTGCCAGTTTGCATAACCAACAATAATTTTTGCTTGAGATCATGTTAATACCATACAAGAGGAAGTATAAATAGTCTTATTACTCTATATTAGTGATATAATAAGGAAAAAGAAAGTTTTGGTGTAGGTAAGTGTGTTGTTTTAGCCTTTTATTTTGACCCAATGAATATTACATAGTCGTCGACATAGATCACTTGACCGATGTTGGTAGAATTTTTTTTCTAACATTAGTGGGATTAACCGATGTCAGTAGTTAAAGTATACCAATATTGATATAGTTAACCAATGTTGGTCACTATGATAACCTAGGGAAAATCTAATGTTTTAAAAACCCAGAAGTTGAAACTAGGTAAAACTGTGGACGTAAGAGGTCTATGTAAGAAGGAAGAACACTCAAAAAATCTAAGATAATAGGTTTACAAACTGAGTATTAGAAATAGTGTTGATTTTTTGAATCAATAGGAAAACATCTTTACAAACTCCAAAATACAAAAGGCAATATAAAAGTAGAAAAGGAACATATAACCGCTAATTATTAACTTGTAGAGATTAATTTTAGTCTCATGTTGGCTTATGCCTTAATTAGATAGTGAAAAGAAAAGTTGGTTATTGAAGCTACTAAAAAGCAATCTAGAGTTAGTTTCAAGTTAGTTTTAGTGCTCAAGAGGAAATATCTATTAGAACAAGTACATGGCTTGTTATATGAGATTTATCTCCACACTTCATGAACTTGGAGCTAAGCTAGGCTACTTAACCAAAATATACCTTCTACCTAGAGTTTATACTCTACCAGAGAATGGAGTGGGTTCTCCCCTTCATAGTGAAATCCAAGTAGAATAGATAGGTAGGGTAAGGTGATCCACCAGGTGATGAAATCCTAATGGGCATTTTCTTAGATGAGTTTATATACTTGTTTTTGTGAGTGTGATCTAGTTGTGTAACATAGGTGCACTATAATTCATTCATAATGCTTGTAATTAATTAGGTGATCTAACATGTAACAAGCAAACAATGAAATGGAGTAAGTTTTAAACCCAAATTTGAAATGTTTAGATTTGAATGAAATCAAAGATGAAATAGGAGTAGATAATGAAATTCACTATCCTAATGTGCATGTAAGAAGAATTAAAAAAGAGATTCTTTTTAACTTGTAATAAAAATGATAAATTGCTTTTAAAGGTGAAGAGAAAACAAGAATTTCAGTTTATTATCCTTAAACAAAAAATAAAGTGTTGATTTTTTTGGTTTTAAGAGAGAAAAGAGGGGGAAAGTGGAAGAAATGAAATTTTCACTATAATGAACCTATATGAATTCTTAAAACAAGCAATGGTCCCAAGGAAAACTCCAGAGTCCCACCAGGCATGAAAGAAATGTTTCACTAAAATTTGTTTATTTCAAGTTTAAGGAAAAATAGAGAATAATGATAGGGATAAGTGATTAGAATGAACTTGGATTGGTTTGTGCATGGCCAACAGAGATTGTGAGTACTCCTTTTTGGCTAGGGAGGACTACTTGAAAGTAAGAAAGCACAACCAAAAAATGTTTATTAGTAGATAAATGAGTGGGTTACCAAGCTACACAAGTATTCCAAGAAGTGTGAAACTTATTTAGAGATGATAGTCCACTTTTGAGAGATAAAAGAGTAATAAAAAAACAAAAAGAGAGCTAAATAGAGAGTGAAAGAGAGATAATATTACTATTATTCACAACTCGAGTGCAACAAAAAGTGATAAGGTATAGGTGGTATTTTTTTTGTATTTTAGAAGGTGTTTGGATGGGTTTTAGAAAGGTTAAGAAATCCAAAATCATCAACATCAATACGGAAGTGACCAATATTGGTTATGCTATCAAGGTCAGTGGCTGAAGGTGACCAATGTTGGTTAGGTTACTGAGGTTAGTAGGGGCAATAATTGCTTAAGAGCTTGCAGAAAGATTTTTTAGGTCTAGGGAATGGTTTTGGTCAGGTCTAGGAGGTTGGAGAGAGTTGTGTGTGTGTGAGAGAGATGGTTTAGATGGATCTAGTCAAAGGTTTGGTGTGTTAGTTCAAGGGATAATAATAAAGGAAGTTTTATAACTCCCTCATGGGGCTTCAGTCAAGAATGTTTAAAATAATGAATAGTAGATATAAAGTGATAGCAAAGTAAATGCTTAAAAGACCTATAAAATAAGTGATATACTTACTTATAATGGTAACTGAATGATAAGTGCCATATGGATGGCTCCTTATCAAGTAGTTTGAACTGATGTCGTAAATAGAGAAAATAAGTGGATGTTGTTGGTCCTCCTCAAGAGCTTTGTTCCTGATCTAGTTAATAGTAAGCTAGGCTGATGTAAGTTGAATGTTGAGATCTTGAATGCAAATAAGAATGAGTATCTTGATTTATATTGATCTAAACATAAGGTTGAAATTTGGCTTATATAACTGACATCGATGATCCCACCAATGTCGGTCATGGGCTGACCAACATCGATGGCCTTAGAAGTGGTAAAACCACTATTTTTGGCCAATTTTCTATTGTTCCTCATGCTAAGTATGGAACCTATTAAAAAATGGTAAAAATAAGAGGCTACGATAGACTTGGTTATGAATTTAGTTATGAGGTGAGAATAACTCTTGGGTAGTTAGGATAAGAGGACTAAGTCTTGAGGTGACTCATCAGGTGAGAATCAGTCTTAGGATGAGGTAGCACAATAAGGTGGCAAAAGGAGTTTCTAATTAACTTAATTAAGTATTTTAAATTAATTAAATATGTGAGGGGTAAAAGCATGGGTTAGGGAGGCTAATTGTTATTATTGAAAAATGAGCTAAAGGGGGGTTTTGACACAGGGAATTATGCACATGTATGTGACATAATTTTAGTGTCTACACAAAGCTTGTTTAGAATAAACCTGGGAAATATGACTAATTTTTATATACTAACTTAGTTTATTGATTTAGAGTGCTCAGAATTGTACTATTGACTATTTTATTTAGGCTCAATTGAGTCATGTGGAGGAAAAAATATGAAAAACATAGAGGTTATGTAGGGTCGACCAAGTTCATTTTATCTATAGAAATATAAAAGATATAAATAGTAAAATAAAACTACATTGACCAACATTATCTAGTTTATTGAAAATCAAAAAAAATTATATAATTATTAAATGAACTAGGTCAACCATGCCAACCTAGTTAATTGTAAGTGAAAATTCTAAAAACATGAAAAATAAATAGATCAACCAACATGATCTAGTTTACTAGAGATGAAACCCTATGAACCAAGAACTAAACTAGGTCAACCAACATGACCTATTTAATTTTAGATAATGGATATGAAAAATAGAGAAAATGACTAAGTCAACTGTCATGACCTAGTTGATTTTTTAATGAAAACCTATAAAAAGAGGAAAAAACTAGGTCAACCATCATGACCTAGTTGACAATAGGTCCTGAATCTATAAATAAAGGTTAAAACTAAATTGACTAATGTGATCTGATTTATTGTAAATGAAAAATAAAAAATTAATGGGTTAGATCATATCAGGTTCACCATAATGTATGTAACAAATTAAGATATATCTACAACTTATATTACTCATTAAATCTAAGATCATATAAGGTAATAGACTGATAATTATTGCAATACTATTTATATCAGGGGCATGACCAAATTAAGTCCACTAAAGGTAACTAAGGGAACACTTATCAAACAACACTAAATAAGAGGTTTCCAAATCCTCCAAGAAAATAACACTAAAATATACTTGTCTAATTCTAAATACTTGAAATATAAATAATCTAAAGCTCACTAAATCTTGTGGCACAAATGAGGATGATTTAACACAAAAAATAATCAAAGGATCATGGTAGGCAAATGGGGACCTAGATCACCTAAGGTAGAATATGAAAAACAAAAAAGTATCCTATAGTTATACTAATTTTATGTATAGAGGTAATCTAGGCAAGGAGTTATACATTAACAAATATTACTTTATATAATATCTATTTATCAAATTAAATACTAGAAGTTAGGAATACTTACCTTAGGGTAAAATTGTTGAGTCTCAATCTCTCCCTTTATTAAGGGTGATTTGAAAGAGTTTATTGTGTCTCTATAAGGATCACACTATAGAAATCATGTCTAGGATAAAAGACTCTTACTTTGAATCCAATAATTCCCATAAGGTAGGTTATCTTCCATCCAAGTTAAAACCCTAAGTATGACTCCTTCAAATGTAGATTTAGTATAATTATGAACTATAATAATGTGAAAATAAATGTTCATCTATATTATATTTAAATGATCCTTATATTTTTAGTGATGGATAAGTCCTAACCCTTCTAAAAATTTTGATGACTATGTAATCCAGCACAACTCAATTTTAAGAAAAATGTTATTATTAGGCCTCAAACTAGATTACTTAGGCTAACTTAGTTATGTAACATGCACTTTCACTTTTATATTAGGGTTGAACTAGATGACTTACTAGGAAAAGAGTGTGTATACTTAGTTATGGGATATCTGAAAGGAATATTTATTAGGGAAATGGATAAATGTGGTTTATTTTCTTAAGGAGTAGGATATGTGCGATTCTTGATAAGTTTACGTAATGATAGAGTTGACCATTAATATTATGAAGCACTAATGGTATGACCACCACTTTCCTAGTATTCCATATAAGTTATGCACTAAGAGAGAAAAAATTATAGGTTTAGGTAAGCTAAAAATATTAGGAATATATAAGATCTACACTTTAGTTATAGACCTCTATTCCATTGAAATTATTACACTTACCATATCAATGTGATTAAATGTTTATCTCTTAGTATGATCCATATAATTATAATGCCCTAGGTCTCATTTATTACACAAAAATATTAAAACCTAAAAAACATATTTCACTATCATTTTAGACCGGTATTTATTTTCTATCCCTCTTGACACTACCCTCCACAAAGGGACACTATCACTAATGGTAGTATCTAAGTCCTTATCTAGTGTCCAATTTCCAAAAGTAATCTAAATTGAAAATGATTCAAAACCTTTATGTTTTCCTATTTGTCTTATTAAACCCTACCTTGAGATATTTTAGACAAGTGTGGTATAAATACAAGTCTAGGCCTTCTATTTCATCATCTATAACATACCAAGAACACTTATACTAAAGCTACATCAATCACTATAGAAGCATTATAATCTACTTCATTTGTCCCTATTTTCATATTAAGCATAAGAGTAGTCATATTATAAGTTTGAATCATTAAAATAACAATCTATGAGTAATATTTCTCAAATTATAGGATAGATCACTAAATACATTTTCATATAGTATATTTCACCATTGTGCACACACACTTTCCCACACATAAGGGATAACTACATGATTCTGAGTCCCTCCTTGGATTATTTTATATATGTCTAGTTACCATTGACAAATAGGTATTTTTTATAAACTTGACACCTTGAGATATTAACTAATTTTTTAACAAACTCATTCCAAGGGAGAAGAAGGGTGAATAGCTAGGGTTTTATCAATTAGTGAATAATGATAGCCTATACCCTAGATCTAAATCCATCATCAGAAAGGTGATAAAAAAACCCAAAAGAAAAAATTTGGTTGCATCTAAATAAAGTCATTATTATTTAGTTGACACTTAAATAATAGTTAGACACTAGTGTTAATGGTAGTATCTAGATCTAATAGTAATGTTTGCATCCATAAAAATACAATCACAAAATATTATGACTAATACATAATATTGATCCTCCATATTCTACACTTGTTTCATGTTTATATCTATTTGAACATAGTAAATTATCTAAGTACCATTATTTATTATCTATTATAATATATTTTAATAGTTCTATTTTACTATTTTTAGCAATCTTAGTTGTATAAATTCATAATATCATTTTTTTGATTTTTATAGTAATTGACCTACTATAGATTAATTTATCACCCTTGTGGTATGAACTAAATAGAAAAATTATAAGAAATAAACTAATAATTAAATATTAATATAATCTAAATTTAACCTAATATAGAGCAAAAAAAATAGTAAACACAAACTTATAGATCAAATATGCAAGTTTCCTCTATTGTGATGTAAACTTAATTTATTCTTCAATAATGTGGTTGCTCACTCTTCTAATGAAAAAGATAAAGAGAAGTGTTTTGATGAAAAAAGAGTTTTTGGATGCTTTGATTTGCTTTGGTTCACTTGGATTCACTTGTGAATTGAATATCACTTCATTAAGATAAGTCAAGATGGATGAAAATGGTGGTTTTCAAGCTTATTTATAGTTTTTTGGAGGAAGATCCAATAGTGGAGGATTATTTGGATTTATTTAATGATCCAAATAATAAATGGTGGATAATTGTTCCTCACCCATGAGGATGATCAGAATTTACAATGGTTGAGAGGAGTATGGGAATGATTAGCTGAAATAGCAAGAATTAGTTAAACTTATTGACAACTCAAGGGATGACTCAAAGGAGGTTGAAGAAATTATGGGTTTGGCTGTGATGAGTTAGTATGATCAAGAGAATAAGTCAAAAGATTTTGGGTGAGGTGTAAAGTATATATTTTATATTTTTAATAAGTATTTAAAGTTTGCACAATTGATTAAATTGATATATTCAATTATTCAAATTTAGAGGGATATGTGATAAATTATTTTAAAAAGAATTATTAATAGGTTTTAGGTGTATTTAGAAACTAAATGTAATTTAGGTGTCTACATTTTCCCCTCTTTGAAATAGTGTTGATAATCAATAATATTTTGAAGAATAGTAGAATTAGAGTATTGATGATTAAGAAATAAAAAGTTCCTGAAATGAATGAAAATGAGTGTGATGATGCCCCATTAAGGGTTTGTTCAATAAAATAGACATATGCTTGAAATAAATGAAAGGAGTAAATTGATAAAGTAATTTGGAAAAATGGTAAATCAAATTATTTTAAAATTGATATCAATATTTTAAAATGTAGGTTGTGTAAATAGGTTGCCCAAAGTCAATCAAAACTAGAGTATTGATCTAGAAAATAATATTTTACCATTCAGAGATTGCATGATTAGGTTTTTATAATGATTTAGGGGTCAATTTAGTGGGTGTAAGAATGATATATCCCTGTGATAATAAGTTATGGATCTAAAAATAGAAAGCATATATTGAATTTGAAATTATAATGATAAATTTACTTTGATCGATTGTTGCAAGATTTTGATAAAAAGTCAGAATAGGTTGGTTTAATGTATCCTAAAATTTGGAAGTCAAAATTAATGAAGAATGGTTATAATGGAGGGATTGGGAGAAATATTTAAAATGGGGTAAAAATATAAATAGATGAAAATGGGTATATAAATTCATTTCTATAAATTTGATCTTCAAAGTTATTTTTTTGAAAGAATTTGAGTTGAGCAATTTGCTCTAAGGTCTTGGAGGAAATATGGATCACATTCCACACCATGAGCACTATTTAGAGTGAGTGAGGAAGTTTCATAGACATAAGAGGAGTGAGCCTCTAGTAAGTTAGATTTTGTTTTGATTTTTTTGCATTTAATGTCATTTATTAGGGCTTAAAGTTAATTAAAACAAATTCACATATGGTAAATGTATGAATTCGGTAATGAAAGTTTTGAATTGGTTAGATAAAACTATGAATTCAATAAACATAGAATATAATTCATATAATAGGGGTATACAAATTTAATTAGGGGTATAAATAGTGAAAATCATGATTTTATAGTTTAGCAGTCACAAAAATCATAGAATAGGGAAGCAAAATTATCCAAATGGGTCATGAAATAATGAAAATGAGAGGTGAATTAGTTATAAGGTAGAATATGGATATATAAAGGTGAAATTGAATGGATTGATAGTGAAATTACATAATTTAGTATAAAAAATTCTTAATATTTAAGTGAAAATGTGTTTTAAAGAGTGAAATAAGATTATAAGAAAAGATAAATAATTGGTATGAGAATGAAATATGAATACTTGGATGGAAATTATTGATTTGATAGTATACTTGGTATGTTTTTAATTTTTGAATGATTTTAATGTAGGGATTATTTATTTCTCTAATGAGTAAAATTAATTAGATGCTAACTTGTTTTATTTTTGAGGAGGCATTACCAGTGTTGATGTCTCAAGAGCATAGGCCTAGAGTGATGGCATAGATGGCTATCTTTAAATAGTATGAGTTTGAATTTATAGAGGTGATTGGTTTATCTTACATTGTAAATATGTTGGACATTATACTAGATATGGCATTACTTGTAACACTTGCACAAAGATGGCATAGTGAAACTAGTACATTTCACTTTCCAACAAGAGACATGATAGTCACATTAGAGGTTGTGTATTGTATTATATGTAAATAGATATGAAGGATATGATTATACTTGGGGAGGGGTCCACATGAGATCACAATGTTTAGAATTTTTTATGATGGTATGATTCCTATTATTAGGGGTGGTGTGGATATGGATTATTATACTAAATTAGAGATGGATTATTTGATGATTGTACTTATGGTTATTGTTAGTGGCATTATGTTACCTAAAAAGAGAGGGAAGTTATGTCATATTAGTTTAATAGATATTATTAGAGATTTTATGGATATGTGTGAGTGACTTGCATGGGGTCCATGTTTATTAACATACTTATATAGAAATTTTCATCATTCTTCTTATACAGATAGTAGTGGGATTGGACCATCAACAATACTATTTATATGGTATTGGGAGAACATTTCTATAGAAAGTCTAGTTGGACACATGAACACTTGGTATGTTGAATATCCATTGACATATGGGTGGAATATGATTATTGGCAATCAAAGAAAAAATTTAGGTGATCTAGAGTTTTATATAAGGGCTATTGATGAGATATGTGATGACCATACCACTTGGAGTCCTTACAATGAGATTGTGTTTTAGTGGGAGCATGATGACTTACACATGGACTATATGATAACTCTATGTTACATTATCAAGACACATGATTATAGCATAGAGAGATATCACCCATATATGGTGATGAGATAGTTCAGGGTGAGGCATCATATAACAACTAGTTCACACATATTTTCATGATAATTAAAATAAATATCATAGTGGGGGATGACCATTGATCCAGTGATAGTCGATCATAACTAGTCATAACTAGAGACTATGAGATAGAGTGCTCGGAGATATGTGGTTGACATAGGATTTGTGGATAGTTATGTATATTTGGGAGCCCAAAATCTAACTTTGAAATTGACTATACCATATGCACCACCATAGACATAGAGATAGAGGCTGGTGGCTAGCTTGATTAGGTATCCATGAGGTACACTATTGGGATCCTAGATTAGGATGTCTATTATAAGAGATAGGGGACAATCAAAAGGATGATGTAGATGATGTGTGGTGGAGATTATACACCTACATGATATGGAAATTAAATATATGGAGGATGTTGAAATTTTATGTGAGGTAACGTTTGATATAGATGTGGATACATAGATGGATTTAGATGCAAAGCAAAGGTTTGGTAGAGATACTCCAATGATAGTGAGAGGGATAAAGAGGGAGATGATGTAGTTATGAGATCATCATAGGACACTTAAACATATAGGGGGGATGTTATTGGTCCTTCAAATACTCTAAGATCTAGAGAGGAGCATGATCTTATAGATAGACTTTGAGAGGAGATTAGATACCATGATTAGGAAATATACAAGTTACATAGGGATATTTTTAGATTACAGGGAGTGGTAAATGATAGGGGGATGAAATTGAAGAGATCAAAAAATTACAATCTAAGTTTTATAGGTTATAAGTTATTTTTGATTAGATAAATACAGATGGTATGGATACAATAGTCATGACACATGATTGGAGACCCAAACTCAAGACTATACAACATTGACACAATATTATATATAGGAAAGATACATGACTAGGATTAAGATAGTAGAGATAAGGGTATTACTAGATGGATAGGGATAGATCATGACATTAGATAGGGTGATGAGGTCCATGGAACATGCCACATATTATAGGAGCTTATACAAGGAGGTTGTGCCACATTCTTAAAGGGAAAAATATTTTACATTGTACTTTATGAGATGATCTCCACCAATGAGATTAGTTCAGTCGATTAAGTTAGAGAGGTCAGTTGGGTAGGTATAATATGTGATGGATCTTCCATAAGGCACACCATGATGAAAGGAGATATTCTCAAGACTAGAAACTCCTTCATGATGAGACATGACATAGTGTTTATATGATGGATTGGTTCATTGATGTGTGTGTGTGTGTGTGTGTGTGTGTGTGTGTGTGTGTGTGTGTGTGTGTGTGTGTGTGTGTGTGTGTGTGTGTGTGTGTGTGTGTGTGTGTGTGTGTGTGTGTGTGTGTGTGTGTGTGTGTCTGTATGTGTGTGTGTGTGTGTGTGCGTGTGTGCGTGCGTGTGTGCATGTGCGTGTGTGAGTGCGTGAGTGCGTGCGTGCGTGCGTGCGTGTGTGTGTGTGTGTGTGTGTGTGTGTGTGTGTGTGTGTGTGTGTGTGTGTGTGTGTGTGTGTGTGTGTGTGTGTGTGTGTGTGTGTGTGTGTGTGTGTGTGTGTGTGTGTGTGTGTGTGTGTGTGTGTGTGTGTGTGTGTGTGTGTGTGTGTGTGTGTGTGTGTGTGTGTGTGTGTGTGTGTGTGTTTGTTGAGATGTATCTTGTTGTGAAAACACATATGAGATATATATTCATTATTATTATGAGACTTTGGAAGGACATTATGGACTATTTATTGATTTTATATGGACTTTATGCATGATTGATAGACATGAGGATATATTTAACACTATTTATATTCATTAAATTCTGATTTACGCTAACATTTTTCAATTATTTCATCATATGGGCCATGGATGATGGATTATGGCTTATTTTATGTATGACTAGATTCATGAATGCATGTATGATATGGTTATGGATTATGGATGTATGCCATAGCTTTTGTAATTTTTTTGTGTTCCTTGCATTGAAATTTCAATAATAAATAAATTTAAGTAACTTTATTTTTAATAGAGCATAAAAAATATTACCACCAATGATATTAGATAATCATGATGAAAGTTGATTTTTTAGGCATAGAAATTAAAGAAAGAATAAATTGTGTATAATTAAAGTATGTCATGATATAACAAAACCATAACCATATTATTATGAATTTAAAAAAATAATATTTTCAAACACATAGAAAATAACAATTTAAAACAAGATTTGAAAACAAAAGTAGTATAATTGATACTATCACACACAAAATGATAGTGCAACAATATCAATCAAGACTGATACATGAATAAATAAACAAGTAGTAATTCTAAATATACACATTGAAAAACAATCACAATGATAAAGTAAATAAAAATTAAATAACCATTTGAAAGGTTGGGGATAAAATATCTTAATAACAATGGATAAAATGGAAATAACTAACTTAATGGCTAAGGATAGAAAAATGAATAAATAACCAATTTAATGATTAGGGATAGAAAATGGATATATAACCAAATTAATGGCTAAGGATAGAAAAATGAATAAATAAACAACTTAATGGTTAGGGATAGAAAATGTATATATAACCAACTTAATGTTTAAGGATAGAAAACAAACAAGACAACAATGAAAAAAAATGATTGAGAAGAAAAATCTATAAGCAAAGACTTAAAATTTGAAGCAAGAGTTGTACAATTGTAGCCAAGAGCTAGGGTAAGTGTTGAACAATCAAGGAGAAATAATAAGGATAAAATAATCCACTTTTTTTTTAAATAGATGATGGGGAAGATCGTGGATGAAATGACCCTAGATACCTCATGTCTCTAAGCATTTCCTACATAATCCACCTTAGAAAAAATCCATGTCGGGATATCAGGCCAAATGTAGTTCTCCCAATATAAGAAGTGATGATAACATAGATGATTGATGAAGCATATGAGTTCTGGATGAATAATATGTGTGAGTGGCATATCCAATAATGAGCGGAAAATGTGGAAGTTAGCTGGAATGGTAGACATGGTTAGGTTGATGTTTAACATATTTTTGGAATGTTTTGCAACGTTTTGATTTTTTTTGGTAATTTTGGATTTTTAATACAAGGAATATAAAAGCTTTTTTGCACTATCATGAGCAAGGATATACGTTCACATGTAGGAATATAAATCTTTAAATTATCATGTTATAGGATAAATGACTAAAAAATTACAAATGACAAACTTGGGAATTTACAATGGATTGTTGGAACATGATTCCCCTTTGTAATTGTTGACATTTTGGCCTCACAGAAGAAATGTTAACCCCTTATATCAAAAAAAATTGGTGATCATTATTTTAGCCTACTTATGATGATGATAACATGGTCATGTCTTCCTTGTTCGAATGAGAATTTTTGGATCTTGACTTGAGAGAGTCATAATGAGTCATAGTTCATGCTTGATCCATGGTGGCATTAGTGTCTTGAAGTCCTTGTGATGATGTAATAGGTGTCATAGTGTCTTGAGATGAGAGAGATATTTTCCAAGAGTTCATGAAACCCAATGAGTACTTAGCCCTATTTAAGGAATGTATTTATATCCTGATAATATGAAGGTGTTGTCATAATGTTGGATGCCTTAAAATGAAGATCATGGTGTGTTCAAAGTCCTTTACCAATGATATACTCATCTAATACCCCTTATAAGCCATTGAACACCTTTAAACCACTTCATGAGCTAATATTTCCTTATAAACTTTAGGAAAAGGAGAAATAAATTGGTTAATTTAATTTAAAAAGGTCCATAAATAATGTTATACATGCCAAATTCCTTCACTAATCATTCATGCCACATAAAGTCCCCTTATAAGCCACCCACACCCTTTCCACTAAGCCAAGTGGGCCCCTTGTGATATTTTATGGCCTTTCCACTTCCCTTTACATTTTATTTTTCTTTAAAGAATCTTATAATGCATGGTTAGCCTCATCTTACCCCCATATGACATTTCAATATTTTGAAAGTTTAGCAAATAGTGAAAAATCAAGGATTTTAGTGGCAATTATGTATATTATATATAATATAATGATTATACCATATAAAACAATATATTAGGTTAAATTTGACCTTATTTTTGATGTTGAAATAGAGTTTTGGGGTAAATTTAGATCATTTAATCCCAAAACTAGTCATATAATTCCTTCACCTTCTTTGCAAGCTTGGACACCTACTTAGGTTTTTGTTTGTACCATATTGAGGAGAGAAAGAGAAGGTCCCAACTCTTGGTCATGGAAAGTAGACTCAAAAAAATTATAATCATGGTAATTTTTCAAAAACTTTGTCTACCCAACTTTATTAACCTCACTTAAGAAGTTAAGGAATGTGTATGCACTTCTCATCTACATAGGCCAACTTCAACTATACAGTTTTCATGGATTTTTGATTAGTTTTCTCAATATAATCATTGATTATATGGTCACATGTATTAAAGGATTTTATTATTGAGATTTGGTCAATTTCCTCACATGTGTGATACCCCATATCTTTCAAATCCCCATGATTAACCATTATGTGTAGCCTACAATAAAATTGACCATATTAGACTAGGTTAAAGTTCTTCATCAGTAGTTGATTTGATTAATTTGGATATTTTCAAAGGTGCTTTTATTTTTCCAATTCTTTCTCAAATTAAATTATTAATGGTCTCATATCATATAATATACATCAAGAATGGAGCCATATCCATTTGGAGTTCACTATGTAACAAATAATCATCATGTCAAAGGCACCTACAGGGTTGATATTTGGCTCAAAATAACAAAATGAGGATGTTAGATGGTGATGGATGTCCCTTATGTCCTTATCCATAAGCTTATCCATGTCCTTATTAGCCTCAAGATCCTAGAAACCACTTTCCTTGCATCTAAACTCATCTCAATCACTTATTAGCAAAGTTTAGGTTTCCTTGGGGAAATTAAGGTATTTTGAGATATTAAGGTTCCATTTCCAAGTTCTATATGATGTGTTCATGATCTAAAACTTCATGATTTTTGAGGTATATGTATGAAGTTATCTAAAGTATGAATGGTTGGTCTTAAGATAAGTCTTACCCTTTAATTCATATCCTTCCCTTACCACTGCCCTTCATAGCTTATCACTACCATTTCACTATGTTATCTCATGTTTTTCTACTCTCAACATACTTCTCATTTCATTCCCATCATCATTACCTTATCCACTCTCTATTATAGGTTTAAACCCTATTAGTGAACCTCCAATCTCTCTTCATCTCTTAGTAGGAATGAAACCATAATGTGTTGAGCAAATTTGGTCATGGACCTAATCAAAGATATAATCAAGACCTATAACAAGCCTTCTAAGGCCATTGTAGTAGAGCATTTTGAGTGAGAAACCTATTTCATGAAAAATTAGAGAGATAAGAAGATTGTGGTGAATTCTAAGCAAGAAATAAATGTTACATAAAAACCTTGGATTATGTTAAGACATGCATATATGGATTGTATCAATCCATATAGTGAAGAGAGTTAAGAGTCTCTTGATAGTTAGATTGATGGGAAGGGATCATGAGCTGCTCTTAAGCCAAAATCTGATAGGTCAAGGGATCAAGTAAATGATGATATGGTTGAAACATATTAGGGTTAAAATCAACCTTGTATCTATTAACTTAGTATCCTATATAAGAAAAAAACATACCCACAACCAACTAACTAGCCTAGGTTTAGGTTGTGAGGAGAAGGTTTAGTAGATGTTTGTAGAGGTGATGTTTGATGAAATGGTAGAGTCTATTATGAGAGATAAAAGTAAAAATTATGATTAAAAATCCCAATGATTTAAATTATGAATACATGGACTCCCTCTATAAGTCTTATCACAACATAACACCTATAATAATACCCTAACACATGCCTATAGTTAGCATATTAGGGGAAAAATAAGAAAGGTTGCCTCAAACAAGAGTTTGGACTACTATGTGTACTTGAAAAAATATATATGAGAATAAAAGTATAATGGAGGGCATATCAATGAGAATACCTAGTTTTTAGGTCTAAATCTTAGACTAAAAGACATCCACAGTAGTACATTTACTTACAGCTATATCTTTTCTCATGTGTTGATTATGCCATAAGAAGTTTGATATCAAAAGGTAGGTCAATAATGATTAAATAAGAGAGGTTATATAATAATATCATTACCATAATACCATGATGAGATGAAGGTACAATGATTATACTCCATTGTTTATAAAACCCTCTTCTATACACACCTTTAGTCACTCAGTTTGTTTACTTAGAGTCAATTAGTATGATAGAAGTTACTACCTTGGATAATTAATAACAAGGATAAGCTCATAGAGACCTTATTATGGTATATATGACATTAAAATACATAATAAACTCATATTAATGAGTTTAATCCTTGCACCTAGTCAAGAATTAAAGAAAAGGACACCTATAGGTTAAGCATGATAGACTTGAAGATAAGATGCAATGTTATTTTAAATTACTCAGAGGCCAATTCAATTTGAGAGACTTATTACTCAAGTTACATTAATAAATAGGTCCCAAAACACAAGATAGGGTTAATTTAATAAATTACAACCTTTGCAACCAAAATAACATGCCCTCAGTCAGATCATGGATGAAGAAGAGGTAGGGTTTCAAGAAAACCTAGTCAAATTATCCCTAGGAAAGTATGCATATGCATTGAAATAACGAATTGAATGCATAAATTGATAGAATAAAAGTGTTAAGGCATTTTAGAGGATAAATAATGTATCCCTATACCATTCAATAAGTTTAGAATTCAAGTAAATTCAATGGGTATGCCTGTAATCTCATAGGGTCAGATTAAACCCTTGAACCCCAAACCCTGCATGAACAAATGAGATACTTGAGAAGGGTAACCAAGAATGGATCCACATAATGTGGTGAATAAATATATAAATAAATATGATAAAATGTGTTGATGTTTTTTTATCTATCATGTTTTTGACAATGAAGTCAAATTCAAGAGCTCCATGTTCAAATACAATTTATAGGGAATATGAGGAAAATTTGAACAAAAATAATCATTTAAGGGCCTTATAGGCACATTAAAGTGTTTAAAATTGGAAGAGAAAATCCTTAAAATTATTAAAGAGAATACATATCACAATATTGGATATAAAAATAGTGGGTATACCCACCATTTTGTCTCATACTAAGACATGTCTAAGTAAACTTCTATAGTGCTAAATAGACAAAAATCAGTCTTGAAAGGTTTACAAGTAGAGTTAGAGCACACAAAGAGTTTTAGGACAATGTATTATGATGTTTTATGGTCATAAAACCTACTCCTAAATTCAAACACTCACATCAAGAGGAAAATAATTTTGAAATAAACTAAATAGGCAAGTTTTAGGCCTATTTATAAACCCCAATGCCATGTCAAGGCTCCTCCATATTTATATAGCTGATTATATGATCAAGTGAGAGGATATGAATATTATATATACCTATAAAAGGAGATTTGAGGTATAAAATATTTAATAAAGATCAAAATACCTCCAAAACATTGCTTGAAACACCCAACCCTACACATATGCAATTCAAGTGCCAACTTTAAGCACTCATTCACTCCACCACATAGGCTATCAAGTCCAAAGATATTATACGTTTTTAGGTACCTATGTTCACTAATAATACATGATATATTTATTAGAATTGGGAGGCCAAAATTTATGAGCAAACCTTAAGAAGTTAGGCACTTAGAAATGGCCTGCAGATTACCCTAGGGTCACCTTTTAACATTCATATCTTCTTCCATCCTTTTCATGGGAGTCAAATACATTTAGTGAAGTTGATATGGTCTATGCCCTAGATATTCATGGAATTTATTCTGATCTTTGACATCCATACTATATAATCCATCCTTAAGACTCCTAAGGACTCCTAAACCTCCCTAAAACCCTATGCAAACCCAGTCTTAGAAAACTTTATTTTTTGATGCCATAACATCTAAAAATGGTATAAATTGCACATTTAAAAAGAATTATGTTTTTATGGGATCCACCTAATTATAATTTATTTTATGGACATTGTATAGAATCCTTATAAATAGCCACTTTTTAGAATCCTTATAAATAGCCACTTTTTAGGGGTTTAAGTAGAATGAAGAGTGTTTGGTAGTTCTTGATGATTTCAATTATTTGAGTGGATAGTTTGGAACCTAATTAAACTCCTAAAATCTTAAAATTATCATGGATTCAATTGGAATATCATTTACATGTACCTAAAAAACTACTACTCTATCATGCTTAAGCAAAGTGAACTAGTTAGATTGGAAAAGAGGAACTTCAAGTTCCTAATGCATTTCTAAGCCTATGTCATGGTTAGAAGTGTTGTTTTAGGAATGAATGAATCTCACACATAGGTTATAAATCTTTGTTATAGGTTTCATGGATGTTCATATGCAAGTAATTAGGTAATTAGGAATAATAGGCCTAATTGGCCTATGTTGTCATCAAAGGGAGTTAAATTTGCATTGGAAGACTAATGGAATGATTTATCCCAAGAATGTTATTTTGATAACTGGTCCTTAAGGGAATTCAATACACACTTCATATATAATGTGGAGGGCTATGACAATTTCCTTAACTTTGTCAATTTGATGTAGGAGAGAGTGGATTGATACATGATTATGGTGGCCTAATTCATCTTATAACTTCCATATGGATCATGATGGACTATTATAGGCATGGTGAAGCCTTTGAAAAATCATAAATAAAGTTTAATCAGCCAATCTTACCTTTTTTACAATGCTAACAACTCATTCAAGGAGAAATTAAGGAGATCCAATGCATAAAGGAGCTATAAGGAGGTTTATGTAACTATTGTAACTATTTTTTTCTAGTGTACTTGGTCATTTATTACCCATTTATCCACTCTCTTATTACATATTACCCTTATTATCTCCCCACATCTTTTATATATTGAAGGATTTTGGTCTTAGTTTGTATCCATCAAGCTGGTATGAGGAAACTCTACCAACACTTGTACTTATACACCTCTTAGAATGATGAATAAAACATTTTTAGCTATTTATCAATTAGTACTTAGTGTCTCATGTTTTATTTATATGAAAAATTGGTTTCATCTTCCATTTGTAGGTCCAAGTTCTACCTAAGTGATAACAAACTTTTCTTGAAGGTCATCTAGTGTGTCATGGTATTGTTGTCTCAAGTATGAAGTGGATTACTGATTTTAAGTGTCTTTAAATAGACCTTATCTTTATTTCCCTTGAACATATGCTAATCTAATTGACATATATGAGAAACACTATTTCTTGGAAGCCATTGGAGTTAGTGTGTTATTTCTATTCTTAGTCCATCAGTGTGATGAATTCTTCAATCCCAAAGAGTGGATAAATGAATTCATGGTGCATCACCAAACTTTAGAGTAGATTTTAATTCCTATGCAATCTCCTTGACCATTTTCATCCCCATAGAGTTTAGATCTTAGAGAAATAACATTGAATTATCAAATTAGGGGAGTTAAACCCTTAAAATCTAGAGGTTATTCCTAATAGTAGGTGACCCACAACCTAAGGTCATTCCCATATTGGACTAGGTTTGTGGTTTGGACATGAATACTCCTTTCCTCAGCTTGGGTAAAACCTAAAACTCTAACATTAACTAGAGTGAATATAGAAAATGTTTTACACATGGTTCCAAAAATCTATTTTTCACTATGGTAGTTTCCCAAAGCACTAATAAATTGGTTTCCACATCTGGATGATCTATAAATTATTTTTTTACTATTTTTTTTTATTTCTTTTTTTTCTACTAGGATACCAATAAAAACATATAGAACAAATTTAAGTATAGAATAATTTAAGGCTCAATATGTTTATAGGTTCATCAACCTCCTCTTCATCTTTGACATCTAATATATAATATCTTGATCCATACTTGTTATTAAAAACATATGGTATCAACTAGTTAGTATCAAAATTTCCCTTCTTCTATCTCTCAACATTAGTGTTTTGTTGTTTCTCCTTAAATACAAGATCTCTGATTTCAAATTCCCTAGCTTTAATCCACTTATTAGAGCTATGGCAAATGAAATTATGGTAATTTTGTAGATGGTTTAAAGTATTGAGTTATTTCTCATCTAAGAGGTTGAGTTCACTTAGGCATGAATTTAAATATGATTCTTCATCTATGATTTTTTGTAAAGATTTTTTCAAATATGGAATCTTGACCTCTACGGGAAGGACAACAGATTTCCATAGATAATGAAATAAGGGGTTACCCCTGTGGGTGTGTGGATAATAGTGTGGTATGAATAAAGGGAGGGATATAAATAAGTATGAAATTCACAACCAGATCCATTCATATATCTATTAAGGATGTGCAAAATATTTTTTTTAGTTACTTCAACTTAGTTTTTGCCTTGTGGGTAATAATAAGTGGACTACTTGTTATTGATATGATAGGTTTGAAAAAGAGTCTTAACATATCTATTATTTAATGATTTACATTGTTATAAATGAGAGTGTAAGGAATACCAAAGTGGTAGATAATGTGGTTGAAGATAAACTTTGAATTTTTTTTCCAGTGACATAGGTAAGGGGCATTGTCTCAACCCACTAGGTAAAATATTATGTTGTTGTTATAATATACTTATGTGTGTTAGAAGAATTAGAATTTATTTTTCCAATGAGGTCTAACCCCTATGTGGAAAATGGCTAAGGTGTTATGATAGGTTGTAAAGCTTGTGAAGAAATATGGATAATATCCCCATGTTTTTGATAGGGTAGACACTTCTTGACATAGGTGCATGAATTTGATTTCACTATAGGCCAATAGTAACCTACTTAGAGAATTTTTTTACAAGGACCATACCACTTGAATGTGCTCTAAAGAATCCCTCGTGAACTTCTCTAATTGTGAAAGTTTAATATTTAGAGTTAAAACAATGTAAAAGGGTTCCATCATAGCCTCAATGGTATAGATTGTTGCTAAGGATGGTATAGTGAAATGTGTGTTGAATAAAGGTCTTGTGTTGGTTAGGTGGCAAGTTAGATGGGATGGTATGATTATGAAGGTATGTATAGATATTGGAGTACCATGGAGAAGTGGGACTAACCACCTCACATACCATTTATGAATCAAGTGTATCATATCATAGTATCCCTAAGTACTCAACTAGAAATTTGTTATGTTTTGTGCTTAAATTTAATATGGAAATAATTATATCCATAACATCTACTACTTAATTGTATATTCTTGGCACTTATTCAAATTGCATGTACTTAAAATACAATTTCAAAATATCCACCATTCACTTGAAAGGGATTAGTTTAGCATTATGATCTTAGAATTCATTAGTGAATTGATTGATGATAATATTAGAATCACCAAAAATAAGGAGATTATGACTTCCACATTGTATTTCCATCTTGAGACCTACTATGAGACATTCATAATATACTATTTTATTTTGCAAGTGAATTCAATTTAGAATGCCTTAGGAATGTAATACATTAGGTGTGACCAAAAATATACCTACCCCTAATTCGTGGTTGGTGAAGGAACTATCAAAGATAAATTACCAAAATAGAGACTCATCTATAGACATTATTGCCTCATCTAAAAATTCTATAAGAATATAGTTTTTATCATTGAGTAGTGCTTCTTCCAATACATTTTCTAAAACTTTCCCTTTAATTTTTTTTGGTTAACATAGTCTAAATCAAATTAATTAAAAATCATAACCCACTTAGACATCATGCCTTTAGAGATGTTCTAGATAAAATATATTTAATAGGGTCGATCTTAGTAATAATCTTGGTTTGATTGTTGAGCATGTAATGTCATAGTTTTCTAGAATTAAAAAAACTACAAGACAAAATTTTTATATCTTAATAGTAGTTTAGCTCATATGATATCAAGGTTATGCTTAGGTAGTAAAATGCCCATTCTTTCCCATTATGATCATGATGTGCTAATAATTCCCTAAGTTCAAATTGAGTAGCTAAAATGTACAATAAAAGTTGTTTACCATCAATAGGTGGCATGAGTATTGGTAGATTAGAAAGATATTATTTTAGATAGTCAAATGCATTTTCACAATTTTCATTCCATGTAACAAGAGTATCTTTCTTCAGCAAAAATGTGAATGGGTGATAAATGCTTGTTAGTTGAGATATGAATTATCTGATTGCTTGAATTTTTCCTTGTAAACTTCTAAGTTGTTTAAGATTATTAGGTGGAGTAATATCCATTATATTTGAAACTTTAGAGGGATCAACTTCAATGTTGCATTATGAAATAATGAATCTTAACAACTTTCCTGATGTCATGCCAAACACACACATTTTGGGGATTTAATCTCATGTTATCCTCTCTCATGCATTCAAAAATATGGTGAAGCACTTGAGGGTGGTCTTTTATATATTTAGATTTAGAAAGAATATCATATACATCATCTTCCATAATGTCATTAACACGTCATGGAAAAGGACAATCATTTCTCATTGATATGTAGCTTTAGCATTTTTTAAACCAAAAAGGAATCACCTAATAATAGAATGTCCCCCATAAAGATGAAAATGTAGCTTTGTATTGATCTTTGGTAACAATTTTTATCTAATTATAGCCTAAAAATTCATCCATTAATTGTAACATCTCATGACCTATAGTGAAATATATAATCATGTCTATGTTGGGCAATGGAAAGTCATCTTTCAGGCATGCTTTATTTATATCACAAAAATCCATGTAGACTCTAATCCCTTTTGTTTTATTTAACACAGGTATAATGTTTGATATCTAGTCTAAATAATCAAAAGGATGTGTGAAAACATCAACTTATTGCTTCTTTAGTTCTTCCATTACCAATAGTTCAATCTTAGAATGCATCTTACAAAGTTTCTATTTTATTGGTTTTGTATTTGGTTGTACCACAAGATGATGAACTACTAATTCTAGATCTATTCCTAGCATATTCATATAAGACCATGCAAAAATGTCAAAAATTCACAAATCAGAAGTGTAAACATGTCCTTTTCTTCTTGAGTGAGTGATATGGAAAGTTTAACAATTTTAGGATCTTCAGTTCTAATGTTTATAGCAATGGTTTCTTTTAGGATCTTCTTCGATTCTAATGTTTATAAGAATGTTTTTTTCAACAAGTAGAGTTTATTCATCTTTATAAGCTAGGGGTGGTTTAGGAAGATGTAAATCTTCTTCAAACTCTAATTTTTGGATGTGGAAGATGAACTAATATAGTGATGTAATTTATCTTCCCCAAAATATGTTGAATCTCCTAACTAATTTATAAATTCATTATTTTGGTCACCTTGTGGAATTTGATCTATTGTTTTCAATAATTTAGATATAGCTTCATCATTTTGAAAATGATCAATTTGAGGTGTTGATTATTGGTCCCATTATATGAGAGATGGATATGCAAGGTCAAGTGTAAGGACTACATTTTTATGAAATAGGTTGGTGAGGGCAAGGTATTCAAAGTGGATAATTATGGAACCCATCTCGTTGTCTAAAGAATAATCCTCTAACTCACTAGAAGAGTCACTTTGGGAGAGAGTAATATGCATATTAAGTGGGTTAAATCTTGTACCAGGTTTTGCCTTGTTTGTACTTATTGTGATAGTTTTAATGGATCCTTGTTCATGGAGGCCAATTCCATTCCCTTTATATTTCATTAAATTTCACATAATGGATTTTACAATGGGATACTTGTTGTTGGAGAAGTAAGTAGCTAGTTCATCAAAATAATGCTATGAAGGATGTGAATATTTGATATGCTCATCTAAAATAAAACTACCCTCTAGAAATTTTGTCTTTCTAAGCTTATTATCCATTCTACTATCCTTTAGATGGTGGGGCCTAAAATAGTCATTTAGATTTGTATGTATTGTACTTGGGTAAAAATATTAAATTATATACTCACTCATGCCTATATCAATGATCTTAAAGTGGGAATAAGTATATGAAGATAATCTGGTAGTGGGTGGTGCATTGAAATCTTTCTCAATAAAATGGTGATTGGAAGCTTATTCTATAGATAGTTGATTTGAATCTTTCTTGGATAATCTATTTGAAGCTTCCTTATATGGTTGGTTAGATGCTTCACTAGTTGAATCCTTTTCAATAGAGATGGAAGTAGTTGGTGTATTAATCAAACCACCAAGGGGATGTGTTTAAAATAATATTTATATATGGACATAATTTTCAAGTCAAGAATAATCCTCAATAGTAGTAAATTTATCATTTTTAGCTAGTAGACAGTTTTATTTTTGATATTTTCCTTCTAACAACTAAAATTTTTGGAAGGGATGAGGATCACCTTGTATAATAAATTTCATTCCTACATGGGATAATTAAAAATATTGGTAAGAGTGGATGGAATGAATTTGTGGGCACCCAAGAAGTATATTATATGGTGTATCAAGATTGAGAACATGAACAAGATTTTCCTTAATCATATACCCTACCATAAAATGAAGATATATTGTGCTAATAGATTGATGCTCATTATTATTGTATTCCTTTAGGGTAATGATGTTTGTTTCCAATGTTGCTATTAGATACCCCATATGTTTTATGAGTCTTAGTGTACATAGATTAAGTATCTAACCATTTTGTATAAAAACCCTTTTTACTTTGTGCCTTGGAATAGTAACCTCTATATATAATGGGAGGTTATGATCTAAACCTAAAGGAGAGACATCTAAATGATCAAACATTACTTGATTGTTTATTTCCAAAGAGACTATTAACACTTGGAAAATTGTAGGGTTAATGTATTGATGGACATTCAGCTCTTGGATAACTTTATACAAAATATATTTATACATAATGGATTTCTTGAAATGGTCTAAAATTGAAATATTTGTTGGCATTCTCTCAAGATGGTCAATAATGTTGTACTTGTGTTCAAGATTAGATAATGATGCACTTAAGAAGGTAAAATTAAATTCATCTTATGGTGATGGTGAATTAGTATGATGGAAAATTAATAACATTGACATATATATGCATAATATCTATGCTATTGATTATTGAATAAAATGGATGACTTCCCTGATTAACATTACTAGATTCTAGTTATTCCTCTTTCTACTATCCCTTTCATTGTTCATGGTTTAGGGATTGGATCTTGGTATATCCCAATTTTTTATTATTATATGTTTTATATGGTTGGTTTTAATTTATATGTCACTTATGTTAATGAGGTCTTGAACATAGTGTTTAAGGTGCACACACCTATTAGTTCAATATCATTTAATCTTATGTTATTCACAATACTCATCTTCTTTATACCAGTCAAGTTTGGGAATATTTTTATCAAAGGGTTTAGTTTTTGGCCATGTGATCATGTTTGCATGAGCCAAATTTTATAAAACATTACTATAAGTGTCACAAAATTGAGTGAACTTATGTTTAGGTCTCCCTTCTTTTAGTTATCCACTAGGAATTATGATATTATCAATTGGTTAGTTGTATGTTTGTGTTTGAGGGTTTTATATCTATTTGACATTAGTTACACCATCTCCAAAAAGATTTTTATTTTTTATAAATAAATTTGGTTTGTATATTGGTTTTGATGAATTATTATCTAGTTTAAACATTTTGATTACACTTTTATTAAACAATGTTCTTTCTATTTGAACACCTTTTTCAATAATTTCATCAAAAGACATTGGATAAATAAGTAACGAATGGTGTCCCAAGTCTAAGTTTAAGTTGTTAATAAATATTTCCACAATCTCTTTTTCAAGAAATGACCATGTAAAATTGCTTGCCATTGCTTGCCATCTTTGGAGGAAGTAATCAAAAGTTTCCCCATTACATTGTTTAATGTTGTGTAAATCTAAGGTGGTTAAGCATTTTTTGATATTATAGTATAAGTATTGGACAAGTTTTTTAGATAAGTATTCAAAGGTGAAAATAGATCCTTTTGGAAGTCATGAAAACCATTCAAAGGATTGGCCCTTAAGACTTCATGGAAATAAACTCATGTATTTGTTACTATAAGTAATATCTTCGCATGTGTTATAAACCCTAGTTAAATGTTCTTTGGGATCTCCTTTACCTTTATACTTGTGGGAATTCTAAGTTGTTTGTAAAAGGTGTAGTCATTTTACTTAAATCATATGGATATGGGAAAATTTCCTCATACTTAAATTTTTTTACCAATTATAAGTGCCATCTTACAAGCCTTGACCTCTATCCTTTATGTTTCTAATTCTTGTATGAGATATGGGGATAGCTAGTTCATTTGATTGAAAGAATAAGGTGTTTAACAAATGAATTGGTTTGTGTTTTTTTGAATGTGTTGGTTAAAATTGACATTTTGAGCATTTCGAAAGGGGTTTGAGTAATAACTAAGGGTTGTATTTGTGTTGGATCCAAAAAACAAATTGATTTGAATTTTGGTTAAAACTAAAATTTGTTTGACTTGAGTTTGGATTGGAACCAAAATTTGTTTGATTTAGATTTGGATTGAAACCAAAATTGGGGTTATGTGTAAAGTTTATGTTTGGGTTTTTTAGATTTGGGTTCGGATTGAAACTTGAATTATTTGGTGTATTTATGTTGAATTTCATAGAATTAGTATTGGTGTTATAACCAAAACCTATTTGGTTAAACAAAATTGTATTGGATTGTTATGGAAGCATGTTGGAGTTTGAATTAAATACATTATAATGTAAGTTTATATTATCTTGGTTGCAATTTTGGATTGGGTTGTGTTGGTTTTGGTTAAGGTTAAAATTAGGATTTGTATTTGGATTATTGTAGTTAATATTAGTATTGAGATTAAATTGTTTAAATTAGATGGTGTTTGGTTTTGGTTTAAGTTTATGTTAGGATTTGGGGTTGAATTAAATGAAATATTTGGATTAGAGTTAAATTTATTTGGATTGGATTGGAATTTGGATTGAAACTTGGATTGGATGGAACTAATCTAAGGGTGTTAGAAGAAGAAAATTGATTTGGTACACTATTATTTAAATTCATATTGTTGATTTTACATGAAATAACATTAAAACTAGGATTAGATTGTTGATTGGGAAAGCTAAAATGGGTATTCAAGATTTTATTTTATTTTTTATTGGAAGTGATTGATGATCCTTAGAAGCTCTAATTTAGATTGATTAATGAGTTTGGATGAGGATTCAAACTTAGATTAATTTGATTGTAACCTTGTGAATTTAGGTGTGAACTCAAATTTGGTGTAGTCAAATGTTGATTGATTAAAATTGAATTAGATGGGAGACCCATGTTCATATTTGGGCTGAATTGTTACATGATTAGTAAAATTGGAGAAAGATTCAAATTTTGATTAGTAGGGTGAATAATTGATGAGTTTATAGGTACATTAAAACTCAATTTAATTGGATAAAATTATGAATGTAAATTTGTATTTACATTCACATTGGGGTTAACAAAATCATTGATTGATTGATGAGATTGAATGTTCATAATCTCTTGAGTTTCTTAATTTTCATGGATTTCCATAGAAAAAACATGGCTGGTTTGAGATGAATCCTCATGTAAAATAGTTTTCCCTTTATTTTGAGAGACTTTTGGATAAGGTTGTGAGGATGGGATGAGATAATTACTAGCCTCTAAATAACCATTTGAGACTTGTTAATCAGAATTAGAGGATGAATCTTTCTTTCTTGCAATTAGATATTTTAGATTATGTACATTGAAGTTGGATGGGAATTTGGATCCAAAGCCCAAGGATTAACATAACACTTAAATATTATTAGACATGATATGATAATTAAAGGAGGGTGGAGGTTGGAAAATTTTTGGGATACCCTCATATTTTAAAGCCCCTCCTTTGTCTTCTTCTTGTTTGGTTGTATCATGTATCTCTACATGATGCTCTTGACCAGGAAATTGAAAGGGGTCATTGCTAAAAGACTCAACCCTTGCATTGGGATTATTTAACATGGAAATTTGCCTATTAATAGGTGACATGGTTAAGATTAAAAAAATGACTTAAATAAAATGAAGTTTTAAACTAACAATACTAACCAAAAGGTAACTAAAAAAATTGAATTTTTAAACCAATTATTTTAAGTTTTTGAGAAAAAGTCTAAATTTTAGGATATTATTTAAAATGAAAATAAATTATTTACAGTGGTATCAGAGCTAATGTCTTGCTATCCTGTTGGGTAGTTTGGGTATCAGCATGGTGCTAACAGGTGTCAAAGATTTGGAAGAAAGAGTGCACAATGCAAAGGGGAAGTTAGAAAATCCATTACAACAAGCAGATGACCTTCTACAAACTCTGGAGGAGTTAGAAATTTATTTAAGCAAGGTTGAGCAGTCAAATTCCTATGAGATACAAATAGTGTTATTTCCAGCGTTTGATTCTTTGGTGAAGCACCGATTATTGAGACATCATGATGAGGTGGTAAGACTTGCAAATCTCTCTTCTATTAGTGAAATCATGAGAATAATAGCTGGCTTTAATTTTTATGATGATCGGATTATGAGAGAGGTACTTCATGCCATGGTGAAAAGCTTCGAAAAGTTGGATGACATTAGAGACTCTCATTTCTCAAAGAGGGCGAGATTACTTGACACTTTTGCAAGGTATGGATTTGAAAACATTATGATGTTAGTAGGATGTATTGGTGGCATTCGCACTATGTTTAAAATATTTTGGAATATTTTAGATGAGTTTCATTCGAGTGATGTATTAGCATCAATGCACTCTATCATGTTCACAATCTTGTTTGAGGAGGAGGATAAAATCTCTTAACTTTTGGCAGAAGATTTATGGTATGTCTGGACAAAAGGGAAAAATGTCTCACCTAGAGCTTGTATGTGGTTAAAGAGTTTAATTAATAGGCCTAAGGATCATAGTGCTTTCCCTATGACACGCAGCAACTTGCATGATGAGTTTGACAATTATGCTGTCCAGTACAGGGAGATTTTAACACATCTTCAGGTAATGATTTATCTGCATTATCTTCACAGGTAGGGGTAGTTGGGGATGTTGTGGATGAGCTTTGTCTTTAGGTGAGTTTAGCACAAGTGTTAGACAGTGAGGATGAGCCTGATGCTTGCATTCAGAGTGTGGAGGTATACTCAGAGGTTAGTACATTGAGTATTGGTGATGAGTATGTTTTTGTAGCTGCTGATGAGGAGCATGTTGTTGAGGCTAACACATATATTCAGGACTTGGGAGTACCTGATTCTGAGGAGTTTGGGATACCAGTGGAGTTGAATCTCCATATTGATTATTCTCATACAGATGATAGTGTGGTACAGTTGGTTGTGCCGCCTTTACAGAGAGATCAGTTATGGGATGGATTGGCACCATCTCTTGCAAATGGAATTGGCAGTTGGAATTGTCCATTCTACTTGGATTATGATGTTTTGAGAATTTGTTTCTCATGTGCTCTTGACTATGGTATTTGTAATCTTGGGGGTTGGAGTTCCATGCGCTAGTTTGTTTATGAGTCTTTCTTTGTTCTACTTCTGTTGATATTGCAGGTACTTGCATTGATTCACGGCAGTGCACAACATAACTACATTTGGGATCTAGGTGGATCGAGTAGTTCATTGTTTTGAGATTGCTTGGGGACAAGCAATTTTTGGAGGGGCAGATTGTCATGTCCCCTTTTTCATGGACATTGATAGATTTGATGATTGGCCTATTATACGACCTTCGTAGGCTAATAGGATGGATAGAGGGTCATAATGGAGCTTTGATTGACTTTGATTCACAGAATTTCTACATTTGATTTTCATTCAGGTTATTTTGGACACATTTGGCATGAGCTCCTACTTTTTAGGGATATTTGATATGCAGCGGAGCTCCTTTATTTTGGTATGGTCATGTGCGGAATCACTCCCTGATTCACTAGCTTCGATCCGTTCGAGGATCCGACATGTATTGAGGGAGATATTAATATTTGATTGATTTAATCAAATATTAATTATTTAGCCTATTTTTAATTAGAAACCCTAATTCTAATTTAAGAAACCCTAATTAGGGCAAGCATATCTTTTTGAGGGTATAAGGGTTTCTCATGGAGGCCATTGAGCATGATGTATGTATGCTATTGATTATTGATATTGATTTTGAGAATTTCTTCTGTGAAGACTGAGTCTAGGGTTCAAGGATTCCATTTGCATTGGAGAACGTTCCCTCTTCAGTGTGTGCAATTAAGAGGCTATGGAATATCAGCTGATATATTGCCAAAGTGAGAGATAGCTTCATCCAGAGGTTATCACAGAATTTTAGGTTTGAGAGATAACTTCACACAGAAGTTATCACAGATATTCCAGGTATTTATTGCTTTATGTTTTGATTCAATAAATTATACAGCTAGAGATCTACTGTGCTAGAGACATATATTACCAGATCAGGGGTTGAAAATAGGGAAGTTGTGCTTAAGTGGCGGCCGTACAGAGTTCGTACAGGTCTGTACAGATCAGTGCAGGAACTGACCTTGGCAGATAAAGGGTTTCCAGTGACTGATATTGGTTGACTGAAGACCGACGTCGGCAGAAATATATCCTGCAGTGATCGACGTTGGCAGTTTATTGACCGACGCCAGCTACTGTGTGTTCGACACAGCAGGCTGAGACCGTCCAGAATCTAGTTTTTACTTCCAGTTTTGCTAAGTCAGGGTTTTTAAGACTGTATTTCATATTTATATGCATAAGAAAGGACTGCAATTGTAATAGTTTAGAAGGACAAGTGATACAATCTGTAATTTGCTATTGAGAGACTATATTATTGTGATCATTCTGAATTTATTTAACAGAAGTTATATCTTGTTCAGAGTTTTTTGTGTTGCTATATTTCCTATTTTGGAGGGGATATTATAGTGGTATCAGAGCTAATGTCTTGCCATCCTGTTGGGTAGTTTGGGTATCAGCATGGTGCTAACAGGTGTCAAAGATTTAGAAGAAAGAGTGCACAATGCAAAGGGGAAGTTAGAAAATCCATTACAGGAAGCAGATGACCTTCTACAAACTCTGGAGGAGTTAGAAATTTATTTAAGCAAGGTTGAGCAGTCAAATTCCTATGAGATACAAATAGTGTTATCTCCAGGGTTTGATTCTTTGGTGAAGCACCGATTATTGAGACATCATGATGAGGTGGTAAGACTTGAAAATCTCTCTTGTATTAGTGAAATCATGAGAATAATAGCTGGCTTTAATTTTTATGATGATCGGATTATGAGAGAGGTACTTCATGCCATGGTGAAAAGCTTCGAAAAGTTGGATGACATTAGAGACTCTCATTTCTCTAAGAGGGCGAGATTACTTGACACTTTTGCAAGGTATGGATTTGAAAACATTATGATGTTAGTAGGATGTATTGGTGGCATTCGCACTATGTTTAAAATATTTTGGAATATTTTAGATGAGTTTCATTCCAGTGATGTATTAGCATCAATGCACTCTATCATGTTCACAATCTTGTTTGAGGAGGAGGATAAAATCTCTAAACTTTTGGCAGAAGATTTATGGTATGTCTGGACAAAAGGGAAAAATGTCTCACCTAGAGCTTGTATGTGGTTAAAGAGTTTAATTAATAGGCCTAAGGATCGTAGTGCTTTCCCTATGACACGCAACAACTTGCATGATGAGTTTGACAATTATGCTGATCCAATACAGGGAGATTTTAACACATCTTCAGGTAATGATTTATCTGCATTATCTTCACAGGTAGGGGTAGTTGTGGATGTTGTGGATGAGCTTTGTCTTCAGGTGAGTTCAGCACAAGTGTTAGACAGTGAGGATGAGCCTGATGCTTGCATTCAGAGTGTGGAGGTATACTCAGAGGTTAGTACATTGAGTATTGGTGATGAGTATGTTTTTGTAGCTGCTGATGAGGAACATGTTGTTGAGGCTAACACATATATTCAGGACTTGGGAGTACCTAATTCTGAGGAGTTTGGGATACCAGTGGAGTTGAATCTCCATATTGATTATTCTCATACAGATGATAGTGTGGTATAGTTGGTTGTGCCGCCTTTACAGAGAAATCAGTTCTGGGATGGATTGGCACCATCTCTTGCAAATGGAATTGGCAGTTGGAATTGTCCATTCTACTTGGATTATGATGTTTTGAGAATTTGTTTCTCATGTGCTCTTGACTATGGTATTTGTAATCTTGGGGGTTGGAGTTCCATGCGCCAGTTTGTTTATGAGTCTTTCTTTGTTCTACTTCTGTTGATATTGCAGGTATTTGCATTGATTCATGGCAGTGCAGAGCATAACTACATTTGGGATCCAGGTGGATCGACTAGTTCATTGTTTCGAGATTGCTTGGGGACAAGCAATTTCTGGAGGGGCAGATTGTCATGTCCCCTTTTCCATGGACATTGACAGATTTGATGATTGGCCTATTATACGACCTTTGTAGGCTAATAGGATGGATAGAGGGTCATAATGGAGCTTAGATTGACTTTGATTCACATAATTTCTACATTTGATTTTCATTCAAGTTATTTTGGACACATTTGGCATGAGCTCCTACTTTTTAGGGATATTTGATATGCAGCGGAGCTCCTTTATTTTGGTATGGTCATGTGCGGAATCACTCCCTGATTCACTAGCTTCGATCCGTTCGAGGATCCGACATGTATTGAGGGAGATATTAATATTTGATTGATTTAATCAAATATTAATTATTTAGCCTATTTTTAATTAGAAACCCTAATTCTAATTTAAGAAACCCTAATTAGGGCAAGCATATCTTTTTGAGGGTATAAGGGTTTCTCATGGAGGCCATTGAGCATGATGTATGTATGTTATTGATTATTGATATTGATTTTGAGAATTTATTCTGTGAAGACTGAGCCTAGGGTTCAAGGATTCCATCTGCATTAGAGAATGTTCCCTCTTCAGTGTGTGCAATTAAGAGGCTGTGGAATATCAGCTGATATATTGCTAAAGTGAGAGATAGCTTCATCCAGAGGTTATCAAAGAATTTCAGGTTTGAGAGATAAATTCACACAAAAGTTATCACAGATATTCTAGGTATTTATTGCTTTATGTTTTGATTCAATAAATTATACAGCTAGAGATCTACTGTGCTAGAGACATATATTACCAGATCAGGGGTTGAAAATAGGGAAATTGTGCTTAAGTGGCGGCCGTACAGAGTCATTAAATTAAGATCTTAGGTTTCTCCTTTAGTTATTTATATCTATGTATGTGTTGTACATATGAGTAGTATGTAAATAGGGAAGCTTTGATCAATTAAATTCTTTATAGAGTGAGTTTTTATAAGTGCCTTGATCTCTTTGGTTTTTTTTAGGTGAGGAATGAATAAAGGTTGATCTTGTATTTATATCAATCCTTTTGGAGTAATAACTCACATTAAATCACTTAGTCCAACCATTAGGATACATTTAATTTGAAAATTAGATGTATGTAGAGCATTGGACACTCGCATTAGGGAAATAATGTAATGTTGATCCTAGACATTAGTGTCTAAGGTGTAGCAAAATAGGTACAAGCTTAGAAGTTTCAAATGTGTAAGATAAGTACATTTTAAGCATTTTGGGCAATATATAATTTTTTTGTCATCAATATAAGAGTATTAAGACTAGGATATAGGCCAATGGGCACTATCTAGAATATATGAGAGGCTTTCGGAATCAAGTAAAGTGTAAAACTAAGAGTAACAACTAAGATTTGATTTTTTCAAGTGTACTACACTGAACTACAACATAATCAAAACATATTTTATACATACCCCTCCTAATATATTAATTAACTTTATATTTTAAAGGAAATTAATAAGTATTTAGGTGTGTGTGCACACATATATTTTTTGAGTTGAATTTGAGTTATTTTATTGTCACTGACCTATAACAAAGAACATGTTACAGTGTAAAACTAGTGCACATAATCTAGGTTAAAAGTACTTGAAATAAATTGAAATTAAAAGAACAAGGTTAAGGATCACACATGTGTGTCGATCTAATTGTCTTACCTAATATCAATGTTTTTTACAAAATATATACCATGATAAGGCTATAAAATTATGATTAGGATAAATATAGATAAAGTATTTAAAGTTCATATTACCAAGGAGATAGAGAGATATAGAGAGATATTGAAAGGCACATGTCACCAAATTGGTAGCAAAAGTGTGTTGCCACCTAGTAGTTGAGATCAAATCAGCTATGTAACCCAATGATACTTATAACCTAATGAGGTTTGGTGATCAATTTTAACCTTAAGACTTGGCAAGATTGAGTGATTTAATCACCTCAATCATACTTAAAGTTGAACCAACTACTACAGTGGATTGGTTCAATATGGTATTTGAAATTCTATGAGGTATAAGTATACACAATGGTTTTGAGATCTAAAATTGATTTGGATTTTGAAATATTATGCACATTTTATATAACATATGTACCTTAGATATGTCTCATGGTGAGAATGTATATAAAAGAAACACCAATGTATATAATTTCACCACGGTTATGAATCAAAACCATATAAGTTTGTGCTTTGGCCAATTTAGATAACTATGTAAGTGTGGAGGACATGCTTCCCAAGAATTCCCCAAATATATATAGATAAATATAGAATCTGATATAAGTACCAATGTGGAGGACATTTTTATAAATCATGCCCCCATTGTAAACTAGAGATGTTGAATATTATATAGGTGTTGAGAACATGATTCCCAAGTATGGCCCCACTGTAATATGTGAATTGATATAAGTACCATATATTGAATATATGTGGATAACATGATTCTAAATCATGTCCCCACTAAATATGAAAGCTATGAATGTGTGAAATCCATGTCTATATGGCATGCCCTCACTGAATATACAAACTGATATAAGTACCAAATACTAAATGAATATGGAGAACATGCTTCCAAAGCATGTCCCCATTCAATTTGAGAACTATGCCAAGTGTGGATAACATGATTACCAATCATGCACCCACTAATATCCCCACCCTCTCCTTATGGTGATGGAAATTTAGGAATTTCTAATTAACTCACTTCAAAAGGGTTTGAAAACTATAAAATCTATAAATGTAACCATGTAATATATAGAAGGAACATGTCTAGGTAAATGTATTATTTAAGTTTATAGTACCAATATGATCACAAATATGCCTAAGATGAATGATAAAAATTATGGAAACATCTATATAGTTACAATACTATCTCAATAATAATAAAATTACACACATGCATTTAAAAATAATTCAACAAACAATAGTCCAACGAGACTGTAAACAAGGGGCATGTTCAAATGGGATAAAAATAAAGGGACATGACTTGGTCAAATGTCCATCAAAGCAATAATGACATATTAAAATTTACATACAATAAATAATGACATATACAAATTCCAATTAAAACATACATAGGCATGGGGGCCAAAAGCAAAGGATCATATGTGAATGATCAAACAAGCAAGATAAGACACTTAAGGAAGTACATAAAATAATGAAAATCATCTAACATAAACATGTCATAGTGGCCCATGGATCCAATGTGTTAGAAACTAATGTCATGTGTATAACACATTGAGTACCATTTTTAATATATAATCATGGATAATAGGCATGTGTAAGTACATATGTATGACAAAACATGACAATGTAGAGTGATCATCAAATTATATAAACTATGTGTATCAAGACTAAAGAAGTGGATACCCATAATGTCCATATGACATGAGTAGATGGAAATAATAACATCTAAAATAGGAGTGTATCATGTATCTATGTATGCATGTATCATACCCAATGTAGAAATGTGATATAGATGTGTATGTAGGATTAGATAAGTATGTGGTCCATGCATATAGAAGCAACATATAGATTCCACGTAGTTAATATAACATGTAAATGCAAAATAAAACTAAATTTTTTTTGGTATTTTTGGAGAAGTTATTAATCAAGTAGGTCCTCATCCTCAAAAGGTAGTGGGTCACCTAAAACAGACTTTATGCATTATTTATATCGATGTGGTGACAAAACCTCAATGTTTCTATGTAATGGATTTCCTATAGCCAATGGTGAATGTAAATTATCATGTCCATCATGCTGGACACAAATTGGTACACCCATATTATCAAAATTTACACACATGTTTTTAGGATCCAGTTTGGAATTTCATTCAAATAGCTAATTTTGTCCAAATTTTAGATTTACATGTGGTTCATGTTTAATTATACATATATTTCACAATTGGAAGTGTGAGCCAAAAGTAATGGGTAATCAAATATATCCTCAAAATTTTAGATCTAATAGAGAGTATGTTACTTCATCAATAGTATGGCATAATCATGCTATAAAAGTGGTAACACAAATGATATCCCACTTGTTTGGATAAAATTGGATACTATGACAATATACCCAATTAATATAAGTATTAATAGTTAAATATTCATGTTTTTACCACTTTGAGGAACATCTAAAATATAGGAATGATTTTCCATTTTGCCTATTATGGACAAAAAATGTATGCATCCTTCACTCTTATATTTTTGGATAACATGTTTCAATGTCGCACATTGACTAGTAGTATGGCCAATGATCTGATTATAATTATAATATGGTACTCCAATTTTTGGTATAAGTCTAAAACTATATGTGTGTTGAGTAGAAGGTAAAAAATCATATTATATTCAAGTAAAAAAGATAAGATTATATCAATAATAACCCATTGTGGTGTGATTTGTAAATTTTATTGTGAAGGCTTTTGAGAAGTCTCCACATTATTTAGATGGTGTACTTGCATTTAGCCCTTATAAATTTGACTTAATGATTTTACCCAAGAAATATGTATGGAGTAACAAGCATTTACATGCTCACCTGGTAGTTTTAATTTTCCCTTAGCTATATGCAATGCCATATTTTCCACTACTAGGTTTAGCTTATATGTCTCAGGACCCATAGGTTCGAATAAGTTATATGATAAATAATAAAGTGGAAAAATTTTTAAGTTTCAGATTTTTTATCTATCATATCATAGGTTGTATCATCATCAATATCATGATAATCTAAAATATGGACTTCATTTTTATCAGTATTGACTAATAAAGTAAGCTCAAATGTTGGGGTTTCTTGAAGTTTTTCTAGCTCCTTTAATAATGGTTCTTTCTCCTTATGCATATATATGTGCACCTTAGATTTGGTGCCTTGTTTATATCTAGAGATGAAGGATCCATGATACTTGACTTACCTATTTCATATGTATGTATATGATTAAAAGGTATGAACTATTTAGGTGATACTAATATAAGGATGACTTCGGTTTCAAAGCATATCATTTTACAAAATTTGAAAGCCTCATCATCAGTAGGCATGGACAATAAGGTCCTCTCATGCATGTATTTGACACATTGATGAAGTGTGGAGGAGATAACTTCCATTATATGTATCCAAGGTGTACCCAAAATTAAATTATAATGTAAATATTAAGACATGAGATGAAACATAGTTGAAATTATTTTTATTCCTGAGGTCACATTCATTGTAATTTGTCCAATTCGAGGGCTATGTGAATTGTCAAAACATATTATATGAATAAAAATAATTTGGATAAGGGTTGTGTTGATCCCCATGGCTTTTAGGAATTGTATTCTATAAATGTTTAGGTGTGATCCATTATCAATGAGCACTCTTTTGATACATGTATTTTATATTATTACTTATATGAACAAAGGAAAATTTTGGCCACTAATATATTTTTGGATGGTAGATATATTATTTTTAAGATCTTACATAATATTCATAAAATAATTATGCTAATTATTACTTGGGGGTTTTGTTTTGTGCAATGATTTATATAAGATATCCTTATAAACATTAGATTACTTTAGAAGCTCAGGGATTTAAATATTAGCATGTGTATTGTTTATTTAGTCAATAATATCATATCCCTTGGATTTTATTAAAATCTTGGGTTTAGGTGGCACTTTATGTGTGTTAATAAGTGGTGATATGGGTTGTGAAATATTACCTCTTTGAGTATTAACAACATGGACCATAGAATCCAATATAAGATGTGGAAGAGTAATGGGTGCGAGATGATAACTATCATAAAAATAAGATATAGGTAAGACAAAAGGTTGAGATCATGCTTGTTAGCATCTACATAGTGGATCTATAACATTATAAAATAAATTTTTAAAAGTGATTAATTTCTGTGTTTGATTTAAAACTTTATCATTATTGGTACATATTTTCTTATAAGATTTTACAAGTAATGTAGAAAAATAGGAGAATTATGACATATTGGATTCCAAAATATATAATGGATATATATATGTTGCACATAGTTTATGTTAATTAGGGATCAATAATATAACAAAACATAAACCCTAAATTCCTAGGGTTTGATAATTAAAGATAAATTTAAGAAAATGTTTAACCCTAAAATGAAATGTGGGATGTGTATTTAAATTTAAGATTAAAGGGCCATAATCATATATATATCAAGACAATTAAATACCAAACTCAAATATAATCATACATTGAATTTATTATTCTTAGATGGTCTAAATATGGAAAGTTAAAATAGGATAGATATATGAATGACAAACAAGAGAAGTACTTATCTTATTTTGATGTTAATGTAGTTCAAGATCTAGAATAGGTTAGAAGCATGTGGGAAGACAATTTTGGTATATTTGTAAGATTATATATCTAGTATCTCTAGATATTTAGATCATTGTTTCATCCCTATATGATTACATTGATGCTATTATCTAAGTTCAAAAATAGTGTACTATATAGAATATCTAGTGAAATAGGATGTGACCACCTAGATGCTTCTAGGTTTGACTTCACCTTTACCATGTTGTATTCAAACATGGGTCATGGATTGTCACTCTTTATCAAATTAAAACCCCTAGCTTTCCATATTTAATGTGACCTTGGGGAAAATGGGTTTGTATGTATATGGTGTCAATATAATCCCAATGATCCCATTTTTAAAGGATGCTACCTATATAGCCAATTCTATGATGAGGGCCTCATATTAATGTAGTTATCCCATACATGTTGTCTTATGTGTGAATCATATAATGTGTTAAATTAAGTACACTAATGACCTAGCTTATAACTTATAAAATTTGGATCTTGGGTTGCTCCTTTAGTACTTTAGAGTATGGAAATAGGGAAGCTTTGATCAATTAAATTCTTTATAGAGTATTTTTTATAAGTACCTTGGTCTCTTTCATATTTCTTAAGTGAGTAATGAATGAGTTTTGAATTTTTATTTATATCAATCCATTTTGAGTAATAATTCACATTAAATCACTTAGGTTTACCATTATAATATGTGTCATTTGTAAATTAGATGATTTTTGGGCATTAGACACTTACATCAAGGTATGATAGTAATGTTGATGTTACTATCTATAATCAAATTACTTAGATGATTCACAATAATATAATTATATATCACATAATTAATAATAAAATGAGTATATACAAAAAAATAATTGGATAAATATTTGAATACTTGAATATTATGGCTAAAACCACTTCAAGGGGGAAACCTCCACAATAATACAATAAGAATAGAATTTGTAATATGATGACAAAATACTAACCACTACCACCTATATATACTTTAATTAGCCATGGTTATTTAATAGGACAAACATACTAATAAAATTTAGAAATGAAACAATATAATATGAAATTATTATTGTCGCTTGGATTTGCATGAGCAACTAATGTCAATTTTGAGGATAAGTGTGTAGGGTGCATGAAAGAGGAGTTTTTTGGACTATAGATGATGATAGCTCCTTTCCAAGTGATTTCATATGATCAGGCCTATAGCCAATGCATAGAGAGTCATTTTTTATTTCTTTACCCTTCATCTCAATAATTATATCAATCACTAATAATTTATAAGGTGTTTAAATAGGGCTAATCATACATGCAGTTTTACTAAGCCAAACTGAGGAGTTTTATGCCACTTTTCACGAAGTTTATGCCTTAAATTGACACTTATGCTTCCTAATATTAAATATTTTTCCCACATACTTATTTTATGCAAAATTAACTTCTTTTATCAACTTTATTAGTGTACTTTTGACCCTTTTACTTCTCTCTTCTCCTCTCTCTCTCTCTAGTTCTATAAGAACTAGCCTTTTTGGCATTGTAATGTATGCTTCACCTAAGTATGGAAAAGTCCCACTCATTTTTATACCCTTTGATCAATATTAATACTAATTTTTACCTCTTCCATGTCTTTTTTTTTTTTTTTTTTTTTTTTTCATTTTTAATTTTTCATTTTGCATAAGTGAAGACTAAGGATTCCTTAGCATGTTATTTCATTCTATCATCTATTTTTAGTTAGAAAGATTGTTATTGTAGGTCATGTGAAGTGTTATAGTAAATTTAAAGGATTAAGTGAGTGAGTTAGTATATTAATTAATTCCCTCATATGCCTCTTGTCTTGTCCTCCTAGCTTTGCATATTCATCCATAACCTCACAATGTAACATTGATGTGAGAAGATGAAGATTGGAGAAGTGTATGTTTGATTTATTCTTTGATTTCAAGTGTAACATGCATATGGTTGTAAGTACTCAATATATTTAGTGTATCACCTCCTTTAGGATATTTAGTTTTTAGTTATTTCTCTCCCTTTTCACCCCCCAAATATAAGTGTAGTTGTGATCCAAAGAGGTACATTAAGGGAGCTATCCCTATCTAGAGACTCCCCACATTCCTTAAGCTACCCACAAGCCTAAAGGTGTTTCCATTATTCCACTTGGATGAGAATATATTTTACATCTCCTAAAAGGGTGAATATCTAAGTGATAATAGTTTTTGGCATGCCTAGTGGGACAATTAGTCTAAGAAGTTGAGAGATTTTTGGTGTTGTCTCTCAACAATCAACCTTTGTAGGTATCTATCCAAGCATTAGTAGTGAATTCAAATCTATATCAACTAGTCAAGAAGCTAAGGTTATCCTTTGAAGATGATTGTTAACATATTCCTTTTTATTCTTTCTTTCAATGAGATTTTATAGCTAATTTTGGTGTTGAAATTTGTCTTACATAAGTTGGTGAGACATTTAAAGCTTGTGCCATTCCCTATCAATAAGACCAAGCTCTTAATCAACCTTGGTGTGATTTTTATCTATCTTATGATGAAAATTTATATCCTTTTCATGAGTTTTATTATTACTATATCTATCCTCCTCAATATCTTTCTTCTCTTAGTCAACCTAGCCACTCCTCAACTCCATCCATTTTTACCTTCAAGCAAACACTTTTGGGATATGAGAGGTACATGTTGGAGCTTGATACTCGAAGAAGATGTGGTTAAGAGCTCCTTAGAAATTTGATTCACAAGGTGAGAGATGCCTTATATTTGGTTAAAAGAGAGTGGGAACCTATTGAAAGAGATAATTGGGAAAAGCTTACAAATGAGATGCTAGATGTGAGTGGTTTGATGGCATCCTTGGAGGATAAGCTAATCATTCATGAGAGACAACTTTACAAGTCTATAAACCTTCATATCCACTTTCATAAGTTTGATATCAGTCATATTTGATCCCTAATAGTAAACCTAATCAAAATTTCCAAAGTCATCCCTTTCCAAATCAAGTTGAAGAGAGTTGAAAAGACTAGCCTTGTGTTAGAAGCAAACCTTAATAGAAAAATTGAGTTGGCCAATAAGCAAATACAATAGTATATCTTAGTAGTAAAATAATTTGAATTTAAGTTCTCATTTCCCTCTCACATTTCATTCTCATTATCTCAAAAAGAGACTCATAATCCCAATACCCTAAGCTAGAACAAGATAGTGGAGTCATGGGGAAAGAACGAGAATAGAAGTTTGGTTGATAAGGAGTATGAAGTTGTGAATGAAGTTGATCCTTTGTAAGTTCCTTCCTCCCTTCTTTAAAAAACCTCTTTTCCTCCATATAAATCCCCTTGTATTCCTCATCCTCATGATGATGCATATACAATTCAAGAGAGACTTTTCCAAGAGAACCTAACCAAGAAAATTGAAGAGTTAGAGTCAAGGATGAAGCTACTATGTCAAGATGTGATGGAAGGTTTAGACCCAAAAGAAGATCCTATGCCTAAAAACACCCCATCCACCCTTTCTCAAGATATTTTTCAAGATAAATCATATGTGAATAAAGTGTTTTTAAATTGGATGGAAGAAAATCAAGCATTTTTAACTCAAGGTCTACCTCCCCTTCCTTAAGAGTATCCAAAGGATCCCCCTACATTTCACTCTCAATATGATTTTGAGTTCTATGTCCCACCTCCAGCAACTATTTTATATTTTCCTCATCCCATTACCCTTTTCCTTGATGTACCTATGGTATGGGAACCTAAAGAGGAGCATCTAGTTGATAAAGAAAGAGAACTCTTTCTTGAAGAAGACATACCTCCTTGGTAGCCTCATTGGGCTAGGTCACATGACTTCAAGATGCCTAGTCTTGGCATCACCATGATGGAGAAAGAGATAGAAGATCTTTTAGCCCTTGAATAAGATGCTGCATTTGATTAAAATTTTATGGATGATTACCTCCAATGTGAATATGAATGTTTTATCATAAATGGGGAACAATTTCAAGTCTTTCCTAATGATGTTATAGCCATAGAAAATTATCTTAAAACCAATGTGTAAGAGGTTGTTCTTGAAGATGATCCAATATCTCAGCCTAATCTTGATTCACCATCAGATTCATTGAGGATTTAAGAACATTATATTCATGACATGACACATCAAGAAGAGAATATTGAAGAGGTAGTGGTTATAGAGGATGAAGAGGACAAAGATGATTTACATATGTAAATGAAGATTTTTCAATATATTAAAGAGATTTGACAAGTTAAGGGCAAAGTACATGAAAAGGTGAAGAAATAATCTTCCATGGAGGACAATGGTCAAGATTAGATAGAGTATGCAAATTTACTTGATGAGATAGAAGAACTTGCAACTAAGAAGAAACCCAATCTTATTGAGAGACAAGGAATTCAAGAATGATGTTGAAATTGAAAATACACATGAGAGGGATGAGGATGTTTGGATGAAAAAAGAGTTAATTTATATATCCAACATGTTTTAATCTTCCTAGTTTTCAATGAAAATCATATCAATTAAGTTGGTAAACATCATGAAAAAGTTGGAGGTATTAATTATAAAGGACAAAAGGTTGTATGCCTCATTCATTCCTTCATGTCATGAAGAAAGAAGAGTTTAAAATTTAACTTTTGATATAGGAGGGAGTTATCATTTTATTTTATTTAGTGTTTGAGTTAGCTTGTTTAGTTTAGTGTGTGTGTTCTATAAGTGCTCATGAAACACATATTTATTATCTTATTTTGTGTGTTATTTTGAGTGGTTGAGGTAATTAGTGATCTTGTCTTCATGGTCAATGGTCAAAGGTTTCATTATTTGTATCAGACTTTAGATGAATCCTAAGCCTAATGGAATGATAATACTATTGGTCTAGTTAGTATAGCAAGCATAATACCCCTACGAGTCACCAATTTGTTGACCAAATTTGACTTTTAGGTTAAATTGGGGCACCCCTAGTAAAAAACATGGTATTTAGATGTTTTATGGGGTATATAAGTTGATCACAAGGTGTATTATATGTAATTTTTTGTCATTCAATGTTATATTAGCCTTGGTCATCAATTTTATTAGCCAACATGTCCTTTTAAGCCATTTTAAGGGTCAAAATTGAGATTTTAATGACTTGTATGGATTTATTTGGAAATTTTAAGGCTCAAAAACATGATGTCATGACTCATGTGTTAAATTAAGTTTTAATAAATTGAAATAACTGAAAATTTATGGATTGTGTAAAAGAAAAGGTAATTTTCTTGAGAAGGGAGAAGAAAATGGCACTTATATGACCTCTTTGGGATGTGTGCCACATGGGAAAGGATTATAAAATTACTCATAATATTACCCATGCTTATATAAATGTTTTAAATGATATGGAAATGTAATTTTAATTCCAAAACCATTCTACTCTTTTTCACCATTCATGGCAAGAAAAAGTGACATGTAGTTTTGTACTTGGTATGATCAACACAAAGGGTTTAAAGAAAAATGCTCCTATGGGTGTATTATAAACTCAGTTAGCTTAAATTTTATGTTTCATTATAGATTAATGGTGGTCTGATCTTTATGAACCATTCCTAAGAAGTTGACCTTTCAAATTTGCCTATTAATCTATACAGCCTACAGGTTTTGCTCTCATTTGGGAAATTCCATATAATTAACTTGATGAAATTGGTTATAGATGAGCTTAAATTCCTTCCCTCATGTTATCCATGATTTTTTTCACATTTGGTTTTTATTTTATGATCTACCTAACTCATTTTGTAAAAAGGAGTGGAGTGAAGTTACAGTCATTTTTGCCTTGTTCCAAAATGTTGTGATTTCGTAAATGTTTTATGTGAATGTAAGATGATGTTACACATGATTTAGATCTATATGATCATCCCTTACCATGTTTTGTTTCATCACATCTTACTTTAGATAATTAACCTACGTTATCTTTCTCCATTATCGACTCTTTGCTCAACTTCATGCTTAGCTTCACTTGTAGTCACCTGTATAAGATTGTTCAAATTGTCCATGGAATTTTAGTAATAATTATTTAGTTGTCCAAGCCATAAAGAGTTTTAATTATTCCATTTTTATGCTTGGAAAATTTTAAAGTGTAGTCACAAGCTCATCCACCATGCTAAAATAGTCCTAAGATGCCCCTGATTGCTCTTCTCCATGTATTTATAGGTGATTTTCATATTGGAAAAGATAGGTTGGAACTGATTTCAAGGTTTCCAAGAATGGAGATCATGTACTCAAAGTTTGAAAAATTAATTTGAGTGGTTTTAAAGCTATTCACTAGCATGTTTCTACCTAATTTCATGACCTACCTGTATAACATGCCTGATCCATACCTACAAGGCCCTTACTGACATCATACTAAGGTGTGGAAAGGATAATGTGTGTTCTGACCTATTGGTACTATTAGAGGTGCATTAAGATGTTTTTTGAGATCATACAAAATTAAAAGTCATAGATGGTTTCATATTTCTCATTCTCAATCCATTATTTGTGCACAAAAATATCCACCTACAGGTGGTTGAGTAGGGACCAAAAGGTTTGTATGAAAATATTGAAGTAGTTTTACACTCCCTTGGGATCTTGATATGATGAATAATCCATGACAGACCCATATAAATTGATCAAAGGTATGAATAAGTGTGAATCCACATTGAGAAGAGAGGAGACTAAGTTTAGGGAGGTTTTCCTTAAAATGTTAAAATAGAGTTTAGGAGGTTTTTATGATTATTCGAAAACATGGAGGTAAAGGTTTTTAAGACATATATTTAGGTGTATCTTATATCCCATAGCATAGATAATTCACATGCCAATAATGGGGATACAATAATAATGTGAAAGATGTTTATTGAGGCATCAACTATGCCTTCCAAAAAACTAAAATGCTCCATTAACTTCTATAGGCCTAACGAGGTAAACGGTCTTTTATCACCTTAAGGAGAAACATTTAATAAAACCTCATGAATAATAAGTTTAAATTGATTTAATGGAACACAAATGGCCTAATGGATAGTAGGATAAGATGGAAACATGGTCTTGTAGACTTTAAGATCACCTAAAGATGCCTCTTTAATGGAAAATACATATGTATAGTAGGGTATAAAACAATAACCCCAATCTTGATACCCAAATGATGCTTTAGGACTTCCAAAGGTGATTTCAAGATCAAGCATGCATTTTTTTTTATCAAAAATGGTTTAAGATAGGTTCTCAAGAATCATAACCTAACTCATTTGAAGAAATGGATATCTACAAGAATCAATAGAAATCAAAGTGTCTCAGTCAATAGGCAATGAGCTAGCATGAGTTATAGGTGTGGTTGTAAGCCACTTAGACTAATCACAAGAGGAGATGAGTGTCATGTGACCTCAAGGGGTTTAAAGAGGAGTTTTTTTAAAAATAATATACAAATGAAATATAAGTATATACACCAATAGGTAAGACCTATAGGCATGGGCAAAAAGGCATGTGTCTTAATCATAGAAAAAAAGCTTAGTTTTAAACTCAAGGAGTATATAAGGTGAGCATAATGTATATGAGGATATAAAATGTTTTTATTATTATGGTGTAATGGATATTAGTTTCACACTATGACTTACCTCAAATAATGACATGTAACCTTCAAGCTTCTCTCAAAAGGCATGTGTCTCAGTCTAGTAGAGAAAGACTAAATTGAGAAGCTCAAGTACATATAAAGGGTATAATCATGATGAAAAATGACTTATATTATATAGATATCACCATATAGTCATTAAAATGGAGTATTTCCACTTTATGGTTAGGCATAGTTCATGTAATATACACTTATAGGTGTGATTTTTGGAGGTCAACACAGTCACAATAAAACTTAGTTTTGATTGAGTAAAGAGAATATGAGTATGTAGGAGTTTGGGATGATGATTGAGGGTTATAAAACCTTGGTAATGATCATAAAACCCTAATAATTTGAGAAACAATGAAAAAGGCACCCTGAGTCACACAAAACATAGTCCATATAGACCACCCCTACACATAGGCCATTTCACACTATCTATTTTGAAGCTTGAGGTTTTTGGAAGGTCAAAACACCAAACCAAGGGATAAATTTTTATGCATAAAATATATTATTTTTAAAATCCCCTCAAATATGTTGTTTATCTAAATGAATAGGGTAAGTACCCTATGTTTTATCTCAGATAGAGGGCACTTCCCTACGTACAAACCTTGGTAGTTTTGACAAGAAATGATAAAAAGATGACCATGGAGCTTTATAGACTTTGTTAAAACATTTGGGAAGCTAGATAACACCTAAGTAAATATTAGAAACACCTCATATAAGGAGAGAACCCAACATAATGCTCTAGACTACAATTGTTGAAATCATGCATGATAGGCATTTTTAGGCCTAGATACCAAATAGAAGATCACTATCACTCGAAACCTTGGAGGAGAATTATAACCCATTTTTATATTCCTATTGGATCATATTAGAGGTGTTTTATCTTTTATAATTAAATTATTCTCATTTGGATGGTTTAAACATCAAAAGTTGTAGGTAGGCCTATCGAACAAGGTGTAAGCCTAAAGCCAAATGGGGGATCATCCACCATTTTATCATGATATGAATACCGCCATGAATTAAAACATGTTTTTGAGGTTATTTAGGACATTTTAAAGCTATTTTGATGTAGGGGAAACACAAAAGAAGCCATTTTGATCCAAAACCAACTCAAGCTTGTAGGAAGAGAAAAGATGGGATCAAATAGGTTGTTTCAAATGCTCACATCTTGCAGAAGGCTTTGCATAGAGGTTAGGTAAATTTGTAAGAGTTATAAGGGGTATTTAGGCTCATTTTTTTGGAATTATATTTAAGATATAATGTCCAAATTTCATTAATGAACCTTAAGAATCAAAACTACTAGAAACCCTTACAAACCCTAATGAACAACCTAATGGATAAAATGGAATTAAATGGCTCATATAATTATACATTTTGACCATGAAACATATTTTTACATGTATATGAATCCTTCAATATAGTCCCCATAATTTTTTGTTGTATATAATTGTATGAATGGGGTGAGAAATAGGGTAGTTTTTACCATTTTTCATGTTGTGTAGGTTTTAGGACAAGTCTAAAGATGAAACATTATTTGGGATAAATATTAATAATTTTGATACCTCCACTTTTTAACTTAATTCCTTATAGAAACTACTAAGTTCTTTAATAGGATCTCTCACCTCAACTAGTCAAAATTGACCTATTGGACAAACTAGTAAGAAGTGTGAAAACTCTAAGGGAAAGTGATTTAAAGGTGTCCCTAATGGTTGTAAGTTCATTAAGGGTATTTAAAATTATCATAAACTCCCTCACATGTATTTTCATGAGAAACTAATTACAATTTTGAGGACAAGTGTGCAAGTTACATGAAAGTGGAGTTTTCTAGACTATAGATGATGATATCTCCTTTCCAAGTGATTGCAGATGACCAAGCCTAAAATGAATGCATGGAGAGGAATGAATGATGTATTACCATTCATCCCAATAATTTTATCATTTCCTAATTATTTAAAATGATTCAAATATGGATAATCATATAGGTAGTTATTTTGAGTTAGAATGAGGAGTTTTATGCCACTTTTCATTTAGTTTATACCTTGAATTGACACTTGTGTTTGCTGATATTGAATAGTTAATCCCACATACTTATCTAATGTACAAGCAACTAATTTTATCATATTTAAAATTTTCCTTATGACCTTTGGAATTCTCTCTTATCCTCTCTCTCTCTCAAGTTATATAAGAACTAACCTTTTTGGCATTATAACTTATGCTCCACCTGAGTATGGTGAAGACCTACTCATTTTTATACCTTTTGATCAGTAAGAATATTGATTATTAAATATTCCATGATTTTTCTTATTTTTTTCATTTGGAATGTTTGATTTTGCATAAGTGAAGACTATGGATTCCTTAAAAAGTTATTTCATTCTATCATCTATTTGTAGTTGGAAAGTTTCTTCTTGTAGGGCATGTCAAGTGTTTTAGGAAATTCCAAGGATTTCGTGAGTTATTATATTCATTATTTCCCTCATATGCCTCTTGTCTAGTCCTCCTAGCTTTTCACATTCATCTATAACCTCACAATGTAACATTGATATGAGAAGATTAATATTGGAGAAGTGTATGTTCATTTTATCCTTTGATTTCAAGTGTAACATGCATATGGTTAGACGTTATCAATCTATTTGGTATATCACCTCCATTAGGATAGTTTGTTTTCATTTATCTCTCTCCCTTTTCACCTCCCAAATTTAAGTGTAGTTGTGATCCAAAGTGGAACATCAAGGGAGTTAGCCCTATTTAGAGATTCACCTCATTTTTTAGGCTACCCATAAGCCTAGAGGTGCTTCCATTATGCCACTTAGATGAGGAGAGCTTTTCCATCTCTTCAAAGGGTGAAAATACAAGTGACAACACTTATGTAAGCCAAAAATTAGCCACACATATCCCTAGATACACTATAGGTTAAGGGAATAACATGACCTTCCCCTTTAGAAAAACATTAACTTCAATGTTGAATCAAACCAGGATGTTTTTGTATGAACGCTTCATCCTCCCATGTTGCATATTTAGAATACAGGTTATTCCATTTGATCAAATACTCCTTAATGGCTCTAGTTTTTAGTTATTTAGTGTAATTTAAAGGATATATTTAGGCTCTATAACGAATTGTAATTCATCATTCAATTCAATTAAATCAATTTTATTGGAAACTTTATGTCTAATTACCTTATTCTTGGAAGGTACATGGAATACCAAATGTATATGAGTGGACGGGGTAAATTCCAACTTGTAAGCCACACTACCAATTTTTTATAATATATGATAAGGTCCATAATACTTAGGTGATAACTTGTTATCATTTTTCTATTTCTTTAGATACATATTCTTATGTGGATGGAAAAACACAAAGACCCAATCAACTATGTCAAAATGTCATTTACTATGTTGTTGTTCTTATTGTTAGTTCATTATATTTTTTTCCCTTGGTAAATTATCTCATAAAATGACTAATTTATCCTATTGATGGTGCATATGGTCCTCAACAACTCAAACCTTAGGATGAGCCATCAAAGCTAAAGTGATGGATGGGGGATGATACCTATACAATGACAAAAAGGGATACATCTTGGAAGAAGTCTTAAAATAAGTGTTATACCACCATTCAACAAGTGGCAACCAATGAACCCATATATTCTATTTTTTATAAATAAAACAATGATTATAATTTTATAATCATTTATTTAATACCTCTATATTACATCAAATTGAGGATGATAGGATGGGTTATCAACCTCTTGGGTACCCAATCATGCAAATACTTAAGTCCAAAAATTACTATTAAATATGGATCCTAGTCACTTACAATGGTTTTTGGAGTACCATGTAAGTTTCAAACTATATTGAGAAAAGCAAAAGCTACTATACTAAAACCAAATGGTTGTGATAACAAACAAAAATGAGCATACTTGGTGAGTTTATCCACAACTACCACGGTAAATATTTTAACCTTAGATTGTGGTAACCTTGTAATTAAATCCATGAAAGCCTATTTCCAATGCTATCTAGGGATGGATAAAGGTTTTAAAAGACCTTGGGTCTTAATGGTTTCACATTTATTTTGTTAACACACCATACATTCAACCACATTGTTTTAGACGTCCCCATTAAGTCCTTTTCAAAATAAATCTTTCTTGATTCTATGATATGTTTAAAAAAATCTAGAGTAACGTCTAAGTGGATAGGCATGAAGTTCCTTAATAATTTTATGTTTGAGGAGAAAATTCTTACAGAGGTATAATCTATCTTTATATCATAATGTTTTCCCCTTCCATGTAAATTTTCTAGATTAATTATAACCCTATTCAAGATTTTGAATCAAATCCTTAGTAGTACTGTTATTATCCCATTCATATCTTGATTCTTGTATCCAATTTGACTATCACATCATCATGGCATATGATAATGACTCAACTGATTCATCCCATCAAGAGAGGGCATATGCCACCACATTATATTTTCCTTTACTATACACCATTTAAAAATCATAGACTAACATTTGATCACCCATTTATTTTGTTCTTCAAATGATAATTATTATTCTATAAAATATTTGAAGTTATCATGATTAGTCTTTACTTGAAAGTCATAACTAGTTAGATAATCTCTCCATTGTTTCACTTCATGTAGAATAACAATCATTTATTTCTCATAGATTTATTGAAGCCTATTTTTCCCCTTTAGTTTTCAAATTTTAAATTCCATTAGTTTTCCTTCTTGTATGAGTACATCATGCATCATACTCCACAAAAAACTTTTTTGAAAAATCAAGAGTATCCAGAATTAAAGTTGTGCACATAGCCATTTTTAAATTTTCAAACAATTTGGTAACTAAATCAGTCCACTGAAAGGAGCCTTTATTCAACAAAGGGGTGAGTGGGGATACAATGTTACTATAATTTTTGACTAACCTATGATAGTAAGTAGTTAACCCCAAAAATCCTTGGATATTTTTGTCTCTTAGATTTTTTTAGGATCAACTTTCACTCCTTCATGTGAAATAATATGACCCAAGTACTCCACCTCTTGGACACCAAAATCACATTTGGAAGGTTTGGCATAATGTTGATGTTGTTCTAGAACTAAAAGTACCTATTTCAAATTTTTTGAATGGTCTTTCTAATTTTTGTTGTATATGAGGATATCATCAAAAAACACTAATACAAACTCTATAAAAATGGATTAATAAATATTTATCAAAATCTAAAATGTTGATGGTGAATTTTTGAGGCCAAAATGTATGACCATAAATTCATAATGGCCTCCATGAGTTATGAACACTTTTCAGGTAACTCTTCATCATGGATGCAAATCTAATGATAACTAGACTGAAGTTATAAATTGGTAAAATAAAAATCACCATGTGATTCATCTATAAAATAATCATTTATTGGGATAGGAAACTTATCTCTGATTGTGTGCTTATTGAGTTTTCTATAGTCTAGACACATCCTCCAACTATCATACTTCTTCTGCACCATGAAAATTATGGAAGAATATTCACTTTGACTATGTCAGATGATTTTTGCATCCAAGATATCTTATACCATATTTTAAACTCACTCTTTTGGGCATAGGGATACCTATAGGGTCTAATTTTGGGTGGTGTACTTACTAGAAATATCCTAATAACATGATCATGCACACAACTTGGAGGAAGTCTTTTTGTCATCTCACCAAAAATAATATAATGGTCATCCAACACCCTTTGTAAATTATGATGTGTAGACTCTTGGTTGGTTGAAATTTTATGGAAATTAAGTGTGCCATAAATCCTTATACACCTTTTTTGAGAATCTTTGTGATATGGTGGGAACTAACCAGTTATGGAGATTTATCCCATAACCCATGTAGTTCTAAGGTCCTACCTTATGAAAGTAACCTCATGAATAGTTAAAGGAAATTCATCTCAATAGTTCCCAAAGTGGAGACCCACTACACTCCTAAAATAATATCATCTCCTCCCATGGGAATAACAAACATAGGGAAATATATCAAGTACTCTCCCATAACAAGATTCATAATATGTCATTTTTCAAAATATTTGACCATACCACCATCTACAATTAGGACATATAATTCTAGATATTGGTAAATGATTTTTTTTAAATGAGTAGCCATCTTACTATTCATAAGGTTATGTGTACTCCTAGAGTAAATTAACATAGTCACCTTTTGTTTCTTTAGGAAACCCACCACCTTAATACTTTAAAGAGTACTAGTACTTGAAAGTACATGATAGGAAATAATATGTTGATAATCTTTAGATTCATCCTTAGGTTGTCCCAAACATATCCTTGTAGCCTCATCATATTCTTCCTCTTCATTTTTGCCATAAATATAAAATAACTTATTTCTAGTATATCGATGTCCTTTGAGCCATTTTATATTACATCCAAAAAACAAAACTTTGTGTGATTTTAATCAAAATGTTGAGGTGTCAATATGATAGGTTATAAAATGATGGTACTAAGAAGATGTATTCATGCACATTAGTGAAAGTTCTTCATGTGATTAGATCTTTTTCCTCAGCCATACATGCCCTTGGTATGCATTTAGATATATTACTTAGATGAAACATTTGAACATCTAGTTGGATGCTATCTTTAAGGCCACAAAAAAATAGGTTAGTCATATTTTCCTCAGTGATGTCCACCACACATAAGGAGAGACTATGAAATTGATGAATGTAATCCTTTATATTCATGGTCTGGTGCATCTTTGATAACTAATTGAAGTAGTTTTTAGAGAAATTATTGCGATAGTGGAGCCGTAATTCCTCAAGAAATATTAACCATGAAATTGGGATACCATTATTTTTATTTTTAAAATACAACCAATGATACCAAATGAATGGATCTAGTTTCAAATACATAGAGACCATTACGACATTTTATGAACATGGAGTCTGATGTAGATCGAATAAATTTTCAATTTGAATGAGCTATGTGAGTGAATCATTACCATGAAACTTGCATAGGTCCATTTTTATCAACATCATCTTGGGGCTAGGATTAGTTTTGGTATTTCTTAGAGGAGGAGAAATAAACTAAAGTGGTGGAGGATTATTTTATAGTGACTAAGCTGACAAGATTGATAATTTCCTAGTCATTTTTATAATTGATCCAATAAACCATTTAGGTCCCATATCAATCCCATGATGTCTCATTTGACCATATAAAAATCATCATTTTTTCACAATGCCATACAACTCTGAATTAATTTTATAAACTACCTATGAAATACATGGATCTAAATTTTTAGACTCTATGTCATCCTTGTGAGGAGTTTTTAGAGTTTCTTTACCTTTCCTATGTATTTGAGTGTTTGTACCAACCATTCATTAACCTTAGGAGAGTTTCATTCTTAAAACAAATTGTGTCATTGGATTACACCATTATGAGCATCTCAATAGGATGAATCTAATGACCACTAATGTACACAAAGGTGAAATATTTTGGCCTGAGAAAGTATACCAATAGAATATACCATTATGATCATATCATAAAGATGAATCTAATGACTATTAATTCACATATGGTAAAAACATTTCTAGAATTATTTGTTTTTACTCAAAGCTTTTTTATTTTTTGTAAAGAAACCTCACATTTAAACTTTAGTGATGAAGAAATTGAATTTTAAATGGATTAAAAGTTACATTTTTTCAACCTTATAGTGCTCAGGACACCAAATCTAAAAGAAATTGCACCATAGAAACTTGTCCAAATGGAAGTTATGATACCACTTGTAATAAAATTAATCATATGATTCACAATAATACAATTATATATTATATAATTAAGAACATAATAAAAAAAATACACAACAATTATTGGTGAAAGAGTAGAATAATTGAATATTATGATTGATCCACTACAATTGGGAAACCTCCATACTAATATAATAAGAATAGAATTTGAAATATGAAGATAATGTACTAACCACTACCTATTATATATAATCTACTTAGCCATCATTATTCCAGAGGATAACCATACTAATAAAATTTATAAATGAAACAAGATAATATGAATTTATGTAAGCACAATTCGGTGACACATATTCCTAGATGTATTGTAGGTTAAGGGCATAACATTATTTTTCCCAGATGTTAGTGTCCATGGAGTAAAAAAACATGTAGAGTTTTAGAACTTGTGGAGTTGTATGATAATTAAATTTTAATCATTTTGGAAAAGATGTGATGTACGTGACATCAATATAAGATTGGCCAAACTAAGAAAGAGGATAAGGTGCACAATATAGAGTATATGAAAGGTTTATTGAAGTAAGGAGATTATAATAATAAGATGAACAACCAAGGTTTGAGTTTTCCAAGTGTATAAGACTAAGGTGCTAAATAATCAAAAAATATCATCTACAAGATTGTATGCATCAAAACCTTGAATATCTTGATGAGATCCTCAAAACCATATTAGAAACTAAGTTAAAAAAAACATATATGAATAACTAGGTGCATATATTGATCATGTTATTATAACTATGGGACACCCCCATATTCATGTTTCCCTCCCATTAGGAACATCAACACTTCATACATCTAATGGGGGCATGGGTTATGTATTTAAACCATTATTCCCCAGAAATAATACTATTATTATCATATTCTCCATAGGAATTATAAATATTTCAACCCAATTATTGGTTTCAATACCTATATACACTCAAACCCAAGGTACACCCACTTTTGTTACTTTTTCAATCTTCAAAATCCGGTGATAAAATGTGTATGACCTTGTACAAACTATAAATTTTTTAAATTATAAGGATAATAACATTGATCAAAACTATATAAGGTCACCTTATGCTATTGATTCACAAGATGTGTTACATAACCCTCTTGCACCTAAAATATATTTTGGCCTTTTACCAACTAGTTTTTTTTTGCATTCAATTACATATTTTATGTTGGCATTGGTGATCATAAATAGAATGTTTTATCTTTCTATAAGGAAAGTGTTGATTATTCATGCATTTATAATATTTTGACAAAATTATTTCCGAGGATCCTCAAATTGTATGCTTTATCATGGTTATATGATTTATAGCTCCAATTAGTAAAATCATATGAACCTATAGATGATCAATTCATATCACATTTATCTATCAACATCAATGAAAATATGTAATATGATAAAATTTAAAATAAGTAATAAGGAACCAATAGACCTATTAATGAATATGTTTTGAGATATAAAATAATATTTGCCAAAATGACAAATCCAATGGTAGCTAAAGAACTTCAAGACATCACCAATAATTTTTTTTCCCCATTACATGAGTCCATTGTTTTTAAAAATTTCAAATCTATTTATGACTTATACCATATTATTTAGTACCATGAAATAAAACATATTTCCTTGAAAAAACTAAAGTATTTAACAAACACACTGATTACATCAAATACCAAGTGTCATATCAAACTAGTTTATAAGGTTAAACATACATAATATAAATGGAAAAAATTGTCACAATAGCTTAATCAACTCATATTATCTAATGCACCTAATAGAAAATATACACGCTTACTTGAGTCTCTATTTTATTTACTTTCAAAGTTTGTGAAGTGTCATCTAAAATCACTCCCTCCTCCCATAGAGGTTAAAATGAGTCAACCTCTACACAAAGGATATGATTTTAATGTATATTGTGACTATCACCAAAGCCTTGGTAATTATAAAAACATATTTTATACATTAAATCATAAAACCCAATACCTTATTGATGACTAAAATATTACCTTTAATGATCCTCCAAAGGATTCGAGCTCACAACCTAGTGGTCAGTAGAATTAGAAAACATTTAACAATCCCTTGAAAGATGATTATAATAAAGATCCATAATTGAAATTGTATATAATGCACATCCACTTACATAACATTATGGTAACCCATTAAATGAAATTATTAGTGCTTATTGTCACCAAATATTTAACCCTAGAGGAGAGTGTTCAAGCCTCCTTTAGATTTGGGCAACAATGGAATACTTCTAGGTATGTGGGTTTAGATATAGTAGAAATTATATGCAATAAAAATTACATGATGTACATTAATTACTCTTAGATCAGATAAGATAGAGCACACCTACACTTTATATTGGGTATACACTTGTTAAGTGGGAGCATGACCAATAAGGGGATCCACTAGTCTAGATTAGTGGATTACTTGTATCACTTATCACAACATATCATGCTGGGAAGGGTTCCAAAGCCTAGAGTCTAACACAATAAAAAAACAACCTTAAAAGAGTCTTATGATTTGATATTTCACTTATGTTAACAAAGAATAAAGCAAACTATTTTAATAACAACAAAAGTAAACTAATCTAGTGTACACCCAAGCTTGTGGCACAAAGTGGGGGTTAGAATAACAAAATAAGCAACAACTAAACTAAACATGCACAAGAGACACATACTCACATCAAAGTAATATAGAATCTTAATATATGGAAGAGAAGAATACATACTACATTCTCTATCCACTCTTACAAAAGAGAAATAAAGTTAGGAATACTTACCTTTGAAGATGAATCTATCGAGCCTCAATCTCTCCCTTGGCCACCGTGCTTTGCAAGAGATTGTTGTAGTTTGCAAGGATAACCAAGATAAATTATATATAGGATACACAACCTACCTAAGAATCTAAAAAACTTCTCCACAAGATAAGATCAGAGCTCCAAAGAAAGTATTGAACCTTAAAGCTTTATTCCTCAAGTAGAATGGTCAATATGTAGATGTTCATTCACACTTCTTCACTTTATTAAACTCTCTTTTATGAAATGGTGGAAAATGACCTTATACATATAGGCAAATATTACCTAAAATATTTCAAAAATGTCAGCTATACTACGTCAACTAGGTCGACCTAGTACTTTTTTGGGCTAACTCACTAGGTCTATACTAGGTTGGTCAGGAGGCTAACAAACTAAAAGAGCTCAAGTGTCACCAAAACACACTAGGTTGACCAAGTCAACCTAGTTTGTTGAACATGTCAAAAGTGTAAAAAATCAAGAAATGAAGGAATAAAGCATGAAAATGATATAATGGATAAGAAAGAGAGAAATAAGCTTAGGGTTTAAGGTTTTTAGAGATAAGTATGTAGATGGTAAGTGGTAAAAGGGACAACAATATTATGAAGCATTGATGGTCTACCCACCCCTTTCTTAGTGCACCCTTTAAGGTATGCACTCAGAGAGATTGAGACTCGACAAGTTATTTCAAAATACAAAATGTTAGTAATCAATAAAAGTTTGAAAATATTATTTGTATACATATTGCCCAATCAAATCTCATCATGTGATACATAAGTGCAACATGGGATGGTGCTTCAAGATAGAAAATGATAACACATAATGTTGATGCTAAGTATGGTGTAGTACGTAAAAAATAATATAAATGAAAGAAATTGAAAAACACATACATTTAAATTACCTTAATGTTATAGATAAAGAAGAAAATTATAATAAGTTAAGGCATCCAATGTAAAGCACACTAGGTGAAATTGTATAAGTTAGTGTAAAAAATAGCCAAAAAATGAACATTTTTGAATATAGTCATATAATAGTGTAAAAGAAGATCTATGTCACCATGAATCCAATGCATTTTATTGTTTAAAAAATAGATGAGCAGAAACAAAGATATGAGAAAAACAAGGAATCTAAAGGAAAATAATTGAAGAATTTGAATTGCTGAAAAGTAGTTTCTAAATAGGAAAAAGAGAAGTCATTATGTTTTTTGAATTATGCAAGAGAGGAAAGAGAGATATGAGACCAAACAAGGCTAGGATGGTTAGAGGATGACATGATGGATGAGGGGGACACCCAGAGGCACCAACAAGTGCACTATAGGTATGAAATTATGAATTTTAAACTAGTTTTTGAAATTTGTATTGAATTAAGTGAATTTTTAGTAAAATTTGTTTTTAAGCCTTTATACATGTCAAAATTTAACAAAATTAAATTCTAAGGGTATAAAATATGAATATAGGAAATGGGTTTGAATAAAATAGGGAGAAAATAAGAAAAAATGATTATTTTTAGCAAAATATACTAGGTCAGCACACAAAATGTACAAGGTCAAATAGGTTAACCTAGTAGGTTAAATTAAGTCAAAAATCCATATGCTCAACCTAGTATAATTTACAAGCTAAGACCTAGTGAAAAAGGGTCTAGTTGGTCTATAAGGGCCATAATGGAAACTTAACACTAGGGAAAATAAAATAAGAGGGTTGACTTCGAATTTGAAGTCAACTATGATAATAAAATAAGGAAATTTTGGTCAAAATATGTTTACCAGAGAACCAAAATAAACATGAAAAATGTGATAAAAGCCAAAAAAGGCTAGAATGGCCTAAAATGACCAAATAAGGGAAAGGGTGACCACAATACGATAAAATGGATAAAAATGAATAAATTATGCTTGTTTTTTAAATTAAAAATAGAATGTATATAGAATGTATTATGATTATACATGACATGGAGGAACTAATACATACTTTATTATTTATTGATTGCAGAGACATGCATGGTTTTGGAGGTTATTATATGTGTCTTGGTTGTTGGATTTTTTAGATAGGTTGACAAATGGAGATAGAGCTAGATTAGTAGCCATGGGTCTAGTAGGTATATTAGATATGTGTAGGATCCCCCTCAACATTGACCTATTAGTCATGTTCCTAAGATGTTAGGAATGATTAACTAAGACCTTTATATGGGAGGTGGATGGGGATGTGATAGAGGTGGCTATCACATTAGGGGATGCCCATGCCATCCTCATACTACCCATAGTAGGAGTACAAGTGACCGTAGGGATATCAAATAACATAGAGGAGTGGAGAACCTTAGCCATGTTGGCTATAGGATTAGAGATGATATGGTAAGGGTGGAGAGTGAGTATGGATAATGTGTATATATTACATATTTCAAATCTTTAGAAGGTGATAATAGGCCTTGTGACATAATAAGTGCTTTATCACAAGTCAGATGGTAAGGTACCACTATTCATTGTAGCCTTGAGTAGAATGATGTTGTAGGAGGGAATATTATATGATATAGGCTCTATCATCTAGGTCCAGCTTATTCATGATCTATTTGAGATGAAGGTTAGAGGACATAAGCCCTTGTGATTGATCATACTACTAAAAAGATAGATATATGAGAGATTTCCTATATATTTATTGACTAGGTTGGCCTATGCAGTTGATGATAGGTCACCTCACGTGAGGAGATGGAGGAAGGACTTGGTAGTGTAAGCCATGCCCCATGTGCTGGCACTATAGATGATGAAATATACCAGTATAGTATGTTGATCATATAAGAAACTAATGACTATTTGGGAGAGCTAGTACATATTTGGACCAATGTTAGAGAGGATAGAGGTGATAGGGCACCATACATGGCAGAGAGAGAAACATATAGTGGAATGAGTGCCAAGCTATATGAGTCTAACTCATCCAAAAACATTGATATTCATGAATAAGTAGTAGACTCAACATGTGAGAGATACATAAGGGAAAAGGGGACTTAGACCACTAGTAGTGAGACTGACATTAAGGCCACATCAGGAGTGACCATGGACTGGTCAAGCAAAATGAGGGGTAGAGTAGGAAGAGATGGAGGTAGAGCTAGAGATACTAGATATACCACCACTAGATCCATAGAGAGATGAGATATATCAACTTATGAAATGGCATTGATAGAGGTAGGAGGAGAGATAAAAAACCATCATCATCCTTTGCAATTCAGTAGAGGAGCTAGAGGAGAGATAGATGAGAGAGATACTACTTAGGCATAGGTTAAGATGGATGCTAGCCATGATAGTTGGGTTTGAGATGAGGAGGTAACCTATATATAAGGTATTAGGAGGCCATGAAAATAGGGAAACTATAATAGGTAATCACACAGATAGCGAGACCATGGGAGTTGAGACACAACTAGGTAAGAAAAATATGATTGATTTATTACTTATGTTTGGAAATATATTGATAGATAGATATCATAGTGATTTAACATCTATTTAGTGTGATTTTTTAGGTGTATTTGAGGATGAGGATGAGATATGGGGGTTCTTAGTTATGGGATAACTCTATGACATCCTAAATGATATCTTTCAACCATATGAACCCATAACACTAGAGGATCCAAATGTACCATCTTCCACAACTTAAGCAAGTTGGTATGGACTAAACGTAAAAGACAAGAGGTAGATATAGATGTAGAGAGAGGGTACATCCACTAGTATAGATAGCTACATGGGAGAGGTATGCCTGGTAGTCCCTAGCTGATAAGAGAGTTGTGCATCTAGACATAGTGACATAGATGATGTAGGCATATACAATGATGCAAACTCAGTTGATGAAAGCACATGTAGTGACCTAGACCATGTTGGTAAAGGAACATATGGATATAGAACATCTACAAGGATATGTAGAGGGATTCATATCTTAGAATGCATTATTATAGTGTACCATTTGGAGGAGTTAGACCGAGGCCTTAGTAGAAAGTGTGGCTAGGCCATGAGATAAACATGATGGAGCTCAGCCCTAGAGTTGGAACATTACATATGATTATATATGTCATATAAAATTCTTCACACACACACACACACACACACACACACACACACACACACACACACACACACACACACACACACACACACACACACACACACACACACACACACACACACACACACACACACACACACACACACATCTATGTGTTTGTTCATTATAGTTGAGGTTGTGGATGCTTTGGATACATTTCTTTCTAACATATGTATTTTAGTTTTGTTATATATGCTATAGCAAATATATATTGTGTGGTTTCTTTTATAGAATTATGGATTACACATGCATGGTTAAAAATAAATAGGTGAAAAAGGACTTGAAAAAATATAATCAATCAAAGAGATGTACTACACACTAGTTCAAGTTGGGAAATTTGTAATAACCAAAAATGACTAAGTATAAAAATCCAAGAAAATGGAAAACAAGATGGTAAAAAGGGGATTTTTTTTCAATCCAAAGTGAAAGATTTTTGTACCAAATTAAAACAAATAAAATCATACTAAATATCACATTGGAAAGTATGACAAATAATGTAATAAAATGGAAGGTATGTAAAAGGGCACAAACGGTAATAAAAAGAAATAAAAATTAAGTCAATCAATTATACTATTTAATGATGGGAAGTACAAAACAAAAACAAAATTTGTAAAAAATTGGTATTAAATTTATCATACTAATTCAAGTTGGTAAGTATGAGAAATTCAAGAAATGGTTGTAATCTTACATGCACTCAAAAAATAAGAAAAAAAAAAGGCAAAAAAAAAATGAAGTAAGCATAAAACATACTAAATATCAAGATTGGAAGTATGTCAAGGATGTGTAACCTCATAATAAATCAAATATTATCTCTTATTTAACACATGTAATTTGGATGGTGACTTTTTTATTGGAAAATTTTGTGAGAAGGGTCAGGTCCTATCCATAGTCTTACACTGCAATTCACAAAAAAAAAATGAAGGGGTAACAAATCAAGATTGGTAATTAGAAGGAAAAGGAATGGTAAATCAAGGATGTGGATGAGAAAGGTGGTAGTTTATGAGGGATGTCAGGTCTTATCCATGGTCTTACAAAGCAACTCACAAATGAAATCTCATGGGGAGTGATCAAAAAGAAAAATAATATCTCTTAAGAGGAAATATGAAGAAAGGGATTGAAAAAGGGAGTTTGAAAATCAAAGACTTAGGCATCTTATGAGAAAACATTAGGAGGCAAGAGGCATACTAAGTATATGAGAAGACACTAAGTGACTAGTTGTCATCTATTTACAAAGTAAACCTATTACCTATAGACACTGAGCTTTATAGGTAGATAAGTGTGCTACTAAGATCAACTCATGAAGGTTGATTGGTATAAGTAAAAGTAAAATGGATCTACCTCCCCATGATGTGTTACCCACTCATAAAGTTCCCTTATAGAGCCATCAGTCTACTATAAATATTGGGTACTTGGATGAGAAAGTAGGTAGCACTATCATATTTTTTTAAAATTATCCTCTTTTAATCCACTAGCCTACCACACCCTAAAGGACCTCAAATATATTGTGAGGACAAATATGGATTTTGATCTTTGACTAGAATAAGGAGATGTGCTTTGAATTATATATTTTAGTGTGATTAGAATTTTAAGAATATTTTTTCCTTTTGTTTAAATGATTTGGCTTTTAAATTTATTTTGAAGGATTTTTTAAAGATTATTCCTCCATACAGATTTGGAATGACCAATCATGAGAGAGATAGTGATACACATGAATAAGCTATAGGTTAAGGCTAAATTAAGCTAGGTAATCCAAGTCAAAAGATTAATTATGAAATTTATGCTTGACAATGAACAAGTATGTGATCTCAAGTCTCAATCATGTATATGCCTAGTTTCACTCATATATTAGACATGCTAACCACATTGGGACCAATAGAAGGTCTAATAGTTTCCTTCCACTATGGGAGGGGTGGGACCAATAGAAGGTCTAAGGAGGGTTGTACTAACCTCAGGGGTGAATGTATGATGGGAGTTAGGGAACCTAGAAAAATAGTAAGGTCTGGTCATAGCATGATCCATGAGCATAGTCCTATGGGGATCCTAGAAAAAAAGAGGTGTCAGTGCCATCTCTACTCTATGATAAAGAATAAAAATACAAAAATTAGGAACTATAAATGTTGGAACATGAGAAGATGCACAAAAATACTTAAATAAATAAGAATGATAATACACAATCTCATAATTACAAGATTAGACAAGACCACATAATAAAGGATCATGTAAAGAATAGCCATTATTGATCCATAACCACTAGTAGGAACTTCACTACTTTTTAAATATGTTTACCAAGATATCTTAAGTTCTCAATTCCATAATTTAAACCAAATTAGAAGTGGAAATTTCTCAAATTTTAAGATGTTGGAATGATTAAAAAATGATGAAAATCTGATCCAAATCAAGTTTCAAAACTGAAATAAAGATGAAATGATAAATCAAATCAATTTTCCATTAAAACCATCAGATTTTCCAAATTCTTGATTTAACTTCATTTTCCCATAAATGATCAAATTATTAATTTTTGAATTCTAATTAAAATATGAATTATAATATGAAAATTAACTGAAATTGAAATGTAAAAATGAATTCTAAGATCAAAACATAGAAATTGTTTACGAGGTTCAGAATTCCTACGTCCCTGGGTTCTTATCGAACCGATCCATTAATGTTGCTAAATTTTGAAAGCTAAAATAATTATTAAAATTAATAAAATAGATCTACTCTCTCCAAAAATAGTGTTTTAGACCTTTGAAAGACCTTGGTTGACTCAGTACATCCTTCACCTTCCTGAATCACACGCAGAGGCTTCTCCAAATCAAAATTTGAAACTTATATAGATCAAAATGGCATCACTAATTCTCCAAAATGGGAAAATGAATATACTGCATAGAGCGTATCAAAATTATAAACAAATTTGTAGTTTACTCTGAGCTCTGGTTCAGTCTCCAAGGGCTCCAAAATGTCTAAATACAATAAATTGGTCTATATTTTTCAATACATAGTTGACCAAAAGCTTCTCTTCAAATACAAGTTTTCTCCTATTAAAACACTTAAAAATTTGTAGCATAAGCAGTCAAGGCTTATCACTTTTACATGGTGGGTCATGAGTTCAAATCTTCAACCTCCCTTTTTGGGTGCTTGGGCTATCTTTTGTCCCACATATGGCAAATGAGATTGGCTTTATGGATTTTAATAGTTAAGCGGCCAAGGTCTACACTGCCAATACCCCTTCTGGGGGAGACTAAGGTGCAAGGATTAGCATGATGCCTAACTTAGGAACTAATCTTGGCTAAGCCTATACTTAGGCATCCTTGAACCTATCTGATCTTTGAACTTAGCATAAATGCCAAATTACACAGTTATGGCTCAGTCTCCTTGAGATGGCAGTGAACTCGACATTTGGTTGTGAATTGTTCTTTGGTCTTCCACATGGTATTACATGGCTTAGACATTAGTCCCACATGTGGAAAATACAAGGCATAATAAGGATTTAAATACAATTACATAATCAATACACACTGTCAAAGACAAAAATCAACCAAACTCCAAATTTTTAGACTCCCATTGATTGCCATGTGTCACCACCTGATTGGAAAACTTGGCATGTCCACATTGTGCCATGTCATCTGATGACACCACATTTTTCCATGTTAGACCAGAACTTTAGGCCTATAACTTTTTCATACGGTGTCTATTTTGCAAACCATAAAAAATACCAGAAAGATCTCAATGAGATATACACTGTGTAATTGGTTTCATCACAACTTAGAAACTTTTTCCAAACTTAACTCTGGATCACACCTCCCTACAAAAAAGGCTTTTAGTCTCCAAAATTCTACTATCTCCTAAAAATTGATAGCTAGTCTACTTCATCACATTAAATAAAACCCAATCATAGCAAGAGATAAACATTAGCAAAATAAATGATTCACAACTCAATTGAAAATGCCTACAAATGGCATGAGTTAAGGAATCTAAAACTACCAATAAACTGATCACAACCTATGAAAATTGTCTGCCCATGTTACATCTTGTAAAGTGGTGAACTGTCAATAAATGAAACAATTCCCAATGTAACTACAAAACAAGTTTGTTAATGCTGACAACATACAATTAATGTTGTGGACATGTTGAAATACAATGCCCTAGTATTGAACTCATATGCTAAGCAAATGTAAATGACACAAAGTGTATATTTCCTAACATCCAAACATGCCCATAGGGTCTTACAATGCATCTATACATCCATGTGCCAAAAATAGATACATTATAAAAATAGAAATTAGATATGAGACATGTATTGTAAGGAATTAACTCCACCTACAACATGCACTCTGTTATTATCTCCAATTGATCAAATGAGTTAAAGCCCTCTAGACAACTCACACAACATAAATAAGAGATTTAAAAACATAGAGCTATTCAACATGAGAATTGAAATACTTCAAATGATGAACCTGTCTTGAAGAGTTCTCACAAACTCTACTAATTCATCATCAAAGCTTGTTCTTTCCCTTAATAGAATTCTTAACAATGCTTTGATAAACAAGTGCATTATTAATCCATTTAATCAAATTTTCTGCCTAGTTAACCTGATTTCCTTAGTGGATTCCTTAACATCATTATATATTGATTTACCTTCATTGACCTTATTAATAGGTTGATAAATCATCTTATTTTTACCATGTCTAAAATGAGAATATGATTGAAGTTTAAAACAATGATCAATTCGATGTCCACTCTTGTTGCAATGAATGCATAAAACCTTCTTAGGTGAGGTTTCCCTTTTACCTTTTCTCATGTTGCCATGACGAGAATGGTTCTTAAAACTTGTAATATACTTAATCATATCATGCCTCTTCCAAAAGAATGTAACACTGTGCTTATGCATCCCAAAAATAGTGCAAGGGAAGGATTGCATCATCTTCTAAATGTTAAATCCAAATTTCTTAAACATTAAAAGTGGATCAGAAGATTTAGTGCTAACTCTAGTATAGGAACTAGGAGGTGGAATCTCAATACCTCATCTATGTGTCCTCTTACACTGCACATGCTCTACTAGTGGCCTCAGTCCTTTGCTATTATAATCTTGTCTTCCTTTAGCCATGAAGGAAGTTTCTCCGATTTCCACTTGCTCACTAGTGTAACCCAAACCTACATGAAGAGATCTATGCTCTACTTATATTGGGTTAGTAATTCCTTGGCCTTCTCGACCAAGACCTCTTCCATTAAAGCCCATTTTCATCAATAATTTGGATCATATACCCTTAGTATGTTGTTAAAAACTACCAAAATAATCATTACTTGAATCTAAATCTGAATGGAAAGATGAAGATTAATTACTTGGTGAATAACTTACAGTGCACTCAGTCATAGTCTATGCATCTGAAGTATAAGGTATGGCCTTATTTGGTTCACCACACTATACTTTGATCAAGAGATCATCCTTAGATTTAAGCTCTGATTTCAAACTTGAAATATCTTCATCCAAGGAGTATAATCTTGCTCTCAAGAAATCATTCACTTCTTAGATCTGTTGGTTATATGCTTCAAGCTCATCAAGCTTGGCTTTATGTGAAAACTTGCCCATGGTTTCTTGTAAACAAACTGATTCCAAAACTGCACACTATAATCTAATCAAGTGATATTGAAAACCAATAAATTGAAAGTAACTATCAAATCACACAATTAGAAGCTATTCCTACTTTCTAACTACTCTAATACTAAAATCTGATCCATAAACACCAGTAGGAACTTCACTACTTTTTAAAAATGTTTACCAAGATATCTTAAGATCTCAATTCCATAATTTAAAATGAATTGGAAGATGAATTTTCTCAAATTTTAAGATGTTGGAATGATTAAAAATTGATGAAAATCTGATCCAAATCAAGTTTCAAAACTAAAATAAAGATGAATTGATAAATCACATCAGTTTTCCATTGAAACTATCAGATTTTCCAAATTCTTGATTAAACTTCATTTTACCATAAATGATTAAATAATTAATTTTTGCATTATGATTAAAATATAAATTATAATCTACAAATTAACTAAAATTGAAATGCTAAAATGAATTCTAAGATCAAAACACAGAAATTGTTTATGGGGTTCAAAATTCCTACATCCCCAGGTTCTTATCAAACTGATCCATTAATGTTGCTAAATTTTGGAAGCTAAAGTAATACTTACAATCAACAAAATAGATCTACTCTCTAAAAAAATAGTGTTTTAGACCTTTAAAACACCTTGGCTGACTCAGCATGTCTTTTACCTTCTTGAATCACATGTAGAGGCTTCTCCAAATTGAAAGTGGAAACTTATATAACTCAAAATTCCATCACCAATTCCCTAAAATGTGAAAATTAATATACTTCATAGAGTGTATCAAAATTATAAACAAGTTTGTAGTTTACTCTGAGCTCTGGTTCAGCCTCGAAGGTCTTCAAAATGTCCAAATACAGCAAACTGGTCTATATTTTTCAATACACAGTCGACCAAAAGCTTCTCTTCAAATACAAGTTTGATCCTTTTAAAACACTTAGAAATACATGGCATAAATGGTCAAGGCTTATCAATTTTACATGGTGGGTCATGATATCAAGTCTTCAACCTCCATTTTTAGGCGTTTGGGTTATTTTTTGTCCCACATTTGGCAAATAATATTGGCTTTGTGGCTTTTAATAGTTAGGCAGCCAGGGTCTACATTAGTCCCATAGTGGAAAATACAAGGCATAATAAAGATTTAAATACAATTACATAATCCATACATGATTTAAAAGACAAAAATCAATCAAACTCCAAATTTTTGGATTGATATTGACTGCCACATGTCACCACCTGATTAGACCACTTGGCATGTCCACATTATGCCATGTCATCTTGCAACACCACATTTTCCCCTGTCAAACCAAAACTTTAGTGGCCTATAACTTTTACATATGGTGTCCATTTTTCAAACCATAAAAAATGCCAAAAACTCTTGACAAGATCTATGTTGTGCAATTGGTTTCATCACATCTTGGAAACTTTTTCTAAACTGAACTATAGATCAATTATCATAATCTGGCATATGAAGACCAATGACACACGTTAGAATAAATTTGTCATTGGAAGAATCATGGTGAATATAATTATGAGTCTTAGATAAGACTATAGGAATGCCATCGCAAGGAGGTTTATGAGAATGATGTTACAAGGAAGTAGGAAGCTATGAGATGAGATGAGGTGAAAGATTAGAAGTTTTGATTTTTAAGTTAATCTCATCAGGCTCATCATCATCAAAGTCTAAAAGGTTGGGAGGAATGTTACTAATGAGCTTAGGATGCCCATTATAACCTCTAGTTGAGTTGATATGAAAATTTAAACATTGTGATTCATGGAATAGAATGTTAGGCAAAGGCTCAAGAGTAAGAATGTCAAAAACACCATGATATTGGAATTATTCAAAATTCTAAGGGTTATTATCTCTTTGAATCGTATAAATGGCCCATTAGGAGGGAATTTAATGCATTTTTAGGTGGAAGAAGTGATATCTCATATATGATGAGTCTACAACCTATCAAGTATGATGTTATAAGAAAGAGGAAAGTTAAAGATCATCACCTTTACACAAATAGTGATAGGTGGGATAGTAATGGGAAGCCACACACACCAAAGAGGAGACATTTTCCTTCTATCATATCCTTGGCAGGTGTTACATGTAGATTTAATATTCCATTATGATTATCAAATGGTCTTAATAAAATCAAGAGAAGTAACATAAGTTCCATAAACCTTATCATTCAATGATCATTTAACTTGGATATCACCTATTTGTATGCTAATAGATAAGGGAGGATCATTTTCATAAATTATAATCTCATTGGGAATCATAGATGTGATGGGAAATTATAAATAAAGAGAAGTGTTGATAGTTTCATCAACATTTATGAACATCTCTTCACATTATTGCAAGATATTATCCTCAAAATTAGATAAGGTTACCTCCCATCCTACTAAGGGAGGACAAGGGACATTCATTTCAAATAATAGTTATATAATATTTTTTTGATGATGGGGAGAGGTCCTCATAGGCTCAAGAAATAGAATTTGAAATGCAAGATGGGTGAGATCCACAATGGGATCCCACTCATCATAACCCATGAGAAGATTGTTAGATATAGGTGCATAATGGTTAAGGAGGTCTTTCAAAGGAGGAGTTAAAGAGTATTGAAATTTATGTTGACAAGAATGAGAAGGTAAAGAAGAAGGTTATAAATCATATTGAGATGATAAATTAATAGGTTCAAATTGATCTTGAGAAGTAGAAGTGTTAATAGAAGGGTGATTATCATTGTTATTATAAGTTGATGAAAGAATGGTAGAAATAGAATGGGATGTGTTATCCAATAGAGAATCATTAATTAGACTATCATCAAAGGTTATAAGACCTTCTTTTCCCAACTCATTTAAATGAGTTGTAGAAGAATTTTGGATAACACAATATATATTATGGGGAGGTAGGGGGTATATAGGTTGAGAATCCATGAAAGTCACCACTATTAATATATTAGACATGATAACCACATTCTCTTTGAAATTTGGTTCAACAAGAATTTCTACATTATTGGTGGAAGGAGTGGACTTGTCTTGGTGTTCTTCAATAGGTTGATGATTAAGTAAAGGATCTTTATAGATAACTAAATGAGTGTTTACTTAATTCAAGCCTTGAGATTTACCATGAGTTTTGTAGTCCTTGAGAGCATTTTCATAAGCTTGTTGACTCTTGTGAATGATATAATCATGATCAAAATTAGGTAAAAGAATAAATTTCATATCTAAATTATGAAGTTATCTATAGATCTCATCAGAGTGACCCCAACTACCATGAAACCAATAAAACTTGCTAGGATCATACCAGGTTTTCATAGGATGAGTAGGATAAATCTCTTGAAGAAGAGGCCTAGGTAGATGCTTAAGTAATTCAGCTAAGCAAAGATGTTTATGGACATTAATGTTATTTGGTGAAGAGAAATTAGGATTATTATATTATTTAAAAGGAGGAATTGGTTCCAAAGAAGGGGTAGGAATGATAGTTTGAACATTGTGAATGGTATCATATAAATTGGTAACACCATCATCGGTAATATTGTGGTTTTTGTTTTTAAGTAATAGAAAAGGACCTGTGAAAGTTTTGGATTGCTCAAATTGATGCATAAGGAAATCTTGTCATTTAGCCTAGTCAATAGCCTCTTCCAAGGTACATGGAGAGAGGGTGTAGACTTCATATTGTAATTTAGGATAAATAGCATTGGTAAAGAGATGAAAGAGATTATCATAGACCATGTTATGTGTACACTAGTTTGACAAAGTCTTCCATCATTTAATAAAGGTTTGGGCAATTTCATTTTTTTTTAATTTGCAATTGATGAAATGGGCTAAAGCGTTTTTAGGAAGATTACTAGTTTGGAATTATTATATTAAATCATTCACTAAATCTTCCAAACTAGTAATGGAATGAGATCTAAATTTATTATACCAAACCAAGGCATCAATTGTGAGGGTTTTGGCAAGGAGTTGGTAGTAGTAAAAGTGTTTAATTTGACCCAATCCTTATAAAGATTTTCAAATGTTTTAAGATGAAGGGTAGGATCGATTGATCTATTGTAAGATATTTTAGGTGTTATACCTCCTATATCAATGTTATAAATTTGAGTAGTGAGAGGCTAATTTTGTAGATGCATGATGACTTTATTGACTAATGGAGGTTGAGGAATGAGATTGCCTTGAGAATATCAAGGAGGGGGATGAAGAACACTTTGGTTATGTGTGCCCCAAGTCATTGGTTGAGGATTAGATTGAAGATTAAGAAAGTGATTATGCATTCGCATCATTTGATTCATATTATGATCTTGGAATGTGTTCATTTGATTGAGAGTTTGTAAATAGTTGATGAGTTTGATTAGTCTTATTAGAAGAAGTAGTATTGGTGTTTTTTTTGGTATTAGTGGCTTGGGTACCACTATTAGTATTGATATGCACTTGAGAAGAGCTATGATAATTTGAGGCACTAGTGGAAAAATTTGCTTTTGAAGAAAAATATGGACTAGTAAATGGTTGAGAGGAAGAAACACTAGAAGCATGAGTGCCCTGGGTAGCAAACAATGAATTAGTGGATGGATTAAGAATAATGGGTCTTATGAGAGGCCAACTAGATGTAGAACCTACCATATTAGTTGAGATACTAGGCTTTGAGGTAGAAAAAATAAAATAAGAATATGCCATGGAATAAGGAGTCAAGATAGAAGGAAGAAGTTGAGAAGAAAAGAAATTGGTACCACCAAATCTAAATGAGAAAGTGAGAGTAAGAGAATCAGGTTCTTAAACATGATGGCTAATCATGAGGTTATAGATGATGGAAGGATCTTTCCCTCTATGTTGACGAAATTTCATGATAAATAAAATCATTTTAGGAATATACTCTATCTCAAGATGATCCTCTAATAGAAGAGGAGGCTTTTGTTGTAAAGAGGTATGAGAATGGGTCCCATAGTCCATTGTGTGGGTTGCAATATGAATATTACTAGCATTCTCAAAATGAACCCTAATTTGTCTATGGGAGACCCTCTTAGGATTTGTAAATTCCATCATGTCTATTGATTTAGCTTAAATTTTGTTACCAGCCAAATAGTCTATGATGAAAGGAGAAGAAGCAAGATGAAAAAGTAAAGAATTAAAAAGTGACTAAAATAAAACTAGGTCAACCTAGTCGACCTAGTACAAAAATAAGGATTGTGAAATTGTATAGGGTCTACAAGATCGACCCAATATAGAGAATAAAGATTGATAAAGAGGGGGAAAAAGCTTGTAAATAGTTTTAGGTCAAGGGCTGAAAAAGATGTTAGGTTGATAGGGTCAACCTAATGTAATGAAAATGAAGTAAAAGAAAGAGTTGATAATAAGTTTGTGAAATTAAAAAAGATAGTTTACATTTGATCTAAGAAAGTAAATGCTAAAATTAAATAGATATTCAATTAAATTTATGTTGGCCAAACCAATTGATGCACACAAAGAAAAACATTGTATCAACACTGGCTAATGCAAGTTCTTGCACACATAATTAAGTAAAGAGCAACCAGATAACTTATAAAGTAAAGATATCTAATTGGTAAAACTATAATTTTAATTAGATTGTTAATAATAATTTTAAATGATAGGGGTTGGTTATAAATAAGATACTAGATAGAGATCTATGGATGATTTTAGGTGAGTTTAGGATGAAAGGGACTATAGTGCTAATGATACAAGCTTGGTATTGGGGACTATACCCTCACTTCACACACCATAGTGATAAGGGTGTCAGGTTATTAGACAAAATATATCATTAATCATGTTTTATACTTGACTAGAGCATCAAGTTAGCTTCCACCTTGGTGATGAAATATATGTAGGTTGGTTTGGGTAGTCAAATGTTAAAATGTTTGTTGATGTTATGTGATTTGGCTATGTGTGAATAAAATATAAATAGTGAAACTAATTGGTTAATTAAAAAACTCTTAATTAGAATATGTGAACTATTTTAAGCATGCAAACAACTAAAAGAAAATATTTTATTAACATACATGGTGAATTTCAACTTTGGCACAAGGTATAGTGAGAACACTAAATGTACAACATATAGAACTAGGTTGACAGGGTCAATCTAGCACTATTAAGGATAGGGTCTAGAAAACCTACTAGGTTAACTAGGTTGACCTAATTGTTTCAGACATCATATGAAACATAGATCTGGGTTCACTAGGTCAATCTAGTTGGTTGTGCAGGGACAGTTTTGAAGACTAGAAAATTGAAAGAAAAGTACAAAATAGAAAGAGATAGAGAATAAAATATTGACCTTGATGGTTTAGAGATGGATGAGAATATTGATGATCAATAACCTTGTATAAATTTGTCAAAAACCTATAAACTGGGTCAAGTTGGTTGATTAAGCAATACATGAACTTGTTAAAAAAGTGTTGAAAATGTACTAGGTTGACTTGGTCAATCTTGTAGGCTGAACTAGATGTCTGAAAATACATTAGCTTGAGATAGTTGACATGGTAGGCTAATCTAGAAGTCTATAGAATTGAAACTTGTATTAGGTTGAACTAGTCAATCTAATTTCCTATTCCTGCACATAGAGAAAAATAACTAGGTCAACATAATCGAACTAATTTGTCAAAATATATGGTAGAAAGGATTTTAAAAAGAATGAAATAAGTGAAAGAAATATTGAAAGGGTTAGTTTCATGTCGAGTTCACTATAATTTAATGAAGGTGAAGCCAAAGTGAAGCTAATGCTAAATAAGAAAGAAAATTAAAATGGAAATGTGAAGGCAATCAAACTAGTGGTGGGATATGATTCACATCAGTTTCACCAGAATATATGTAATATAAATTAAATGATTTATATGTATTAATCCTTGATTAGATAAGATAGATCACACCTACACTTCCAATTTGGTATAATTTTTTTAAGTAGGAGCATGACCAATAAGGGGATCCACTAGACCCGATTAAGGGATCACTTGTATCACTTGTCATAAGATATCATTCTAGGAGTGGTTTAAAAGCCTAAATTATATCACAATAACACAACAGCCCTAAAAGAGTCCTATGATTTGATATTTAAGTTATTTTAACAAATAAGAAAGTAAACTATTCTAATAACAAAAAAATTAAACTAATCTAGTGTGTACCAAAGCTTGTAACATAAAGTGGGGGTTTGGACAAAACAAATAAGCAAAAACTAAACTAAACATGTATAAGTGACATATACTCATGTAAATGTATATATAATCCTAACACATGGAAGAGAAGAATACATAATGCATTATCTATCTACTCTTACAAAGGATAAATAAAGTTAGGAATACTTACCTTTCAAGAGGAACCTACTAAGCCTTAATCTCTCCCTTAGCCAAGCTAATTCTCAAAAGATTGTTGTGGTTTATAAGTATAACCAATATCAATCATCTATAGGCTACATAACATACCTAATCATCCAAAATACTTCTCCATAAGACAAGATAAGAGCTACCAAAAAAGTATTGAACCCTAATGTTTTATTCCTCAAATAGAATGGTTAATAAGCAGATGTTCATTCAAATTTTTTCACTTAATTCAACACTTTCTTATGAAATGGTGTTAAATGACCTTGTTTATATAGGTATATCTTACCTATAAACTTTTAGACATGTCAATTGTACTAGGTTGATAGGGTCGACCTAATATGTTTTTGGGCTAACCCACTAGGTCTATGTTAGGTCAGCTAGGTGGCTAACAAACCAAAATAGCTAAAGTTTCCCCAAAACACACTAGGTTGACCTATTTTGTTGAATAGGTCAAAATGGTAACAAGGCAATACTTAGAGTGATAAATCTTGATAATGACTGAAATGTATAGGAAAGAGAGAAATAAGCTTAGGGTTCAACATTTTAGGAGACAAGTTTGTATATGGCAAGTGAGAAAAGGGACAATAATCTTATGAATCACCGATGGTCTACCAACCCCTTTCATGATACACCCATTAACACATGCACTCAAAGAGATTGAGACTTGACATGTTCCTATAAGATACAAAATGTCATTAATCAATAAAAGTTTGAAAATATTATGTGTATATAGAAATATACCTCTGGGTTTAAGGGCTAGTTCCTTAAATTTGTCTTGAAGTAATTATCACCTAAACAAATTATTTGCTTATGTAAAAAGGGATAGAAGGTTGCATGAAATACATTTACTCTAAGGGGGTGATACACTCAAAGGGTTTATACAATACCATCATAATTCTTTCACTAAGAAGAAAAACCTATAATACTAGCTTCAAAAACCTAGAATGATCTAACATTAGTATTTCAATATGAAGGTGATATGCATGAGGACTATCCAAGGTAAGTGAACAATAGATCAGTTGTAGACACTAAGCCTTATTTTATACTTTAAAATAGATCCATACACTTGACAAAACTTCATATGACCTTCTATAATGGAGCAAATGAAAATAAAAACATCAAACTAGTAAGGATTTACCCTATATGGAGTGGAATTAGAATACAAGAGCTAAAATGACTACTACTTATAGAATTTGACAGATGAGAGAATAAAATGAAGTCCAAAATTAACTATAACACATTTAAAGCTAATAAAAGGAGTTATATTTATAGGAGAAAGTAATATGGAATAGATAATTCAAGGTCTACTTGGACAAATGTCCCTTAAAGCATGAAACTCCTGAAATGTGGCATATGACTCTTCATTTTCTTTCCTATAAACTACCTTCATAAATTGACCTTCTATGATTTCTCAAAAATTTATTATGGATATATTAGATGATTAAAATATGAATATGGGTTTAGAAACAGTCCCCAACAAGTATCAGTTGTGTCCCTAATTATTGACATTGTTCTAGACATGAGTTATCACTACCTACAGTTAAAATCACTCCTCTTTTCCTCACCCTTCACACTTGACACCAAGATGTGCTTAATTTTTCCAATAAAATCCATATATAAGGTGATGTGACACTTATAACAAATCCTCATGCCATTATATTCATCAATAAAATCTTTAAATGCCTCCCACTTAGATTTTTCACCTTCTCACTTGGTGGTCACTCCTTGTTCACTATGACAATTTAGACTGGATGAAATAAAGGTGTTATCTAAGGAACTTGTGAGCTTATATAATGAAATAAATTAACATAAGAGGTTATATTAAGTCCTAATATAACTCCCAAAATGTTCTACATCTATTTAAACACTTTTATACCTACACAATACATAAAATTTCCATGAAAAGCCATTTTCACCCTATCCATATAAGTAGGGTACAACTTAGTCTGATGGGAAGGAGCCTTAGAAAGTCCTCTACAAGATACAATCACTTTACTAATCATTCTATCCATCTTAGATGCCTTTCCTTCTTCATATTTCCAATTGGGTTTTTATAAAGGGTTTTAGAGGGTTTAGAATAGTTTTCACCCTTAAGGTGTAGACACTAGAATACCACACATAATGGTTCTAGATGTCAAAATGCCTCAATACCCCTGAAGACTAGCTAACCCTTATCAACCCACTAACCAACCCATTGGACCCTAAGTATAGTTAGCTACTAAGCTAACCAACTCACTAACTTACTAACTAACCCTTAACCCAACCCCTTGTAACCCCCCTTAACTCATTTTTTTCTAAACCCTCGATTGCCAATGGTTAGCATGATCACTGATGGTTAAGCTGAACATTGATGGTTAGGTCTTCCTTATTCTTACAAATATTACCTGTGTGTAAGCTAACATAGAAAAATTTAATATTCCCATCTTTCCCATTTATAATGAAATCCCAAGCATCAAAATCATCAATGCAACCTCTTAGTGAACCTTCTATCCTCCATCTCTCTTTGCCTATAAAAGGAGGAGAGTAGGAGGTGAGATCCATCAATCACAAGAGCATTCTAGCTCATAGGTATTCAAGCTTTCCATCCAGTGTTCCTTCTAGAAATTTAGTAACTATAATAGAGATCTGAACCTCTACCAAAATTTATCTTGAGGAAAATTATTGTTACTCTACCAAAATTGCTCTAGCCATCAACTATCACCCATTTAGTAAGCAATAGGTACATTTTGTATTTTAGCTTTTTTTAATTTGGTTTTTGACTTCTAGGCCTAAGTTAGACCTCCTACACCTATCTTATAACTTCTCTACCCTTAACCAAACCCTTAAAAAACCCCTACCTAATCATTAACCCATTCTACAACTATTTATTGAGCACCTCCAAAATTATACAGGTAACCACTATGGTCAACACAACTACTGATGGACACCTCTAACCATTGATGGTTACCCAACCATTGACAATCAACTTAATGATCGATGGTCAACTTGACTACTGATAGTCAATGTGGTAAGAAATAATAGCAAGTTATTTCTAACCTCTTACCCCCAACCAAATCTAACATTCTATGTCTTTACCTATTCACAAATCCCTACCTAATTTTTTGAACTTGACCTAAGCTTCTCTAGCACTAGTATTGACCCATTTTTACTATATTTAGTTATTTTCTATAAGAAGCATTCATTTATTCATGTATCTAATTTTAGTTCCTTTCTATTATTTGATGAAAGTAATTTCATTTTATCTCTTTCAACTTAATTATTATCAAAGAGTGTATTGATAGCCTCCTAACAAGTTCATTTTTCTTGGATCTAGTTCATGCTAGGTAGTCCACATACCTATTTACTAATAACCCCTTTTGTTATCTCTTTCTTATCTACAAGTCATCCTTACAAAACAAAAAGGATCTCTCCACACTCATCTGGATCATGTGCACATAACAACCAGGTTCTTCTACCACACCTTTATTACTAGTTTCTTATTTTCTTCCTAAATTAAGGAATGAGAAAAAATTGAGAGAAACATTTTGGCATGCCTGGTGGGACCCTAGCATCATCTAGGTGCCCTTTTATTCCTCTATTCTATGTTCATACAACAAAATCAAAAATTTCTTTTGGGATTAAAGTAAACCTTGCATACATTGATTGCTTACTTGTTTTAGTTCCTCTAGTTAACTTAAAAGCAAAGTAATCAATCGTAGTTTCACTTTTATTATAACACGCTTTGGCAAACCATATAATCAATAAACACATCAAAAATAAACTTGAGACAAGGATCAACTAGGATTTCATCACCTAGTAGTAACCTTACCCTTTCCCAGTAATTCTACTTGGATGTCATTACCAAGAAGAGAACCAACTCAGCTCTCTAGTTGAGTATAAATTATAGAAATTGGTATATACTAGCTAAACACCCAACACACTTATTGTTATGATGTGTGAAGTGAGGGGTAGGCCCAAATATAAAGCCACATACTGACTTTCAATACAAATTTTTGAGAGACTTTAACACTTGAAACCAACCTTAGACTTCTTCTTTAGTACCCAATATAAAAACCAAATTTCCTCTTCAAACTTTCTAAGGCATAAGCCAAAAGTGATCTAAAAATAATCCTAAGTTTTAAATACAATTTAGTGTATGTTTTGATTTCCTTGAGATATTTTTATTTTGCTTGCTTTGTGTTTAAGTTGTGAGTTTTTCATCATTTCTTTTCTATTCCTCACATGGTCTTTAGTATATAATAATTAAGGAACCAAACTAGCTAAGAACCATTTTATTCTTCCTCTTCTTCCATAGAGTATACTTGTAATGTTGAGAATTATCCTCATCTTTCTCCCCCTCTTACCATGCCTCAGATAGTTATCAAGGGTGATGCAGATTTTGCTAACTTCCTTGATAATAACTCTATATGCCTTCAACATTATCTTAACAATGTATCTCACCACACCCCTATTGCTTCAGTTCCTCCTATGGATCCACCTTATGATATGCCTCCCCATATTATGGTTGGTGCTACCTCTACCCAATCTATGATCACCAAAGCATCTTCTTCCACCAATATCCTATTCACTACCACCACCCAAACTCAATCCAATATCCCAATCAATATCCAAACACCCCTATACCAACTAACACCTCCAACATAGGGGAAACCTCACCTCTTGTTACCCATACCTCATCCACCATGGGGGTATCTTATACCCCTATTTACAACATTCCCCTTATCACTACTAATCCACCAATTTCTACTCCTCTTCAAAATTTGGTGCTTTCCATACCTCTTACCCTTCCACCTATTATAATAAGAGTTACCACTCAACCCCAACCAACTACCAACCCATTCATAACTCCAAAAAAATACATATTAGACCCTTAACAAATATGCATGACAACCTACCATTATGTTCCTAATCCATTAGGATACATAGCACCTTCTACCCATCCTTTTGTGCCCATTAACCCTTATGTGGCATCATCCCAACCTTTAATGACCACATACCAATATGTGGCATCTTCTCAACCTTCCATCACTTAGACATATATTACTTCCACCCAAACTAAACTAAACTTACCACACAATTATGGAGCTCCTCAAACTCAACAGATTTAGTTAAAATATTAATGGACAAAATGGCCAACCTAGAGTCATGTATCTCTAGGGCTCATAACCTCTTATCTTATGATAAAATATAGAATTAACATATTCACCCATTTATTCCTATCTGATATTATCCTCCTTAATGGGAACTACATAATTTATCTAAGCTCCAAAGCAAGGGGGACCCCCAACAACACTCAAGAGCATTTCACCATTCTTACTACTTGATTACATATGATGATGTTCTTCTCCTTCATAACTTTCCCATGTATTTATCTATAAAAACATTATATTTATATATTTCTCTCAACAATAACTCCATATTTTACTTTTCCCAACATTCCCAAAATTTTTTAGATCTTTTATCAGTCAATATAACTAAAAATGTCTCTATTATTGACCTCTACTCCATTAGGCAATTTCATGATGAATTAAATAATTATTTCATAGCTAGATGGAGAGGTTTTATCAACCAACTCTCTTTATCTTTATCCTAACCTGACTTGATTGCAATTCTATCTCAAGGTTGTTCCAAACATATTTCCCCTACTCTTCAAGTTCCAACTTTTAGGACCTTTGATGAGACTTTCACCATGGCACATAAAGTAGAAGTTAGAGTCATTGATGAGGGGAGATTAAAACTGAGAAATAAAAATTATAGATTTAAATATAATGACCCTTTCTCAGCCAAAACCACCAATAAATCTATGCATCCTAGTATGAAACCAAAGGCATCCATAAACTTAGTTATCCTTAAAACTGCTCCACCACCAACTGTCAACCAACCCAACCTTAGGGATAGTCATCTTCCACATCTACTTAGGACTCCATACAATTCCAAAACTCTTTTAAATTATAGAAGGTGAGTTTCAATATAATTTCTTACTTGGATTTCCTTACATCCATGTCATGAGTTATGTCACAATTATCTTACACTGATATGTGAAGTTTAAACACAAGGGTCAAGTTGTTATCATAAAAGTTAACCCTAGTCCTTTCACATATTGTAACATGACATATTGACCCAAATATGTTCTCATTCCTCCCTCATAAACCTCATCGCCAACCAAAAACAACTACAACCCTACCAATGATGAAGATTCAACCAAATCATATATCCCTTCTACTCATATCCCTATAGAGGACCCCTTAGAACCCATGTTCCAACATCTCTCACTAGGGGAATATCATATTTTAGCCTTATATGTTTTACCTACTCATTAAGAGTATGGGAACCTCAACCATGATCCTACTTATGACCCCAACATTAGAACCACAATCCCTTTTTATCCTCCCAACCATTAAATTGACTTAATCTATAGGGGACTTGATCATCCACTTTTGATTCCACCACTACCTCTTCAACCTGACCATTTACCTCTATCTTCTATCTAAAAAAATCACATTTTCCAAATTATAAATTCATAGGTGTACTTTTAATGGATTTATCCTTAGCCATTATGAATATATACCTCATGATTTACCTTTCATCAAAACCTAGAAACCTCATGAGTTATTTGGCCTTGGGTTCATCCCACCAAAAGAACCCACCAATTCACCCAAACCCATCACCACCATTGATGAGGACATCCCATCCTCACCAACCTAATCTCCTTCAAAGTCTAAGGATTTAAAAATCATTCCTCCTAAATTTATTTTAGTCAATATCATTAGTTTAGACCCCATGACCTATCAAAAAGGCAACCGAACTAAAAGACTTCCTCTCATTCATCCTAAAATGGTAGAAAATGATTCTCCTACCATCAACACCATCCAACATCAAGATGATGATTCCATTCTCACCTACCTTAGTGTGAGGGATTATTCTATCCACAAATCCTTTTTTCTTAAGAACCAAACCATGTTTAATGAATCTTGTATTGATGCCAACTTAGGTACTAAGGATAATTCTCACATTATCAAGATTAGTCAATCCTTAGATTCTATGGAACAACAACATTACCCTTCCTTCCTTCATGACCAAATCATATAATTTTATTTTTCCTATATGATATGCTTAAGATCGACCCTTCCATTTCTCTTCATAACATTGTCACCCATCTTGATGCTAAGCCTGTTCAACAAAAGCTTCATAGGATACATCCTCGAATCGCCCTTATAGTCAAAGAAGAACTTCAACATCTCTTATTGATTTATTTCATCCAACCCATTAACTAACCAAAATGGGTTTTTAATATCATTCCCATTACCAATCCTATACGGGGACTTCATCTTTGTATTGAATTTTGTGACCTCAACCTCACTTATTCAAAACATGACTTTCATTTACCTAGCATTGACCAACTTGTTGATCTTATAACTGGCCATGAGATGTTATCTTTCATGGATGGTTTTTGGGATACAATCAAATCTTGATTTCCCCTAAATATTAGCATAAGACTTCTTTCATCAATCTTTGGGAAAATTTTTGATACAAGGTCATGCCATTTGGTCTAAAAAATGTTAGAGCAAATTACCAACATGAGATGACCTATGTCTTCCATGATCTCATCCATAAAATCATAAAGGAATATGTAGATGATCTCATTGGGAAATCTAAATACTATAAGGATCATCTAGACATTATCACAATCATGTTCAAATGCCTAATCCATTTCCATGTTAGACTCAACCCCAAGAAATGTGTTTTTGGGGTCCTATCTAGAAACCTTCTTATCTTTATCATCTCTCTTCAAGGAATGGAAGTAGATACTACCAAATTCAGTGTAATTTTGGAGATACTTACTCAAAACCACCTTAAGCAACTCCATAACCTGTAAGGGAAACTCCAATCCATCTGTCACTTCATCTCTCAATTATCAAATATATCTCAACCCTTTCACCACCTTTTTAATAAAGATATATCTTTAAATTGGACTAAGGATTGCCACTAAGCCTTTGATTCACTTAAATAATGCCTTATTTATCCACCTATTCTTACCCCTCCTAAATAGGACCAACCTTTCTACATTTATATTTCCACCACTGAGCATTCCTTATGGGTAATGCTCAATCATCATGATGAACAAAACAAAGATCAAGTTGTCTACTATATAAGTCAAACACTTATAGGGTATGAAACTTGATACACCCATTCCAAGAAAATTTATCTTGCCTTAGTCTCTATGGCTTCCAAAAATTTTCATTACCTTCTTAATCATAAAAATTTTGTCATCACTAACACTAACCCTCTCAAGTACATTCATTCTAAACCATACCAAAATAAGTGTATGGCTATGTGGCTCATGCTTATAGTTGAGTTTGACCTTGAGATCCTCCAGTAAAAATTGATTAAAAGTCAAGTAATTATTTATCAATTGGTCAAATCTCCTCTACCAGAAAACCAACCACTTCCTCTTGCATTTTTGAATGAATCTATAATGACTCTTTCTCAAGAAGACCACACCTACCAAATGACCATGTTCTTCGATGGCTCAAAATACTAGTGTGGTGGGGGTACTATATTTATTGTCATTCCCATTAATGGTGAACCTCTTCCCTTTTCATTTAAACTTGATTTTGAGTGCACCAATAATGTGGCTAAGTATGAATCATTAGTAATAGGTCTCCAAACCACTCTAGCCTTAGGAGCTAAGATGATCAGTATCTTTGGTGATTCTTAGCTTATGGTCAACTAGGTCAACAAATCCTACCAATGTAAGAATGATGTCTTTCAAAATTAAAAACAAATATTATATGTACTCTTAACATCATTTGATCATTACCTTATCTAGTATATTTCATGGTCTACCAATAAGTTCATAGATATAATAACTTCCCTTGCTTTCCGAATCCCATCCACACCTACTTATTCTAAACTCTTTGTCATGATTCATCATTTTATCACACCCTATTATATAAATTTTGACCTTCCTACCATTTTTAATGTGTAAGAATCTCCATCAGATATATGGTATGAATACACCTTTAATTTCCTCAACCTTGGCATCATTCCTCCAAACCTCTCTAGGAATGCCCAAAGAGCTTTTTTTGAGATTACCTATCATTATACCATACTAGGGGGAATCCTTTGCAATCATGGCTTAGATGACCTCCTTCTCCATTGTCTACATAGTCATGAAGCTTCCCATGCTATCAAGTAAATGTATGATGGAATCTATGGGGGAAAATTTAATGGTTTAGTTATTGCTAAATGTATCCTTCACCTTGTCTACTATTGGATCACCCTCAAACATGACTACTATAATTATGTAAAAAAGTGTGTTAAATGTTAAAAACATGCCAATTTTCATCATGTACCTACTTGTGGCCTTCAAGTATCCAAAGACTATTATCCCTTCTAACAATTGGGACTCAATCTCATTAGGAAAATCAATCCTCATTATTCATAGTAACACCAATCCATTATCACTATCACTAAGGATTTCACCAATTAGGTGGAGGCCTCTCATCTCAACTACAGATGAAAAGATAGTTGACTTCATCAATCATCATATCATCTATCATTTTAGTGTTCCCTATAAGGTTATCATTGATAATAGTAAATATTTCAAAAATAAGGAAGTCTAAGGTCTTTGTAATGCATTTGGCATCAATTTAAAATTTTCCTCACCTTACCATACATAATAAAATGGATAGATATAAGCATATAACAAAATTATAAATAAGATGTTACCCAAAGTAGTCATTACTTTAGGTCAAGATTGGTACTTGCACATCCCTTTCATTTTATGGGCCAATATCACTACCACTCAAACCTCTACAGGTGATACCCCTTTGTCTCTAGTCTTCAAAGTAGAGTTAGTCTTGCCTCTCAAAGTCTAGATTCACTCTCTTCATATATCCTTGAAATACATCATTTCTAAGAGTGAATATCATCAAGAATGTCTAGCACAACTTGATCTACTTGATGAGCATCACCTCATAATGCTTAACCATATTTGTATCTACCAAGAGTGAATCATGTGTGGCGATAATAAACATTTGAAATAACAAGGATTCAATATCAAAGAAATTGTCTTAAAGTAAAACTAACATGTAACCAATATGGATAAAAGTGAAAGAAGAAAGTTTGCTTTCAATCAGCTTGGACCCTACATCATAACCCACAAGTATGGATCATGAATTTACCATTTGTCCTTTATCATAGGTAAATGAGAACTTGATCATCTTAATACTTCACATATGTGTCCCTTATTTTGTTAAATAAGGATCAAACTCACCATATTGTCTAACTTAATCTCATCCCTTGATTTATTATATTTTCACCTTCTCTTACCTATCATTATTCCTTTGAGGAAAATAGATTACAACATAAAAACATGTGATTAACCATCATAGTTATAGCCTAATAATAATTATGAGTACCTCAAATCTACCCATAACATGATTCTCATGGACAATTTTCATCTCTAATCACATAGAATCTCATGGTCATTATCTCTCAAAACCACCCATTTCACCTACCATTAACCTTTTGTGCTAAAGTTTTACCCTCATAAAGGTAAACCTCCAAGCCTATATAGACTTATCTATGTCTAACCTAGCATCAAAATAATTTGGGATACCAAAATATCAGTTGGATCTTATATCTCTAGCATTACATATTGCTACCTTGAAAGATAGCTACCCAAAACTAAATTGCTTAAAAAGATAGAATGTTCCCTTAAAGGACAACTAATAATTAAACAAACCCAAACATAGACCACTCTCTTCAAGGATGGTTAAGTCAAATTTCTCAAAATCAACCATTTTAAGATGCTTGTATTGATCAGCTTCATAAACTTATCAAAACAAAAAAGCAACAAAAGACCCTATATCAAAATTGGAACAAGATATCCCAAGAAAGCTACAATCAACTTTGATATCTGCAATTAGTAAACTTCTCACACTAATCAATATATACATTCCATGAAGACATGGACTTATCTATTATAGCTCTTATGTCACCTATAGAAGGGTCAATCTAACCCGCATAAGGTTACCTTACCTATCATCCATTTTCTCTTCACCGACCACCCATATGCCCTTTATACCATTTATATATCAAGGGATTATGATATTACTTGACACAATGTGATCAAAACACCTTTTTATCAACCAAATCATGCTAATTTAAAGTATTATAAAGGCTTATGTTCCTTAATCCAATCTACCTTTAGTTTTATTTTTTCCATACCAATGAAAAGGCATCATGTTTTTTCCTTATCCTCTCATCATTTGTTCATTTAGACATATGTCTCATGATTCTTATCTATTTTCTAAAGTTTAGTTTGTTATATAACTTACTCAATGTGATTATATCTTAACCATAATCAAAATATTACAACCATAATCATAATCAAACATCATCACCATAACCATAATCAAACTATCCATCATCATAAACATCATAATCATGTATAAAATTAATCATCACATAATCATAAACCATCATAATCATCTATCATAAACATCATCCCTAATCATCACACACCTAAAATAATGAGCCCAAATCTCATAATCATAAATCATAAGACATCAAAACATCTCATAAGCATAGGCACACAACATCAAAACATGTACACCATGAACCATGAAACATACATCACCTAGATATAAACCACATCTATATATCACCATGAGAATAATATACACCATGTCACCAAAATAAATAAAACATGTAATAAATTTATCTCTCTCAAAGACATGTAAATCTCACTACATCGGCACACAAACAAGTATCAAAATTATGTACATATATATCTATACATCATATCATATCATGCTTGTGGGGCACCACTACCACTATCCCTACCTACACTAATACTACCATCTAGTTTTAGTCCTCTTGGTATGCCTACTTGTCCACCCACCAAGGTGGCCCACTGACCTAGAGTCATCACAACTACCCCACCTACTAAGCTAGCTCTATATTCACCCCATCAAAGCTACTCAAGATACTATGTTAGCACTATGGCCTCATAATTCCTCAAATCCTCCACTATGGCCAAGTATTTCACTATAGGGATGGTACTTGGTGGTTTTATTAGTGTCACTACTTCTCCTACCCTTTATCTCAAGGTGCCCCTCTCTTAGGTCACAAAGCTTAGTAAGGTCCTAGCTTGATCCCTCTCAACTATCACAATGGTAACCTGAACCTATAATTTCATACTATAGCTTTTTAATATGGCCACCCTCCCCTATAATTTTGTAATATGTGCCTATGTAATAGTTAGTTCTACTCTTACTTGTCCATCAGGGCCACCACTTTATAGCTATACTTGTGGACCCCTACTAGCTTGATCCACATCTATGACCTATTGGCCCCTATAATACCACCCAAAATTAGTTGCTATATAAAGGACCTAGTACCATGTTACATAACCATTGATAAAATTGGAATCATCATATCTTGCTCTAATAGGTAGCTCCTCATGATCTAAGACCACATCCTCTGGTTATGGCTCAAGTAGCAAAAACTCAACATCCTCCCTCTTGTACCTTGAAAATAGACCTTTATCCTAAAAGTGAAAATATTCTTGTTTTTCACTTTTTATCCTCTAGATTCTTAGGGTTTTCCCCTAACCATTAATGGTTAGGGTGATCATCGATGATCAATCTTGGGACCAAAATACCTCAAGACCCTTAGGGACCACCTAACCCTTCTCGACCCACTAACCAACCCATTAGACCTTGAGTCTAGTTAGCTACTAAGATAGCTAACTAACTTACCAACTAACCCTTCACCTAACCCCTTTTAACCCTCTTTAACTCATTTTACTCTAAAAACTTAATCATTAATGGTCATCTTGACCACTGATAGTTAGGTTGACCATCGATAATCAAGTCTTCGTCAATTTTACAAATACTAGTTGTGTGTAAACTAACATGGCATAATTTAATATGTCTACCTTACCATTGCTAACAAACCCACAAGCATCAAAATAAAAAATCAAAACTCTTATGGAACCTTATATCCTCCATCTCTCTTTGTCTATAAAAGGTGGGGAATAGGAGGTGAGATCTATCAATCATAAGAGCATTCTAGCTCATAGGTATTCAATATTTCCAACTAGTCTTCCTTCTAACAATTCAGTAACTATAACAGAGATCTGAACCCCTACAAAAATTTATCTTAAGGAAAAGTATTATTAATATACCAAAATTACTCTAGCCATCAACTATCAACCATTTAGAAAGTAATAGGTACATTTTATATTTTAGCTTTGTTATTTAGTTTCTAAATTCTAGGCCTAAATTAAACCTCCTACACATATATTTCAACTTCTTTATCTATTGGGCCCCCTTTTGTACCATTACATAGGCTACACCAACCTAAAAAACCTTAACATAAAGTAACCCTTGGTCAGTTACACCCCTTTTTGTACATTTTTTCACTAGTTGGAGGAGTCCCCATAGATCCCATGCTAGCTAGCAGGTAATTGTAAATTGTTAAACTTCTTTAAAGACATCCCTATCAATACTTGTATGAGGCATCTCAAGATAAATAAGGACAAAAATAATGGATAAGGTAGGAAAGTGACCCCAAGTGATGGCTCATCATATGGTGTACACTCATCTAACCTAGACAACATTGTGGAGCTAGTAAGCTCATTACAACTCATCACTTCATGTGTGCCAAATCAGCCTAGTAGAAGGTAGTTAATTGCTTATAAAAAAAAGACCCACTTTTGAAGAGGGGAGTGAGATAAAAAACATAGTGAAAATCTAATAAAATAGAGATCCAACACTAGTATTTTCATTCTACATGTTAGTTGTAGTAGTTTAAATGTATGGCCCAAGCTCACATGTGAGCCACTGGGCATGAATAGAGTTAGGAAGATCATATTCTCTATTGATTATAATGAACTATTTTGATTAATTTAATAAATAAGACCATTGAAGGAATGAAGTATCAATTCTTATTTTATGATAAATATATTTTTTTCTTATGATATAGTTTTATTTAAGTTTTACTGAGTACTTTCATAATATATTGGAGTGAAGGTTCAACCCTAGCCTCTAATGGCATCCTTGTGAAACTTAGTGACTTCAACCAACCTATAAGTGTATTAAGTATTGAACCATATTATACCAAGGCTCCAATACATGCACTTAGGACATTACCTTAAGGATGAGCCATTAAACCTAAATCTTTCCCTGGTTTGTTTGAATACTTAAAGGATCATATATTAATTCTTCTCCCACCTTGCACCACTAAGAGACATACCTATCTAAGTATGGATTTGCAACTTAGGAATCATGAAACTAAGGACTATTCCTATTGAACCACCCTTAAAGTAATTAACACTGAAAGTCCAACTAACCCCTCTGGTAATTGCCTAAGTCCCCTTGAACCCCAAGTTGTGCCATGTTGCAACTAACCCAACACAGGCCTAGTCTCTTTGCTATTATACTTTAGGTGAGCACACAATGTTCATACCCTATATGAAACTAATACCAGGATCATATCATGAATAAAGTTTAAGCACCAGACCTTGCTCCCCTTATGCCTAGCTTTCCTAAGCTTAGAACTGACTTGGCCTAATAGCTAAGTGCATGACCGAGCATAAAAGCCTACATAACAAAAAAATTTACAACATTTTGGTTTTATTTTCAAGACCATGTTGAATATTATTATTATAATAGTTTAATGAAGTGATGCTATGAATATCACTCAAGAATATTGCATATTATCTAGAGCAAGTGGAAGATAGTTTTATGTAGATGCATATTACATGCAAAGGACAAAAGCTACAAAAATGGGTGTAAACCAACTTGTATGATTATCTTTATGAAGTGTTCTTCTTTGAGCTACCTAAGCACGTGTACAAATGGTTAGTTTCCTACACTACTACTAGAAGGAATAGATATGGCTAGTGCCTTGAGTAGACCATAGAGTGTGTAAAGAGGCTAGAAAGCATGGATGAAATCTAGATGTGCATTGTGGATAAGTGGTTGAGTGGTGTGTTAAATAGCTACATGTTGGAATTTATAGTGTTAACCTTTTCATGTATTGAAGAGGTAGAGTATGAATTTTTCCATTAAATAAGGGGTGCATTCATTAGAGGGATCAAAACTAAATTGAAAAAGATTTTGGTGGATTACAATATAGAAACTATGAAGATGGAAGGCTAAATTCCTTGCATGTATGAGCAAGTGTGAAAGGTGAGAAGGGGATGTATAGGTAAGGTATGATGGAATAATAATAATAACATAAAACTTGAGGGCTCCATAGGTTGAATTATAGTAATCATAGGCATAAAATGATGGAAGATCTAGAACCTAAAAGTGTCAAGAGGACCTAAGTAAAAGGGAAGGGCATGGGGAAGGATCCCTTAAACTATAACAATATGAAGATAGAAAGGAAGAAGAAAGAGACAAAACTCAGTAGTTGGTTGTATGATGTAGTGAGTTCCTATAAGAAGTGGTGCTTGATAATGTGTTAGAAGAACCTATCCCCTTTGAACATAAATTATAAGCTCATGCACTAGTGTCCCCATCAGAAGATAAAAAAAATGGTAACTAAACCTATTATCAACCTAGACTTTGATAAGATTCAAGATTTGAGTCAAGAGTTTTTACTTGAGAAAATGATCCCCTACAAGGAATTTATATTAGTATGATGAATATAGCAAGTTCTAACCCAAGATCATTAAGCATAGGTGCAAGCATTCCTATGTAGAGAATGTTAGCTATACCAATTGGGAAATAGCCCACAAAAAGTGGCATGATGCCATTAGTAAGTTGTATTATTTTTAAAAGTTTGGTGTTGCAACCTACTCCATTAGTGTCAATTCCCAACCCTATAAGTGAAGGCATGGGGTGGCCAACATTGACATAGATGAAAGGGGTATAAATGCTCTAGAACCTAGTGTTACCCCTTCAATATATATTATGAGATGGTGATGCACTTGCCTGAGTATCACAAAGTTGAAAATGATGTGAGACATGTGTTAAAGTGTGAATTATAGTGGCATTATTAAGGCATCCCTCAACCTGAGTGCAAGGCAACCTAGTTTGCCACCACTTTGATAAACCATATCCATACCTGGTATCAAAAGTTTAATTTGAACTAGGCTATGGTTGACTAAAACTTACTAAAGGAGGCCTTCTTAAAAGATTTTTATATCCCCAAGCTTGAGCAATAGAGCATCATGACACTCAAAGAGATTAGCCAGGGGTTATCTGAGAGCATTTTCCTATATGATGTGTGATTTAAAACTCTTCTCTCTAAGCTTTTATATGACATTATACCTCCCAACTACATAATGGTTTTTTGGTAGCTTGTTGGTGCCTTTTAGATGCACATTATCCATGAAGACCTTCACAAAAGCCCATGAAGTGCTTGAAGATACACTTTGGGTTGAGGAAGTAGGTAGGGCTGATATTAGGGTTAGTCTATTCATGAAGGCACAAATTATATCAATGGCCTCTCAACTACAAAATTTGATTGCTGGCTTAGCACATGACATTTGAAATGGATTATGGTGCATTGAATGTGAGATGGAGGGACATGAAAGGAACAACTACCCATGAAGGAATGTTCTCACCTTCTTTAACTATGAATTTTTTCATGGGCCACATGGCTCTTAAAACTACCCTCTATGGTAGTGTGTTAGTCAAGTAAACACCACCATTTACTATAAAATGTGTGATTCCTATATATACTCAATAATGGTTTGTAGAGTTATTGATGAGATGTGATATAACATGAAAAGAGTCATGAGGTAGGCAATAACATTAGGTGATGGTCATGTGGGTCAAGGTAATGAAAGATATGTCTAAAACAATATGGGTTATGGGAACCAACGAGGTGCATGGAGATAAGGAGGACGTGGTAGAGGAAGATTCCTACCATTATCATGCTACAAGTGTGGGTTGATTTAACACTACTAACATGATTTTCCCATGCACCCAATGTGTGGGTATTGTTGAGGGCCACATGAAGTCAAGAAATACCCCAACTTGTACAAAAATTTGACTTAAGTTTGGAATGATGTAGATAGAGGTGCTAAAATGACTAGGCATGAGTTCAAAGAGGAAACATGGGAGCCTCAACCCCAATACACTCATAAGGATGACACCCAAGGTATAGGTCACGATAAGAAGTGGGCTCACCACTCAATCACCCACTATGCCAAATCAAGATCTATGTTTAGAGTATGGTAAATCAAGCCACACTAAGTGCATAACTTAGTTGGAGCTAAAAAGTGCACCATACCCTGACCCTACATGGTAAAAGGACATCATGTAACAAGCCATGAGCATGATATAAAACTTGTAGGGTAAAATTCAATTAGATAGATATTTAGAGGCAAAGGCCACCAATTCATGTAAGAAGCAAGATCATTAGGATGTTAAAGTATAAGAGTTAACCAAGATCTTATGCCTCCTATAGACTAAAGGGATGTTACCATTACTAAATGAATTACTTCAAAAGAATGTAGGGAAAGAACCAATGTAGGAGGCCACATCTCAAGTGATAGAAGTTATAGTGCCACATATGGAGTGGGTGCATGAGGTTAAGTATAATTAAAACATTGAATATGACCAATAATTTTTGATAGATGACACCATCAATGGATGGTTGATCTATGAATTATTGGTGGATACAAGGTGTAAGACCCTAAAGGTGATGCCCTCTTTGATGTCTAAATTTGAGATAAGTTAAAGGCATCAAGCACAACTCAGCTCTATGAGTTTCTTTGCTTTGAAAATCTCAAACAAATTATTTAGTTCCTTTTCTTGTGCATCCATAAAGACCACACATATTTCATAGGATGATGCATGAAGATATCTATGCAGATGATAAAGAGAATAACTAGACTTTAAGATATTGGTAGAAACATCTATTAGGTGATGGGTAATGTTTAAGAGGTAGAGTACATCATGAAGTTCCTAAATTATTTCAAGGGGGGATACACATTCCTAATAAACAAATGTGAGGAACATAGCATGAGGGCAACAACATGACTCATGATCTTAAAATTTTGCCTTGGTGGATGGTGGATAGATGTGTCTAAAGCTTATCTCTACTTGGCCTACCATATGGTATAGGGCACTTAGTTTAACATCATGTAGTTCATCACCACATAATTGACCAAGAATGTACTTGACTGATACAACATAAAAGGGACCTTTAGATGGGGTTCTATCCTGATCTTAATCATTATAGAGGATATAAGGATCCCGAATGGGAGTGAGGATAATTTGTGGGTGTTCCTATAAAACCATGAGTCCCCTACACAAAAATTAAAATACTACACCTACCTCACCTCCTTCATTCCAAAATATAAGACCCACATTATGTGGTGGTGTGATTAGTACATCAAAGCCTTTAGACTAGAATGATGCATTCCCTAAGGGCTCCTCATGAGCATGTTAAAGATGGATAATTTTACCATGATGCAACACTACTACATCATCTGAATAACAATAAAGGATGGAAAAAATTTAGGATGGTTGAATCTCCCCTTCAATTTCTCAATAGAATACTTCTAAAAAATGCTTTATTCGATCCCAAATGTGTAGAGGATAGACATCCCAATTAGGGAACTAGACGCAAAAAGTCAAAGAATGCATCATAGTTTCCCATGCATAGATGGAAGCACAACTAAAGATGAAGAAGATGCCTTAGATTTCATAAATATAAATCCAATCTTATAGGATATTATTATTCAATTCAACTATAGGATCTACTATGTGATGAAACCTAGGAAGAAGGATTCTAGCATAGGGACAAGTATAGAGAGGATAAAGGAGTACCTAGTCCTAGTCAGAGATGAAGGAACCCTCGTGCCTCCTAAGAAGAAGATGTCTCCAAATAATAAGAGGGGGGAGACCTTATAAGATATAAAATAATGACTAAAGATAAAAATCACTTTAGAAGGGGAAGCATCTACATCAGAATCAAACCAAAAGTGTGTGTGCTTCACCCACAAAGCCACCTCTAACCAAAGAGAGAAAAAGAAAGGAAAGGATCCCTCCTTAATTCCAAATAAGGTCGTATATAAAGAATAATATATATAGTAATCTAAGGAATAATAATGGGGTAAGGGTACTTGCATTATACCCAAGGGTGAGGAGTCCTCCTAAAGTGAACAAACCCCTTTTCCTCCACCTTAGATGGACCATAAAAATCCTAAACATAGGTTAAGAAGACTTGGCTCTTATGATGCTGATACCTAAAAAGCATAGGAGATGAGAGAACAAAGGGAAGAAATGGCCAATGTAGGAGTGTCTAAAGAGGTGTTTGAGATGGTGCAAGAAGAGGAGTGGAGGTAAGAAGAAGAACACAAGGCACATGAGGAGAAAGAAGGAATAAAAGAAGAAAAGGGTAAGGAGATCAAAGAGGAAACCTACTCTAACATGAAAATAGAACAAGATTTGTAGTTAAAATGGAGAGACATGGGCCTTGACCAAGACCATATTGATTAAGTGATAGCATTACACTAGAGGCATAAATAAATGAAATCCAAGGTCATGACCCAAGTTGAGATTGACCAGCTAGAGGATGAGGAGATAAGTGAAAGAAAAAAGAGATGCACTACCTAAGATGTGAAGATAAAGGCTAAAAAATAAAAGGACAAGAAGAAAGAGAGAGATGAGGGAGTGGCTTGGATTAAAAGGGCACAAATGCTAGAGGAAATGGAAAAGGAGAAGGATCCCATGAGCATGGAACCCAAGAAAGAAATTACTAGAGATGGTACCTAGTGCCACCACCAAGATATGGAGGAAATCACATAAAAGGAAAGACCAATTTTTGAGGGGATGCCTAAGGAACAAGAAGGAGATATTGGCACCTTAGAGCAATGAATGGAGGAAGCAGGGCTATAGAAATAAAATATGGATGAAGGGGATAAGTTCACTAAAGAACCTCTACAAGAGTAACATGATGATAGATCTAACACTAGAGGAGAAGAAAGAGAGGAAGAAAAAAAATCAATAACATGACCCACTTAGCTATTTTCCTTGTTTGAGTTCATTTTTAAAAGATATACTTAAGTGTTTTTTTTTAAAGGATTATGATTTTAATATTATTCATGTAACGATGAATTTTTTTGGAAGCAAAAAAACCAGTAAACATGTATTTTCAATGGCAGTGTAATTCTATTCATAAGAAACCAAGGTTCTACTCAAATATTATGCTAAATTTTTGTTCCCTAATGATCATGTTGTGCCAATAATTCCCCAATACATATTTTATAGTTGAAATTTATAACAATAATTGTTTTCCTACATTAGGTGGCATTAAAACTTGTGGATTTGATAGGTATTTTTAAATATATGATAATGCTTGTTTGAATTAATTATTCTAGTATAAATCAACATTATTTTTAGATAAATAAGTGAATGAGTGGCATATGTGTATAATATGAAAGATAGATCTTTGAATAACCTAAATTTTCTCTCAAAAACTATGAATTCATTTGATATTTATAGGTGAAGGAATTTCTTTTATTAATGTAACTTTTTAGGATCCACTTTTATGCCTCTTTGTGACATAATGAAACTGAAAAGCTTCCATAGAGTAACTCCAAACAACTCTTCTTTGTATTTAAGTGATCCTTGTATTCCATCAAGTACCAAAAAATCCTACATAATACTATGGGATGTTTTTCTTCTATTTTATAAATTAATAAGATGTCATATACATAATCTCAAATGATATCATGATGCATATCATGAAAAATTATTATCATGTCACACAAAAATATGGCTTCAACATTATTCATATCAAATGCCACATATTCATAACAAAATGTTTCATAAGGTGTGTTAAAATGTTGTTTTATGTTGGTATTTGTGTGCAATTTTGATTTGGTTATATCATAAAGAACCATCCATTAATTATAACATATCAAGACCTAATGTAGAGTCTAAAATTATGTCAATATTAAGAAGGAGAATGTCATATTTTGAACAATTTTTATTAATGTCTTGAAAATATGTTCAAAATATAATCCCTAATGGTTTTTTACTGATTGACATTATATTAAATATCTACTTTGAATAATCTATGGGTATGGTGAAGCCAACTATTTTCGCAATTCCTCTTTTATGAGTAGTGCCACTTTAAGATGCATTTTAATAAATTTTTGTTTAATATGTTTATCATATTTGTGAAAAAAATATGGTGAACTAAATTTATGGGTATAACCTAGGCATATTTTCATATGGCCACACACATATGAAAATTAGGTAAAGAGGAGAGTCAGAATTATTTGTTCTTTAGTATATAGAGAATTAACAAGATTCATCATTTAGGTTCTTCATATTTTTAGATATATACATAAATAGAATTTTCAATCAATAGTGTGTAATTTTCTTGGATATTTTTAGGAGGAATAGGAATATTAAGTTCCTCATTAGTGTATTTCTAGTTTTGAGCTCCATCATCTAAGTCCTCCATTGAAGACTTAATGGAAAGAATATTTGTGTTATGCAAATGATTAGGATTTTCATGCTCCCTAAAGTATGTTTAGGAATCTAAGTGGATAGAAAACCCCTTCCTTATTATCCCTTATTTCATTATCATCTCTAATACTCATAAACACAAAAATTGGTTCATAAATTTGAAATTGGTCAAGTGAGGGTGGATGTCACTAGTCCTACATTATAAGTTGTGGATATTTAAGTTAAAGATTCAAAATCACAATTTCATGGAAGAGTTTTATATCTATAATATATTCATAGTGACTATAGATGTAAATTGTTGCAATTTTGGAAGATAAATCCTTGTAGTTGTAAAAATAATCACTATTGTAATCATATAGGCTAACAATATGTGGTTTAGATCTAACACCTCTAGAATGTTTGTTTGTTTTAGACATAATATGCTCTAAAATTCCTTGCTCATGAAGACTAATTAATTTCAATTTATATATAATAATTTGGAACATAATTGATTTATATTTAGGGTATTGGTTATTCTACAACATGGAAAATTCATCACTAGAGACCAAACTAGGTTTGAAGTCCTTGATTTAATCTTTCAAAAGGCATTTTCCTTTAACAAAAGATGTCTTACCAAACTGTCAGAATAATTTTTATTGTATCCTATGATAGGGTCTTCCATGATTAATGGGAGACATGCATTTGTACTAGATAATGGGAATCATGGATTTCATACTCTACCATACCTACATACACAATGGTAAATCTAGGTGGTGGAAATATGGACTTGGACATGGATGCTTGAGTTTAGAATGTAGATGTTTGATTAGTATATGTAGAGGGTAGATCACCAAGATTTATGTACCTTTAAAATGTTGGTGATTCATTACTAGGTTCATAATTATCTTTAGTAAATGGAAAATAATCTTTATTTCTATAGTAGCCTTCAAATAACATGAAATTTTGCAAAGTTTGAGGATCACCAGGAATAGTAACTTCCATACTAGAGTTGGAAAACATGAGACATTGGTGGAGGGTAGATGGAGTGATATTAATGGTCTATATCTATGGGAACTTTTAGATAATAAAATTCAATATTTAAAACGTATTAGTCTTTTACATTTGATAAATATCAAGCAATGATGTACCCTTTAATTCTAGACCTTGATAATGTCAAAAGGCTCATAGTCACCATCTCATTATGCCTAAATACTTATCTCTTAGTCTAATCCACATCATTATGATGAATGAGGTCTCTTGCACTACATAATTTTTTTTAAAACCAAATAAACATCATTGAATCTTAGTTTTAGATCTATACATGTTTTTTACCCTTATAAACACTAATGACCATAGAGAAATAATAATATTGATGGTAGTATCCATATCCTTATCTAGTTTTCAGTTACCAAAATTCATTCAAATATAAAATGTATCAAGACCTATGGGTTGGCCTATTTTTCTTATTGATCCCTTCAATGATATATCTTCAAAATGTGTGGTATTAATATAATTCTATGCCATCTCATTCATAAATTATAAAATAACATGCAAACACCTATTAAAAATTAATAAATCAACTGTATAATAAATCTATTCTACCCTATTCATCTATATTTTCATGAAAATCATAGAATTAGTCATATTATAGTTTTGAATCATTAAAATAGCATTACATGAGTTACATTTTTCAAGTTACAAGATAGATCATTACATGCATCTTCATATAGATATTGCACCCTTATGAAAACATAGGGTCTGAGGCCCTCTTTAGAGTATTGTATATGTAGGTATATCTCATTGACAAAGGGGTAATTTGGGTTATCTCAACACCATTATCCCACTAACCCATTTTTAACAAACTAATTCTAAGGGTGAATAAGGGTGAATATCTGGGGTTTTGATCAATTGGAAAATAACAACCACCTATATCTCATATTTGAATATTTTATTAGAAAGCTGACACAAAACCCAAAGCAATGAATTTGGTCACATTGATATCTAATCACTATTACATACTAGACACCTGGGTTAAAATCAAACACTAAAATTTATGGTAGTGTCGATATTTGATGGTAGTGATCACAACTATAAAAGTATATTTATAAAATTTAATGATTAATCCATAGTACGAGCCTTGTATACTCTCTAATTATTTCCATTCTATATCAACTTACACATAGTAAATGTAGATATGTATCATTTCTCCTTGGTATTTTAATAAATCGAACATATTTTAAATTTATTAATTTTTATGTTTATCATATCTTAGTATTATAATTTTAAATTCATTTATCTAAGTTTGCATCTAATTGGCCTAATATGTATTAGTTTATCACCATTGTGCTTGAACTATTTATATATTGATAACCCTATCTAAATATTCCCAAAATTTTAGGTTAAACATTTTATTAACTTGACCTCTATGTCTCTATGAAAATCCTAGATTACCTAGGGTATTCATCCTCCTAAGCTTTTATCTTATTTTATTTTATAGATTTTTTGCTATTATTCATATGCAACGTAGGTGTACCCCTATATGAAGTGGTGTTTTTTTAAAACTCATAACTTCTTCTTTTACCACCTAATATGGATCAAACCAATGAAATATCCAATCCTATATCTAATGAGAGTGATAGTGATGAAAATACAAAAAAAAATTGAATAGGTTATCCTAAAAAATGATTCCAATCATGAAAACAATGAATCTAATGTAAATAATAAACATGAACAAATAGATCAAGAAAAAGTGAAAGCTCCTACTATGTGTTCAAAGTGTATTAATCAAAATCCGAAAGATTTTGATGACATTCTAAACACCATATTGGAAACTAAACAATAAAAAGGCACAAATATATTATCCATCCCCTTGAAGACATCATTGATTACTACATCTATTAGGGTCACATATTATGTTTTCAAACCATTCCTCCCTATGGACAAAAATTATATTTCTACATCTACCATGGGGCTAGTGAATGATTAAACTCAAATATCAGTTTCAATACATAAATACACTCAAACCATGTTTACATCCCCTTGGGATACTGCTCAACTATCTACTCTTAAGTCCAATGGGTGTACAATGAAATTTCTCCTACAAGTTATAAAAAATGTGAAGACAAGGTTATTAATATTAAACAAAAGGCTTTAAATTATTCTCATGATATTAATTCATAAGATGTCTTGCATAATCCTATTTCATCTAAAATATCTTTGTTCCTTTTTCCAACTAATTTTGTTGTATCTAATTTATAATTTTATGATGGAAAGGGTGATCTTGAACATATCTCATATTTCTAGATGGCATGCCTTAATTATGCCTCTAGTGATAAAATTTTGACCAAATAATTTTCAAGTAGCCTAAAAGACTATGATTTATGATGGTTTTATGATTTAACACTCTATCTAGTGAGAGAATTCAAACCTCTATGGGTTCAATTTATAGTACATTTATCTATCAACATCACCAAAAAGATGTCATATTCTCAAATTGTAAAAATCAAATAAGGAACTAATGAAAATATCAATGAATATGTTTTGTGATATAAAACAATGCTAGATAAAATGACAAATGTAATGGTAGATAAATAAATTCAATACATCTTCAAGAAAATTTAACTTGCCCTATTAATTTATTCATTATTTTTAAAAAAATCAAATCTTTTGATGACTTATGCCATATTGTTAAATATCATGAAATGAATATTATTTCATTTAAAAAGCTTAATTATATATAAAAAAACAACAACTAAATATAATACCAAGCTTAATATCACAACAAGGTTCAATGGGAAACATACAAAACCTAAAAAAGAAACAACTCTGATAGGTAATGCATTATCACAACAACCTTATTAACTCATCTTATCCAATGCATATAAGATAAAATTTACATGATCACCTAAATCTATAGCTTATTTAATTTAGAGCTTATGGAGTTTATCCTCATACCTTTCCATCCTCCCATAGAGCTTGATATGATAAAATATATAACAATGGATACAATCATAATGCATATTGTGACTATCACTAAGGCTCTGGTCTTTATAAAAATAGATTTTTTACCTTGATTCATAAGATCTAAGACCTTATTGATGATGAATATATTAAATTTGATTATCCTTAAAAGGATTTAGATTCATAATCAGGTAATCACCAGAATAAACATTCAACAATTCTTTGCAAGATCATTCTAAGAAAAAATTAGGCTCGATGGTAGTACAAGAAGAAAGGGTGATGAAGATCGATGGTCAGGAGGTGGTTTCTAATGGTAGGAATTTGACTAAGGGATTAGGTAAAAAAAATGTATAAAGCAAATAGTTTTAGGTAGGACACAATCAAAGTACTTAGGTTGTCATGTGCGATAATAGATGAAATATTCAACTTATTTAGGCTAGGAAAAAACAAAGGTAAGGAGATTTTGAATGGAAGGAATTAGGGAAAGAGGTTGGATCTAAGGCTAAGTTAATTTAGGAGGATAATGGATCCTATGGGAGACTTAGACATAGGAGGGGAAGATTGAATATCAAGGAAGCTTTCAAAAGTTATGGTTTCACAAGTTTGGAGTAGACTACTATGGATTTATATCTACAAGGAGTTGGGTTAGGTTTGGAACAAGAGGGTAATTTTAGTGGATAGGATTTTGATAGTTCCCCCCTAAGGAATCATGGTTTGGAATTTTCCAAAAAGTGGCTAGGGTTCCCAAAGATCTAGTTTATGCTTCATGAAATAATGTTTCAAACCCATATCATTCTTATGGAGCTTATTATAGAGAAAGGATTCTTAAAGCTAGCCTAAATTTTGATCATAACTTGGTTCCTAGAAGCCATATTTTTGAGGTCTCTAAGTTAACGCAAGATGAGCAAATCAACCCAATATGTGTTGCATCTCAAGATAAAATTCTAGAAATAGCATTTCTTGGTGATATCCCCCTATTTTTTTTTACACTCCAATTTTAAATATTTTAGATGTAGATTTAGCAAAAATAAGGTTGGAAAGAGGAAAAAATTATCTAATTAGTAGATGTGTGGGGAAATGGCCCACTTGGGACATGTTGGTTAATTGGTCTTTAGGTTCATGGCCATTAATTCAAGCTCCTCTAACTTTGTTGTCCAACATGTTTTTTTCTTCATTTTTTATCCATGGAAGATAGAGATTTTATGTGGTTTAATGGACCTTGGTTTTTATGAAATCATGGGGTTTTTATTTATCCTTGGGATCCTTTTTTTAACCTTGATACATTGGTTATTTTTAAATCCCCAATATGGATAAGACTTTATAATCTTCCATTAGCATTGTGTGATCCTGGTCTGCTCAAGCAATTGGTGAGTAAACTAGGTATTTTTATGAAAATTGATGAATCTTCATGGGCTCATTAGAGTTTTACTAGCTTATGTGCTTTGATGGATTTATCCAAACCTTTCCATCATTACATTATAATTTATTCATCACATGGTTTGTGTAATCAATATGTTAACATTGAGGATTTCCTTTCATATTAATAAAATGTAATCAAAGTAATCCTAAGTTAGCTTCATGTCTTGAGAATGGTTGGAAAGGTTCCTAGGCTTCAGTTTTGCAGAAATGGGTTTAGAAGGTAGGCTATCCAAATATCACTTTGGTTTAAGATTTTAAATATTATCTCAAAATCACTTAGTTGATCTCACTTCATAAAAAGTTCAAAAAAAAAAGATAAATCCTTAAAAGAATGAGGATCAAGTGGCTAAAGTATCTCAGGTCTTTGTGAAGGCAAATGATTTAATGGTTGATATTCCTAATTTATAAAAAGATAATAAGAAATAGGTAAGTACTCAAAAAGATGAGGGTCAGGTGGTAGAAGAAGTTTAGATCCTTGATAAGTCAGGGCAACAATCTCCTCCTCAATTGGAGAAGGGAAAGGAAGTAAGGCTTTTTGAGCTAATGGATTTAGAAATAATTTCTCCTTGTTTGGAAAACTCCTAGTAGTAGGTTGATTTAGAAGAAGAAGAAGAAGAAGAAGAAGAAGAAGAATAGTATTAGGGTGTTTTTGTCAATAACACAATCATAGAGCTCCATCAAGACTCCAAACTATGGAAATAAAGGGAAAAGAGGTTTAAAAATGGAAGAAAAAAGACTAAATGTAGATGCTCAAAATTTTATCCTTAGTGTAGCCCAATTAACAATGGAATCATTGCTCTCTAGTAGGGGTAGATGTATGCTGGTACCAAAATGTTTATTGTAAGGTTAAGTTTGATAATTTTGAATTACTGCTAGTTTTCTTTTTCCGAAAGGATGTAGGCTTAGAAGTTAAGACTAGTTTTTAAAAATAAAATGGTGTATTTTTTATATTTGGTAATAATTTCAAGAATAAATATCCTGGATGAATCTCAATAATTATTTTTAGGAGACTAGACCTCATTTTATGTTCTAGAACTAGTTTAGGCTCCGTATAAAAGCTAAGTATCGATTAAAAAAAAAGATCATTATAAGAGAAATCTAGAAGTTTAAATGACATATAATGCACATTCTTATCCATCACATTATTAGAACCCATTGGATGGTATTATTTTAACTTATACATTAAAAATACTTCCTATGGTTCATATACATATATTACATTTGATGACAATGAGATAGTGGATGATGACTTAGATCTACAGTCATTATTTATTGTAGCATACCTTGACTATTAGCCTATATATATTTTTATTATTGAAAATTGTGATAATGAGAATGCATGTACCATGAAATTAATTACACATTTTGGATATACACGTGATGATTTACACACTTTGACCCAAAATCTCAAACTATTCACTTGGACACCACATCACATTATTGATGAGATTGATTTAACTTTATAAGTTGGTCCAACTCATGTGGTTATCTCTTTTTCAATTATACCATATACATAATTATTTGATAATTTATTCATACAACCTTGGATAAATAAACTTTTCACAGTACCTTCTATAGTATATTGGTGCATTAAATACATTCATACAATCATTGTAGTCATAGTTGCTATAATTCCATATGAATATCCACATTGAATAGGATAATTTTATTTAAAGATAACTAATTATCAAACCTACTAAGCTTAATATTATATGAAATGGTAGGCAAAGAACAATCCCCTCTCCTAGGTATCCCATATTAAGAGGCCTTAACACCAAACATATATAGTGGATTACATTGTATCTTCATTTAATCCTACATAACATAGTCATTTACCTAGATAATATCAACATGTTCCAATTAATACTACTCCAAATAAGCCACAAATAACTAAATGATGGATTACATAAATCCCTAATCTTTTTATTGTTTCCTCATGATCACAAATTCATATTAAACATATCTAGAGTACCATGGATTCTATATATCCAAATATGATAGCTTTACATGTTCCTTGGCAATACGACTAGTTCTATGTACCATATTTTGATTTTATAAATACATATGATCATAATTTTTATGGGATCATAGGCTATCCTTTTCTTTCCAAAATGTTCCCAAAAATCCAAAAAAATCAAATATCCAAGAAAATAAAAAAACACTCAAATAATTTAAAAATATAAAAGTATTCAACATCCCCATGCTTATTAACACTTTGGAACCTATGTTGTTTAATTATTGTTAGTAGATAACATGCCATTTCATTTCTATATACACATGTATTTTAGTGTGATACAAACATACCTAGACACATGATATATGCACTCATAAAATTTGGACCTTTCCTCTACCTATATCATGTACAACATTAGGGGCATCTGCTTCTTTGATCATGATTGATAAATGTTACATATGCTTTAAGATAATTTTCAAAATATCATGTCTTAGCTTACATACTAATTCTTACACATGTCTATATCCATGCTCATATTTTTCATAGTGTCCTTGATATGATATGCTACATAATATTTTACTAACATACATATGAAGAGTCTAGTATGATGTGCTTATGTCAGTTGATTATGATTCATTCATATTGTCACTTCTTTTAGTGTATTTAATTTCTTTATATTATTTTTATTGTGTAATATTTTAATATCTTCCTTTCTTGTTAACCCCTTGTGTCATTGTATGTTGATTAGATATTTTAATATGGCATTATATGTGGATTAGACATTTGAATATGTTGCTTCTTTTATTTAAAACATTTGAACATGCCCCTTATATGAGGTATCCTTGGAAAGTTATTTTGATTTAAATTGAGTGATCTTATGTGTGTCCTTGATTATCTGTTGAGACTGTCTTGTTAATCTCTAAACATTTCCATTGTGTATATAATGCATCTTAGGACTTGATGTGATCACATAATGTGATCTTCATTGATATAACTACTTATAAATGATATATCTACATGTTACATGATTAATACATAGATTATATAGTTATCTTATCCTTTTTAGGTAAGGTACCTACCATATTTTATTTCCCTTATCTCAAAAGGTGGACATATTAGTGGGGACATGTCACTGAAGTATGACCGCCACATTTTTAATAGTTTATAGATTTTAGTGGGGGAATGTCCTAAAGGAATGAAATACACAAAAACTTACTCAATATCTTTATATTTTATTTAGGTAATTTCATAAATACATGACCTCCACACTAGAACAATCTCTAGTTCAATTTGAAGATTTAGCTATACACTTGGGTAAAAATCCTATACATTGCACTAATTTTGAATAATTTGAAACAAATTATAGATTTGTGACACATATACTACAAATTATACATATTAAGGTTCATATTCCATGTTATTTCACAAAAAATAATAAAACTTACCAAATATACTATTGGCTAAGACACATCGATTAAACCAAGATATACTATTATCAAGCCTTTTCTATTATAATAGTTGGTTAATTTTATAGGTTAAAGTGACGAAATATTTTTACTTCAATATATTTATAGGTTAGAGTGATTGAATCATACATTCTCACTATATTTATAGGATGAGTTGATTAAATAACTCTCCCTCACTAGATTACATATTCACACATGAGTTGTACAATTGAGATATAATGATCTCAATGGCCATATAATAACACATACCTACACCAGAATGGTGCATAATACTTTCCAATATTCCTCTTAAAATATCCAAGGTTTATTTTTTAACCTTTTATAGATACAATTATTCATAAAGAAGCATATTTACTAAGTCAAAACATTGAGAGGCAACATAATTTCATCTACACACATGTGTTCTCCTTCCTTTCCCTCTTTCTTTTAAAACATTTTTATTTTTTTTCAAATTTTAGATTATATTCATTGATTTAGAATGTAACATTCTCTTCATTATAGTTCATAACTATGAAAACACTCAAAGTGGGCTCATTCAAAGGCAAGGTGGTTTGTACACACCCATGTATACATTTATTAAATTTAATCTAATAATTTCATCCTTATGTATTAATATATTAAAGGGTGGGCATGGGGAATGTTGATAATATAACTAAATATTTATATCATCTTAGTCTTATACATTTGAAAATTATCAACCATGGATTTAACCTTCAAGTCTATACCTCCCTACTACCAACATTCTTGTATTCACAATTTTATTGTTATTAAATTCTTATCTCTTAGTTTGATCTATATCATTATGATAACATGAGTCCTTTTGACTACATGGAAAGATTAAAAATTGAGAAAAATCATTCACTATTAGTTTTAGATTTTTATCTATTTTCTATCCTTATAGATACCATTAGACATAGAGGGATAATACCATAGACAATAGTGTCTATATCTTTATCTAATTTTTATTTTCTTAAAGGAATCAAAATTTCAAATGTATTGAAACATATGGGTTGGCCTATTTATCTTATTGAATCATACCATCATATATGTTTAAAATGTGTCATAAATACAATTCTAAGCCTTTTAATTCATCATATAGAAAATATCAAACAAAAACATACTAAATCTCAATAGATCAATTGAAAAAACAATATATTCTACTTTATTTGTACCTATTTACATATCAAGCACATGAGAAATCATTTTACAAGTCTAAAGAATTCAAAGAGAACCTCATGATTGATATTTTCAAATTCTAGAATAGATGATTGCATGCATATTCTTATAATACATTTCACCCTTGTGAGAACAAATTACCACACACAAAGGAGATATACATAATTATAAGGCTCTCTTTAGATTATTGGCTATGTACATAGCACTCATTGACATAGGGGTCTTTATGGCCATCTCAACACTATGATTCCACTAACCCATTTTTAGAAAACTAATTCTAAGGGTTAAAAAGGGTGAAGAGATAATATTTTGATCAATTTGTAAAGAGTAACAACCTATATCCTAGATATGAATATATTAGGATAAATATGACAAAAAAAACGTAATAACAAATTTGGTTGCATTGAGATTCAATCATTATTCTATAATTGACACCTACGTCATAGTCAAACAATCTCATTAAAGGAAGTGCCAAGATATGATAGTAGTTTATGTGGATATAAAAGTACATTTTATAAAATTTAACACTAATCCATAATACTCTCCTTGTTATTTCTATATTTTGAACACTAACCAATATTTTAACAAACTTTTGGGTTAAAAAATGATCAAGAAGTAATTTTTATGGCAAATCAATATATAATATGGATGAATGTGTCTTGAATAACATACCCAACCATAAGAGTAACATTTATTATTACCACTGACTATCACTTTGCATTTTCAAAAGGCTTTATAGTAATGGTGTTGGGATCTAATGTTGTTATTGAATGTCCTAAATGTTTGATCAAACTTAATGTAAATAGATTGAAGATAGACCCATTGTCTATAAACACCTTTTTTAAATTTATATTTGGAGACAATGCATTCAATATACAATGGAAATTTATGTGATGTACTCATGGGGTAAAAATTTTTATGGTCAAAAGTCAATTGATTATTGGAGGTCAAATTTCCTAAAAGTGCTAAATTTTTTGAAAGATCAATGTTTTTCAAGATTTTTTAATCTTTTAAATATTTAAAAAAAAAGTCCTTATAGGTATTGAATGTCTTGAGAACATCAAAAATATAAATTTGGGTTGGTGTTTTCTCAATTTATTCAATAATAATGTACTTACCTTCAAATGTGGGCAAAGGAATATTTGGAATGGAGATTTTTACACATCTTGTAGTGATAACATAATCTTGAACTATGATTTTTATGATAGAAACATGATTATCCATATGTTTAATATGATTAAGAATGTGAAGATGATAAATATGATTTATATAAAAATTTAGTTTTGTATACTTGGTAAGTACTTCTCATGGCTATATATTTTAGTTCTAAGACCTTATTTTTGATGAAAGGCTATCATCCATAATTTTGTGTACCAATTATTTATCTCTTAGTATTAAAATTTGTTATTCTAATGAGTAGGTATTATATATTATTCAAAATATAATAAACCTACTTATTATCATCCAATCTAAGTTTGGGACCTATACCTATTTTCCAGCTTCCTAGACACTTGCATCCTAGCTAGATGCCTATGTTGATGCAAGTGTCATGTGCCAAAATAAGTGTCCAATTCCCTTAAGTCATAAATTCCACA